>CM033399.1:18715008-19040921 GCA_019426215.1 Buddleja alternifolia | reverse complement strand
CATCATGTTTTCTTATTTAAAAATGAAACTCGAAGATTTTTCCTATTTCTCCCTGATACTTTTTGCTATGCGAACGTGGTCATGCCTTTGGGTGTCTTAACTGGGATAGGTTGGGTGGTGCTTGTTGGTTTTGGCGCCTATGTGTTCCATTTTGTAACGGTATTCATGCGGGGATTTTTTTGTTGTCATGCGTCATTTTGCGGTATATTACCTCTTTGGATTATCGCACCAAAGTGTTTAGAGATTGTTGTGTACATGGATCGAGATGCTAAGAATCGAGTTCGCCGTCAGAGATATGCAGCACGGTCCACAGAGCACATCAAGCATCTTTGTTAGGGCGAAAGGTAGTTCGGAGTGCCAAGAGAAAGGCATTTTAGCTGCTGAGCAAGTGTTAAGTGATGACTTAGTAAGTTGCTCCGTCAGTGTTAGACCCGAACCACTACACGCTTCTACTGAACCATGTGGATATCAGGGTGGCTTCTTCTCGTGCGGAGGATCATTCACTTGGTACCCTGTTTCGATTGTTGTAACTGTTCTTTTGGCTATTGGTTTTCTTTTGTTTCGTCTTGTCTTATGGTTTCCTGTTTTTTTGTTCTCCAGACCCTGTTCCCTCCACCCGAAAAAGGAGGAGAAATATGAGCCTTATAGACGATCTGCCCTTGACCGTGGATACTTCCGGATGTAGCTCCTTGTGTCTATTGTAATGCCTTGCGATTTTATCGCGAGCCTCCTGGTTTTTGTTGTGGGGAGGGTCAGTTTCCTTGGCCCCGCGTGAAATGTTGCCCGGGTTGACCGACCTTCTTATTGGAGAGTCCGAGATTTCCGTGAATTTAGGCGGCACATAAGGTCTTACAACAATTATCTCGCATTCACGTCCATTGGTATGAAGGCTGATAAATTATTGCTGGTCAAACAAGGGCATATACACGCTGGTTGTTCAAGGCATGGTGTATCACTATATTCGCAGCCTGAGGGAGGATGCACCGGCTGCTTCAAATTTAGATTTGTATTTTCATGAGTTTGATGGGCTGGTGCGTACCACCGGTCAGCGTAGCTTTCATTGAATCCTGACTTGGTTGCTAGCCTTGTGCATATGCTCAGGGACAATCCTTTGTCGCTTTTTCAGAAGCCTCCGCCACTATACTCCTTTTGTGAATATACCATTGTGCTGCGTAGTACACCTGCCCTGGATCAGCACACTTTCAACTTGCCTTCCGTTTCTCAAGTTGGCGCAATATGGAAGGATGCTGATCCATCAAACGAGACCATCACACGGGACATACGTGTTTATGTCAATGAAGATACAAGCCATACAATTAAATATTATTACGGCTGTTATGACCCCCTCCAATATCCATTGTTGTTCCCAAGAGGCGAACCTGGATGGCACTCTCGGATCTCCAAGCATAGGAAACACACTCAACATCCTGTAGTTGACACTGGCCATCATGCGTTTGGAGAGTCTGCGTCATTGATCTCTCCCAATCTTGCTGAATCGGCTGCAGTTCTATTGCAAAATGAAGCTGATGGTATGGTGCTCTTTTTCGATGTTCTGCATTGCATTTTGTACATTGTTTTTTAGACCTCCCTAGCATTGGCTTGCGCAAAATATTATTGTCACCTAATATGTTTTGACCACATGAGTACAAACTGCTCGTACATGTTTCTTGCTTTCAATCTTTTTCCCCCTTCATGTGGATTTCATGCCTTTTGAGTTTTAAAGATGTAAATGAAAATGTGAAAATGGTCGGTTATTGCTTTCGATGAGCAATGCAATTTCCTTGCAGTTTTTCAAAATCTACTACTCATTTGTGGTAACACATGTAATTAGAAAATCACTAAAGAAGTATTTCCTAATTGCCTTTAAACTATTTATGGTATAAAGACATTTTGTAAAGTGCATTTTTAATTTCCCAAGTAATCCATTCTTTGGACTGTCTTCGTAACTTGGCTTCCAATTATTCTTTAAGAAAATATGGCTGCCAATTATTCTATAAATCAGTTCCCAACCAATTTAAAGAATAAAACGGAATGGTTATAGACAAACTTCAATTGATTTACAATATGATTTTAGGCTACTCAACTTTAATAAATAGTAGTATATAGATATAATCTTTAAGCATGCGTATACATGTGATGTAAATTTTATGTGGATATGTAGAATGAATAAGCATCCAATTGAAATGTATGATATTGCCCAGTTACAATTACCAGCTAAATTATACCTTCACTCTGCTTACTTCTAATCCATAATTTATGTATCACAGAATATGCATGATACCATACCATGAAACTTACTTGGCATTTCTTTGCATCGGCATTTAATAAGGTTTATCAAGTAAGTTATTGCATTGCAATATAGTTAATAATAGAGTAAAACATGCTAGACCTTACACACCTATTCACTCTCACATCACTTTACCTGGAGTTTTCCATTAAGTAACTGATCAAATTAAACAACAATTAAAGTGTGTTGAGTAGGTGGTTGTGTTTCAATCAGGAAATTGCTTTACCCATAATCACAAGGTACTGATTAAAATTTGGATCTCTTTTCTTTCAGATAAATATATTAATTTTTTTTTTGGTGAGGTCAATATATGAAAATATATAAGACCCTATAAAAGTCTTAAATCAACAAGACTACTTTTACAATATGTTTATTTCTTTAGGAAAAACTTTCATGGTTACAAGAATAGTTTGATAAATTATGACGTGGATAATTCTTTCTGTTAATGATTAAGGTATCATCGTTATGAATTTGACGAAAAATTAAATGTTGTTTATTTAGCTTATCTCATTTTATTGAGGGAAATATGGCGTAAATCTTAGCTTGTCTCATTTTTTTCATAAATTCCCTTGGGAAAAGCTGTTCTAAAAAAAAGCTATCTAGGGAATTATGGCAAATATGCTTATTGAAAGCTCCACGTGAGTATAAAATCAAGGTATTTAGGTTTTTTTAGTATTGATTGTATTATCCCCCTTTCATTTTTTATTTTGTTCAGTTTTGTAAACTAACAAGTATTATTTTGACTCCACCAAAATAGTAACCCACCAAGTACTAACTCCAATGTGTTTCCCCATCTTGAAATATTCTTCTGCATCATTTTTTTTTTTACTTTGTGAATTATTTCCTGACCACGAAAGCTAGCCTGATTCTTGTTCTTCTGTCATTTTTTCAGTTTTAGAAGATGGTAGTGAGCGGGGATCTTATGTGTCACTTCGCCAATATTATTGTTACTTGTTTCAGTTACGTCCTCGGGATAAATCTTATCTGCTTCACTTTGGAAGATTATGCCAGCAGTTTGTAATTGACATGTATATTAAATTGGAGACTCAGCGCTTGGATTATTACAGGTCAGAGCAGCGACAACTTGATATGCGCACAGATACTTACCAGAGCGTCGTAGATAGTATGTCAGTGGATGGTCAGAATAACCCTAACGCAGTTGGTCGACGTTTTGTCTTGCCTTCCTCTTTCATTGGGGGTCCTCGGGATATGCGACGGCGCTATGTCAATGCTATGGCTTTGGTCCAAAAATTTGGCAAGCCTGATATCTTCCTTACAATGACATGCAATCCAGCGTGGCCAGAGATTGCAGATTCGCTCTTGAAGCATGAACGTGCCGAAGACCGACCTGATCTTCTTGCAAGGGTATTCAAGGCAAAGTTGGATGAAATGAAGAATGATATTGTTAGGAAGAAAGTGTTCGGGTCCGTGGCTGCGTATGTCTATGTAGTAGAATTTCAAAAGCGTGGATTGCCCCACGTACACTGGCTTGTGATTTTAAATCCTTCACACAAAATCTTGACGGCAGATATATACGATGGCATAATATCAGCAGAGTTGCCCAGTGCGTCCTCACATCCATTCCTTCGGTCCTACGTTATAAAACACATGCTGCATGGGCCGTGCGGGGATTTGAACCCAACGAATGTTTGCATGCGCGATGGCAATTGCAAGAACCACTACCCTAAAAATTCATTGCCACAACGCATATTGGTTCGAACTCTTACCCCATGTACAGGAGGAGGGAGAATGGGGATTTTGTGGTTGTCAGAAAATCTAGACTTGATAATAGGTGGGTCGTTCCCTACAATCCGTACTTGCTGGCAAAGTACAACTGCCACATCAATGTGGAGATATGTTGTGATATAAAGCTTGTAAAGTATTTGTACAAGTATATATACAAAGGACATGATAGGGTTGCTTATAACATTGTTGGGGATTCTGATGCACAAGCAGACGATGAAATTCGTAATTTCCAAACTGGCAGGTGGGTAGCAGCTCCGGAGGCCCACTGGAGAATATATGGATTTGCCCTTAGCGACATGCATCCTCCTGTTATTGTTCTCCAGGTCCATCTGGAAAATCAACATGTAATCAGGTTTGGTCGACAGGCTCCCTTGCTTGACATTATTACTAATCCTCTCTCTCAGCGAACAATGCTAACTGAATTCTTTAGAACAAATGCTCTTGATAGAAAAGCACAGCAACTCAACCTGTTATATAGAGAATTTCCTGAGCATTATGTGTGGAACAATTATGCGCGGTCTTGGTCTGTACGTGCCAAAAAAGAGGTGGTTGGTCGCTTGGTTACAGTCAATCCTTGTGAAGGAGAACGTTTTTTCAAGCGTATTTTACTTAATAATATTCGGTGTCCACCTTCGGCTCAATTCCTGCGAACAGTTAACGGTCTTGAATATCCTACGTTTCGTGAGGCTGCACTGCATCTGGGATTATTAGAGAACGACTCATATATTTCGGACTGCTTAGAAGAGGCTTCTTTACATCAGATGGCTCCCAGTCTTCGTCGCCTCTTTGCCACTATTTTAGTTTACTGCGCTCCAGGTGATCCAGTTCATCTCTGGCACTCATTCCATCTACAACTTTCTCAGGATTTCAGCAAACAACCACACGTCAGTGATGCTGTAGCTCAACAAAAGGCTTTACAATCCATACATTGTATCCTGCAATCAATGGGAAAAAGTATAAATGACTACTCTTTGTCTGAACAGTCCATTCGACTAACTGAAGAACAGAAATTCTGCACCGAAATAGCTAGGGAGAAGTCAATTATCGTGTCCCCGCAAGACTTGATTTCAGCATCTATGCTAAATGCTTGTCAAAGGGAAGCATTCGACTTGATTATTTCTGCCTTAGATGGTGATGTGGGGGGCGCATTCTTTGTTGATGGCCCTGGAGGGTCAGGGAAGACTTTTCTCTATAGATCTATTCTTGCATATGTGCGGTCGCATGATCACATAGCTTTATCAGTTGCCACATCTGGTGTAGCTGCCTCTTTGTTACCAGGCGGGCGCACAGCTCATTCGAGGTTTAAATTCCCTCTCGAGTTTGATGATAATGCTAATTCAAAGCTTAGTAAGCAGAGCAGTTTAGGGCGATTGATTAAGGTGGCCAAATTGATAGTTTGGGATGAGGCGACAATGGCGAACAAATGTGTTGTCGAGGCGCTGGATACATTACTCCGTGATGTCTGCGATTCAGATTTACTTTTCGGTGGTAAGGTTGTTCTGTTTGGCGGGGATTTTAGGCAGACACTCCCTATAATTGTGGGAGGTTCTCGCGATGATATGGTTGGGGCCAGTCTTGTTAGTTCATTTTTATGGCCTTCAATCCGAAAGCTTAGGCTACATGTCAACATGCGTGCCCGTGATGATCCTATGTTCATTGATCTCTTGCTCAGTATCGGTGACGGTACCCATCCTTGTGTCATCGATGATATAATACAATTGCCATCACATCTGTGCATTCCTTTTGTCAATCCTGCCGACTCATTAAGTCAATTAATCAACTGTGTATTCCCTTCTTTTTACTCTGACACCGCTGATCCATTTTTCGTTGTCAGTCGTGCCATATTGACACCGAAGAATGATATTGTTGATGATATTAATGCACAACTTATAGAGAAATTCCCGGGACTTCCTGTCGAATATATGAGCTTCAATAAAACTGATGATCCAGGGCAGCAGAGTGAATATGGAGATTACCTAAATTCAGTTTCTGTTAGTGGGTTACCTCCTCACCATCTTGTGCTAAAGCTAAATTGCCCAGTGATGTTACTCAGAAATTTGGACCCATCTGAGGGATTGTGCAATGGCACACGCCTTATTGTTTGCCATCTAGGCCCTCGTTTGATTGCAGCTAAAGTGGCTATAGGAGACTACAAAGGTCGGCACGTATTCATTCCAAGAATTCCCCTGCAAGCTTCTGATAAGATAAAGTGTCCCATTCCTTTCAAACGCCATCAATTTCCACTGCGGCTGTGCTTTGCAATGACCATTAATAAGGCTCAAGGACAAACATTGGACTATGTCGGAATCTATTTGCAGGAACCTGTTTTTTCCCATGGTCAATTATACGTGGCCATCTCAAGGGCCCGCACCTCCTCTAACGTGAAAATTCTCATACGCCCAATCTCGCACGATGATACTCATTTACCTCTTCATAGTACCAAAAATATTGTTTACCCTGAGATATTTAAGCTATCGTCTTGTTGATGTTAAGTGTGTCAGTCGATACCTTTTGTTGTCAACGTGTTGTTTATGTGTTAGTTAATATGATTGGAACGGTTGTTTTCAATGCAACTTCTATTTTTCGTGCTTGGATTTTCTGCGATGTCTGTGTATGTGCTGTATTCATGTAGTTTAGACAATGTTTCATGCCTTCTTGTGTTATACTTTCTTCTATGATGTTCAGATGCAGTCCAATTTGGTCTTCATTGCTGACGTTACGCCTTCAACCCCCACGTGGAAGGTGAAAGTCCGGGTGGAGGAGAAAATGCAGCCCCGCCAAAGTACCACAAGTCCCACCAAGTACCAAAAAATTATATTAGCAGATGAAAAGGTAATTTTTTAACCGTTATCATAAAATAGAACCGGTGTGCGCTTTTTCTCTCTTTGCTTGTTATTTGAACCATTCGTGTGTTTCAATTCAGGGCTCAAAGGTGGTTGCCACTTTGTATCAGCGTGACATTAATACTCTTGCCAACACGTTGCTGGTTCATAACACATATATTATATCTAGGGCGCGCGTTAATCCTATTGAAGAAAAATATAGGATCATTGATAATCCATACCAGTGGATTATAAACTCTAAAACCGCTATATTGAAGGTCGATGATGGTTTTACAGCGAGTTCTGAAAATGCATCGCTCTTCACTCGTTTATCAGAACTACCATCTCTCGTTGGGAGCAAATCTTTAATTGGTAATGTATTTTGGGGATTTTGCATTTGTTTACTCGCTTATTATTTATCTGTATGTGCAGTTTAACCACTATGCCTTCCATTACTTTCATTGCTGACTGATTGCCCACTGAGTTGGTGTTTTTGTAGATGTTCTCGTGGTTGTTATTGACACAATGCCCCAACGCACTATTGTTTCGCGTGGGAGGGATATCACTGTTCAGGACCTGGGTGTCATCGATTCAGAGTCCGTAACTGTACATTCTTTTGAATTATGCTACAGTTTGAATTGAAATATCATAGATTTAATGGTCTATTCGTGTCTATCAGTTTAAAACCATACGCCCTGACACTTTGGAGTAATTTGGTTGAAGACTTCGGGACGAAGCTCAAAGTAGACTCCCATAATATGCCGGTCGTTAAATTCACTAGGTTTATAGTGAACACTTATTATGGTATATATTAAAGCTCCTCTGCTGTTTATTTTAATATGTGTATGATATTTGCGTTGTTCATATTGTGCATATTCTCCGTTGCTGTTTATTTTAATATGTGTATGATATTGGTATTGTTCATATTGTGCATATATTTTCACTTCAGGAATTTCTTTAGGGTCAACGGCTTCGTCTGGTGCCATTATTAATCCCCCCATACCTGAGGCTGCGAAGCTTACTGCATGGTAATGTCATTGTTCATCAAGTTCATGTACAAACTATTTAATCATTCATTTGAAGTCAGCATACTAGCATTTACATTATTTGCACGTTGAATGCGTGTTTGATCGATTGTGACTGAGATGTAGGAAACGAAAAAATGTTGACGTTCTGCGCGAAATTGCTGTCAACCGAAGTTATCTCTCAAGATCAGGTGCATCAACTTCTGCAAATTCCGTTAAGTTAATGGATATTAGTTCACTTCTGAATTCGACAGAGGTATATCATACACTTGCATTAGTTTATTTATTATGTTAAAAATGAATCTGTCCGGAGGCTTACTAATTAAATTTATTGATATGGTCCATCTCTTGTGGTCGTTAAAAAAGATGGGGAAAACGCGGGTTGAAGCCTATGCAAAAATTACAGATATGGAGCAACGATGCTTCTACGTTGCATGCGACAAATGCCCATCCTCTACGACTGCTGAAGTAGGGTGGGAATTTGAGTGTTCTCGTTGCCAAGAACTGCACGTTGCAATTCCCAGGTCAGACATATCACATATGTGTATTAAGTTCATGATTGGGGCTGTCATAGGTTATTGACTATAGAAACTTCAGGGCTAAGGTATCAATCATGCTTTATGATAAAGACGCCGATGTTGATGCATTTGCATTTGGTGAAATTGCTGAAAAACTGCTTAGGCGTAATGCGGCGGATTGCATGAATGATCATTGTATGGTGAGTGGTCTCTGACTGGTTTCAGCTATCAAATTGCCTATCATATCATAGCTGACATTTACTAACTTTCAGGGGCTCAATGGTTTCATGCATTTTGCAAACGAACAACTCAACAAGAAGGCCTGCGTTTTCACTGTTAGGAAAAAGCACATCTTGCGAAAGCATGGTGAAGAGGACCAGTATATAATCACAGATATTATCGATGAAAATGAAGACATGACAATGACTGACACACCTGATCTTGGACCTGGTAAAGATGATAAGGGCAAAGCTGTTTCGCTCACTCAGTTATCACCTTTGCACGACTCTCTAGAGGGTTCGAAATCAACTACCCCTACTGGCAAGGCCATACATCTTCCTACCTCAACTTTATCCATCAACCATTTTCCACATCCTCAGATATTTATTTAAGTTTATAAATGTGTGCAGGTGTGGCCCACGCAGGTAACCTGATAGCAGCAGAAGCAAAGCTTAGCTCTACGCCTGCTGGAACTCAAAGTCACACTCTCAACCTTGTTTCTTCCACTACAACTACAAAGAAGCTGTTTGATAGTGGTTGGCTCTGTGTCTTCTTTGAGATTACGACATCTTTCATGATTTTTTTCCCTTGTCTAATTTATACGTTCCACGTTGCTCAGATAAACTGGTTTACAAGGATAAGGTTCCTCCTTGCTTGTCGTCCACCACAATGTGTGCTCCCACAGAAGAACCTATACCTTGCGATTCAGACGTTGATGTCAATCCGCTTGTTGAAAAAGGCCCTCGCAAATTAATACTTCCTGGTATGCACTTACGTTTTATTGCACATATTCTTGTAACTGTTGTTTTCCTTAAAACATACCCACTTATATAGCTTTCGCTGGATTTGTGTAGCTGATTCCGATGATGAACATGTACCCATCATACGGTCTTCCAAGCGGAAAAGGACTTGATGTTAGGCATGAATCCAATGTAAATAACCACTCCTTAGGCCATGGAGTTGGATTTTTTTTTGGGTTTTTTTTCCAAACTACTATTTTTCACCTCACTCTTTGGATTAATAGTGTTGTGTATCCATCTGCAATAATACTCGGTTAATTATTTGTTCATGCTTTTGGCCTTTGAAATGCAATTATCGAATGCTGCGGTCTTATTCACTATGGATGTTGCTTTGAATTTGTTTATGTTAGTTTTACTAATTGTTAATTAAAATGAACTGGGTGAGAACTTTTTGGAGTTGATTCATTTATAAATTTCGTTATGAAACATCTTGGCAAAGAATGTGAAATTAAGTGCCCTTGTGCAAATTGCTTGACCTCGTACATTCATATTCAAATTAAGTACATTGTTGGATCAAATTGATATTTCGAACTACTGTAAAATTATTGTGCAATTTTCATTCTACTCTTATTATAGGGTAAGCCCCTTTTATGAAACGAATTTGCACATTTTTTGACGCGGTACCTTCATACGCTCTAATTGATGCCCTCTTATACACACCAATTACATCATCAAAAAATTGATTAACACAGTAAATATTTAGTGTATCCAACTCAGTTGTTTGCGACAACACGTACAAAATGTAGCTTAGCTCGCAATCAGAACTCGAGAAGTTGAATATCGTGACCTCTTTCAATGACTCCAATCCCATTGTTTGCAACTTCCAGTCCTTTACGTAGTTGGATACACTAATGCCCGCATTTTCCCATGGTGCACCCTACACATGTTAAGTCAATTACAATTTTATTTTAGAAGACCAAACAAAAAACGTGTTTAATAAACCATGTAATAACTAATAAACCACAAACAATAAAACTTAAAATATTACCACCAAATCGACTTTAAGTTTATTCAAGCCTGTACATCTACTGATGAGCACCAATGTGACAGCAAGATTGTCAAGCAGCTTCGAAGACCTGATCTCTAGACAGTGCATATTAACAAAAAAATACCTCGCCATAATGCGATGTAGAGACTCCACATGCGCCAACCTCTAACCAAACAATTAAAAAAAATCAAAAAAACTTCTTAAAAGCATTTGCACTTATTCAAACAATGATATATAGATATACCCTAACAAAATCAACCGGCACACGTGCTCGTTCGCTGGACAGCAATTCTTTCGTCATTTTTACAAACTCTCGAAGTAGTCGATATGTTGAGCAAGTTGATCCGATGTATTGTACATGACGGTGTACTATCCACTGTAGAGAACGAGCTAACGGCCCCATTACTTGTAAATGACCGGGACCCTGTTCATCTTGTTTCAATAAAATAACAAGGACATCTACATTGGGGAAGTGTACTTTTATATTCACATTTCCTTGGGCTCGATTGAATGCCATCTTGAATATTTTTACAGAAGGCAAATATGCCTGAAATTCTGTTAGTCCTCTAAAATCACAATTGAATAACTGCAAATCATTCAACTGAGGACACCATTTTCCAAGTCGTAAAGAAAATGTGTTATCATACAGCACAATGTACTTCAATATGAGTCTTTTTAAATTTCGTAAATTATATCTATCTTCCCACCTAACAATGTAGTTCGGTAGATATAATTTTAACTGAATAACAGTTTGTGAGAAAAACAGACCGTTGGGGAGTGAAGTGGATAACCGACCGACTAATTTCAGTATGCGCACAGAATGATCTATTCCAAAAGCCACCCACTCTTGCCTTATCGAATGCAATGCCTCGGCCCCCATTGGTAACTCAAAGCTCAAAGTTTCAACCACACTTTCATTATGTTCAAGTATAGTGCGATTAACAAAATGAATAAAATCTAAACCATGATAACCCCTTTGTTCGAAACGGTTAATATCGAATAAAAGAGTAGGGATGGAATACCAACAATGTTGAAAATATTTTGATAAAAGACCTAATCGGGCAGCCTCCACAATGCATGCATCCCTTGATAACCTTCCCATAACATGAAAAATTATATCCTCACAAAGGAAACTAAGTTTATTATTAGAAATTGTACCTCGTTCCATGGTTGTTTATATGAACTAACCCTGTTTATACTCTGTTTCTACTTGTGCAAGATGATCCCCTGAATTCCCTGTTTATACTCTGTTTCTACTCGTGCAAGATGATCCCCTGTCTCCCCTGTTTCTATTCGTAGAAGATGATCCTAACAAATATTCCCTATTTATACTCTGAAAATTCTTTGTAGGGTTTGGTGGAGGAAGATATTGTTCAATTTTGATCCTCACTAACTTTAATTAACCTGAATTATACTCTGATCCTCACTAACTTTATTTATACTAACTTTAATTAACCTTTATCAAGGATATGGAATTTCAAGATCTATCCAAAATCTTTCATCGAGATAAGGAAACAACTTTAGGGTACAAAAAATTTATTATTAAACATAAGCACATTATTAGACATTACTTAATGATAGATATATCTTTTTAAAGTTAAAAAGACACACGACTCTTAGAATTTCTACATTTAATTTTTAAAATTATAAATTGAATATTTTTTATAATTGATTGTTTAGGGTTTGGGAAGTCTTCTTTTGTTATGATTCTTAGTGGAGTTAGTGGTTTGATTAGTGGAGATAGTGGTGTGATTAGTGGGGTTAGTGGTGTGATTAGACAGACTTTAATTATGGGTAGAATTTGTGTTGGGTGACCACCGCCACATTAGATCCCTTGCTTGGTTTCTTGAGCAATTTGCATTGTATGACGCATTTTGCAGAACTGAAATTGTTGATTGAAGAGATTCTGAATGTGCTAATCGGTTCAGTAAGTGGATAACAATTATATGTTAATCTCAACAGACTGACTATGCTAATCATTTCAGTCGATATCAATTATATTTTAATTATAAGTGGCGAGCAGCAAGACGGAAAAAGAACATCATTATTATCCTTAATTGTATTTAATAATTAAGTTGTTATCAATGGTATTTTAATGATTAAGTGAGGTACAGCAAGGAGGAACGAAGATGTAGTTTAATATTTAGTATTATCTTTAATTGTATTTGCTTATTTAAGGATGTGAGAGTTTTGAAAGAAAACTCTACATCATAAAAAAGTGGACCATATCCGTAACTCATATATCTACCCAATATCTTTCATCGAGATAAGGAAACAACTTTATGGTACAAAGAATTATGATTAAACATAACCATATTATTAGACATTTTTCACTTTTTTACTCTTAGATTATTGGTAATGGCATATTTAGTTTATTAGACAAAAAAATAGTGATAAAAGAAAAAAACAATGAAATGAAACGATGACCCAATTTTAGTTATACTAACTTTAATTAACCTTTATCGAGGATATGGAATTTCAAGATCTGCCCAAGATCTTTCATCGAGATAAGGAAACAACTTTAGGTTAATATCAAATAAAAGAATAGGGATGGAATACCAACAATGTTGAAAATATTTTGCTAAAAGACCCAATTGGCCTTCCTCCACAATGCATGCATACCATGATAACCTTCCCATAACATGAAAAATTATATTGTCACAAAGAAAACTAAGTCCATTATTACAAATTGTAGCTCGTTCCATGGTTGTTTCTATGACTATCCACTGTTTATACTCTATTTATTTTCTCTCTCGTATGAGAGTTTGTTTACTCCACATGAATTTTCTTACACTCGATTTTTTTCATCCTAAGATTTATTATTTTGAAAAATCTCAATATTTGGTACTTCAATTATGGATTCCTAAATTTAAATATCAAAGTTATTTGATGTACAAATAATTTGTTACGTATATCTTAGAATTTCTAAATTTAATTTTTTAAATTACAAGTTGAATATTTTTTATATAATAGGACAAACTTGCATAAAAATTTATTTTCTATATTTAAAAAAAGGTAACTACTGTATCTTCTTCTTATGTTTCTCTTTTTTACTCTTAGATTATAAGTAAGGGGATATTTCGCTTATTAGGTAAAAAAATAGTGATAAAAGAGAAAGACAATGTAATGAAACGATGGACCCAATTGACAATGTGGTAGTTTCTTTATATGTTATCTTATTCCATTTGGATATTTGTGGTCCTATCATCTATGTACACATTAGTGTGCTAAATTTAAATTAATGTCATATATATATATATATGTATGTATGTATATATATTATACCATGTGATCCGTTCACCTTTGTTGAGACCAAATAACTTGGTTAACCTTTATTGAGGATATGGAATTTCAAAATATACTCAATATCTTTCATCGAGATAAGGAAACAACTTTATGGTACAAAGAATTATTATTAAATATAAGCACATTATTAGACATTATTTAATGATACATATATCTTTTTAAAGTTAAAAAAAACACGACTCTTGACATTAAAGGACACGACATCTCTTGACATTAAAGGAAACGAAGACTCTTGACATTAAAGTGACCACAGTCACACGACTCTTGACATTAAAGGACAAGGAGCCTGAGTAAAACCAGAAACGTCTTCTCTTCCATATATATAGATATATATAATCCCATGTTTTTGCCACCACTGACCACCCCTATCGGAAAACCAAAAATTATTTTCATTTTCATCATCAAATTACGATGGAAACTGGGCAAAACAGTGGATTATTATCTGATTATAGTAGTGATTGGAATTTACAACCCGATTTTTCCATTTGTGAAACTATATTTCATGTTGTTCCTTTGAGGGAGATGACAGTAAATGACCATTTTCTTTAACACCCCATCGAATAAAAATTATAGAAAAATCAATAATGATTACCCACCATTGGTCATTGTAATGATTAACTTTAGGACCCACCAATCAACGTTGATATAGTATTTATAATGATGTAAATGAGTCGAGTGTATCCGAACAAGTTGTTGTTCAACATTATTTATGTGAAACATTATCGAACTATAAAATTTGTATTTGATTTTGATTAGCGATATTAAGGAGTGCTATATATGTTGTTTTATCAACTTTCACGTGTATGAAGTAAAACAATCTATTCGGGTTTCAATGGGATATCAACGAATAATTTTATATAAAATAATGATGTCAAAATAATTTTGTTTTTTTAACGTACTGATATTTAATCACTTTTTATATTGCCATTGAAAATTATATACTTACCATTTGCATGCAATTTTTTTTACTCATTTTTTAAATATAAGTCTGGGCATTATTGACCGCGCAACGCGCGGTTCTTGCTTTTCCCTAGTATATATATATATATATATATATAACTATATAAGCTATCTATATATTTATGTGTCTATAACATGTGGGGTGTCCCTTTAAAAAGAAATGAGGTAGCTACGTGTCCTCCCTCAATTTTTTTTCCTCATCAACTAGCTTTTCTTTAACTTCCAAAAATTTTCCATTTGGTCCTTGTATTTTTTTGTTTTACAATTTGACCCCAACGTTTATGAAACGTGCAGTTCAGTCCACTAGACTTGATATCCACCTTCCAATTCAGTCATAAAACATATAATCTACTTAATATATGCCCACCAAATATTGGTCCTTTTCCTTTATAATAATTTCACTTTGATCCTCAAAGTTTTGAAGAATCTTTTCTTTGCCCGAAATCAAGTAAGCCTACCAAAATTTTAATGCTAAAGAATATCCACAAGATCGAGTAAACCACTTATGTATCACCTAATTCACTTTAGTCTAAGAAGACAATCAAATCAAATAAATCACGAAATCTAATTATCCCATGTATTAATCTCTTCTTGATCGTTCGAATAAATATGAAAGGGTCCACAAGGCTGAAAATAGGGGTATCACACCCTCCCCTCCTTAATAGAATTTGGTCCCCAAATTCACACTTGAGAACAAATCGAGGATGGTATCTTCGCATTTATTCTTCCGTTCATGAACCTTCTGGTTTACTATCCACGTAGATTTCCCTTTTATGGTTGCTCTTGCACTAGATAAAACATGTGTTGATATATTATGAGCATCGGGTCCAACTAATACTATCATCGCCCAGAACTCGAGAAACATCATATGCGTGAGCAAAGTTCCTGTGTGCCAGTTTCATCATATGCTTTAGAGATCAAAGCATCTTGAATCTCAAAATGAAGCTTTCTTGTTTTAATCTTCTTGACTGGTACTTTGAAATCTTTATCACTGATCTTCAATTTGATCTTTCTATTTCACTTGTATATATAGCTCTCCAGATAGCTCAACGTTTTCACGTTCTATAGATCATTATTGGATCTTGTTGATTGCGTCTTAGATCACCTCTACGTGTAGACCTCGTTGAAAGTTTAAATACTTCAATTTTGACATACTGGAGCTCTTTAACGAGATCTGGAAGTCTCTATCTTGGAACCAAGATGTTGATATTCCTCTGCGTCCTTGAAGCTGTAAGTTTTCTCTGTTTTGCCCTTTTTCTATCTTCCACTATCATTGTAGGATAATCATCGGAGTAAATGAAGATCCCCTTGTTATGCGATGATTGATGCATTTGTAGTTTTCTTAGAGAGCTCCACATCTTTGATTTTCTGCTTGCGTTTGGTAAGAAATGAAGGGCCGATATAGCTGTCATTCTCTTTGATAGTTTATTCACTTCGGTCGTGGCTATACAAGCGGAAAGGTTGCCGCTAACTTTCTTTGTCTCTTACTCCTGGTTCATAATCCATATACTTATTCACTCGAGCCAGTACCAATGTTACCAACTATAAAATGACTAATGGTGTTTTCAATTGGTTCGCCGACATAGGTTGATACTTGAGAGTAAGGGTAAAGTTTATTAGAATAACATAAAACAATTGAAGAGGTAACTAACTCGAATGATGGAGGAACTTGAATTTGATTTCAATTGTTGTACATGAATTAGCTACAAGATTAATTGAGGCAATAAAGGAACGACAATTAGAGATGAGTAATTGGACTAATCAACAATAGGTTTAAGAAGATGAGAATGTGGAAGTCTTCAAATGCTAAAGTATAGCAATCCACGAGGAAGGAGCTTATTGAATGAAACAAATACAAGCATCCCATGGAATCTTATAGAGAGCCAAAGAATAATATGTAGGCCAAAAGAGTATTGTAACTAAGTTATAGTTACGAACAATATCACGTAGACCTAATAGACGGGAGGAGAAAGATACAATATAGATGACATTCTCAACAATTGAGAATAGAAGACACAATAAGAGTTACAGGGCAAAGATGATTTAAATTTCGGACAAGGTTAAAATAGACAATTCAGATGGGAAATGCATACTACATACGATCCTAGAAAGTGAATTGCTTAACCTCAAACTGCACGAAGGAAAATGATTCAATTTGGAGAAGTTTAAAGATAACGAGATCAAAATGTAGGTGTTCAGATCAATTAGGAGTATGGATATAGGATGACAATATGGAATTTCTTGAATGGAGACAAATTCCATGTAAGAGAGTATCCAAGAAGCATACATTTAAGACTATATGGCTGCAAATTCAAGATCTCAAAGAAGATGATTAGTAATTCGAATATCGACAAATGTTAAGACAAATTGTCAAATAAATAAAAAAAAAGGATGAGCAATGGGTACAACTATTAAAAGACAATTACAAGGAGTCAATAATAGGAGTAGAGTGAAATCGCGACTTAAAATGACGATTCTGTGATAAAAATGAACCATCCTCAAAGAATAATCTATTGGTCAAAAGTGGTAACAACAATCTCAAATAGATAAAATCGATGAAAGAGAAATATAGAATGTAAAGAACAAATTGATAGATAAATTGAAGAGTTGAGAATGTTTGCAAGGAAAAGTGGTTCAATATGTGATCAAGATTTAGAAATAAGTAATTCAATTGGCAAATGCATACCTTATATGATATAGGAAGGATCTAAAATGAAAATTGTTGTTATCCCAATATCCAAGAAATAAGGGACTTTGTGGATGAGCTTCAAGAATAAAGACGAAAGATAAGTCTAACATAAAGCTGAAAGATCGGTGGATTCAAAGAGTTACTCAATGTAAATGGATTAAGCAACAGTTTATCGAGAAAAGTATAAAAAAAATGAATGAGAGTAATGTAAATAGCTACAAGCTCAAGGTTTTATGAGAGGATTGGTCAATTGAGTATCATAAATATAGTCAAACATCAATTTTCACATGAAGGAATCAAGAGACATTGCGAATTAAGAGAGAATTATTATGTCTCAACAGTTGGAGTAGAATAAAAAATGTAATTCAAAATGATGAGTCTATAATAAGAGTGAATCCGCCTCAAAGGTTAACAACTCAACAGGTAATGGAACTTATGAATAGAATTATAGAACAAAATTTCAAGAGGTTTCCGAAGAGGATATAAAAATAAATTACAAGGAGCGAAACTCTCAAGAATGAAATTATAAATAGTAAAGAATTCCGAATACGAGAGTTTCTCAATTATGAAAGGAACATAAATTTCAATAATGGAGTTTACTAGATTCCCAAACATAACAAAGAAGCATGGATCCATAAAAATTTGTTTCAACAGAGGTACGAGAAAGGGATAGGGAAAGTATATCTATGTTGGCGAATAGAAATCCTTCATCTTCTATGAAGCAAGGAGAATCAACCTAAAAGTTCATTCCTAACATGTTTACCTCTCACTACACACGATCGTTACAGGACAAAAGATTGAGTAGTATAGCAGGACGAGATGAAGCAATCCGCATTCACTATGTCAGTTTTTTTTTTTTTCCTGACTTAACATTGAAGTGGCTTGAACGACTCGATGCGGATCCATTCTTCGATACGGAGCATTATTTACCGTGCAAATTCGCCTCCAAAAGTCATCTTACTTCTCTTCCTCGTAATAGAAGCTGTCATCGTCTCAATGCTATTACCCACTGCGATCTTCTAGATTGGCCTTTGTAACTCTAGCTTTGCTTCGTAAACAAAAGGACCATCGACAATATCAATTGTTTTACGTGATAGGAACCCATTTGGCAAGGTGCAACAATGATTATGCTTCACTGAATTAGAAAATGACATTTTACCCAAGAGGGTAAAGAGTGGGGAGCACGATCTAAAGCCAAGGAACTATATGAGTTCAATGAGATAAATTAATTCAACGCACTCATCGTGATAGTAACGATAACTATTGACACCATATTGTAATACTTGCTATTTGAGATTCATACTTAGTCAAACTCCGTTGTCATGTCAATCCTTGTATACTTATTCTATTATTTATCCAGGATATAAGAATTGTCTTCAATCAAACACAACCTATTACTTTCCAGTCATTAGGCATAACATGTCCTTCTTCAAATTACCAATTAATCCAAAGAACTCATCTTGGTTTAGTGGAAAGACATATCAAATGCATCCTTATCATTGATGTAATACGATTCTACCGCACCGAACTAACATTTTATCAACATTCATCCCTCAATATCATTAGCTTAACTTAGAATCCATTACACTCCACAGTCCGAAGATCTTATCCCGGTGTAGCTCAGGCATTAGCCCAAGCTCTGATACCACTCTGTCACGCCCCGATGATTGGGTCATAAAAGACCCAACTTGAATACATAAGTCTATCGTAGCTGTAGTTCCAATTCCAAACATGGACCCAATTTTTATCAATGTATCTTAGGGTCCTACTCCTGAAACTATCATCCGCATCACGAAGTAACTTAATATCCTTGAATAAAACTACCAGTTTTTACCTCTTGGATCGTCTATGTCTATTCCTGTTATCCTCCAACTAGTCTCATTGCTCAACTCACCTACAACTGGAAGGAAGGAATGAAACAAAATACGTAAGCAAAGGCTTAGTGAGTGCCAGTGCTTGTGTGCAAGTTTCTCAAAATAGTTTTTAGACCCAAATGATAAATTAGTGAGGGGAAAAACAATAATAGTTTTTGTTGATTTTCAAAGGATCATTGAAATCCTAAATAAGAATAGCAATTTGTGATCATAGTAACAATTAAGCAATAGCTAGTATGAGACAAAGGTCTTAGTATATGCACGATGAGGTTTTGTCAAATATCATTGAAAACATGCTTGGAAAAATTACGTTCATGATAAAGTTGGAACGATTGGTGGCATGATATTTAAGTTTCAAAACATGCATTTTAAAAAGCATGTAGTTCAATGCAAGTATCACGTACAAGACATGTTTAAGTAACACGTTCAACACATGTTTATATAACACGTACAAGACACGCTTAAGCAGTAGGGGGCCATGTTAGCAATACCATCGCGTACGATGATTTACCCACAGCACTTTGGGTCCCGCTGCTTCTTCCTTATCACCCCTGAACACGCGGCTTAAAAGCCATCACCTTATACCTCCCCACGCAGGCTCGCGATGCCCGATTTGGTCATATTCGGAGTATGCCACACGATAAATGACCCATGCACCCTCAGAGCACTCCGTCCTAGGTGCATGGATCTGGACGTGAATAGCGGGAACTGTTTAAGACCGCAAGCCCATGCTTGACCGGCCGAACCCTGCCCTATCCATCGCCCGACCTTGGGCCCAACACAACCACGTCAGATGCAACACGTCACAAGAACACCATCACGGCAAATGATCACGATACAAGACCAATGATGGAGTAATTTCACAAAAATCATAAAACCGATGTTTATTTCGAAATCATTCTTGTATAAATTATGCATCTGAAATAAGCATGCAATCACGTATGTCACGAATGATGCAATGAAGTATTTTAGTTCACGATGAAATATTTAATCGAACAAATAGTTTTTCAGAATTTCCTTAAAAGAATGTTTTCCTCGAATTCATTTTCACAAAACATGCCTGAAAAATTACTTTTGCAAGATACGTGTTTGAAAACATTCATGCAGGTAATAGTTGGTGCCAAGAATTGGTGAATGTAAAATGAGTCCTGAATTTGATTTGAAAGTGTTGAAACTCATTTTCATGTCAAGTATTCAAAGCATGTTGAAAGTACATATATATATCTATATATATATATATGACGTATTCCTTCCAGTTTTGAAAGACATATAACTATAATTTTGAGAGGCAACTCACACTAACTTCCAAGTTATTCAGCGTCGTCCTTGAGCGGTTTACTAACACCACCTGTTAATCCAAGGATTATATTAGAAATCTATTCTCTAACACTCGTCTTAATAATCTACTCGAAAAATCCTATGCGGTCCTATGAACTACATGAACATGCACGAAATATTATTCTCCCAAACTTCACAATAACTGGGGAATCAGATTGCATAACATGCCATAATATTTTCAGAATTAATTAACATATTGAGGTTGGTGATTTGGTCACCAAAATGTGAATGCACGAAAACGGTTTTCTAGGACAGCCAGTCCAGTTTCAAATATTTTTATAAAATCCCCTGTTAGTCCAAAAGCTCCCAAATTTTGTTAAAACGTTACCAACACACATATGTTTGTACATAAAAAGTTTAGGAATGAAAACATCTATCCAGGTTGGTAAAATAGGTTCAAAACAATGTCACCGTTCAATTCCGCTAACAGACTGGCAGCTTTATTTCAAGACTTTTATAAAATCCAAAACAACTCCAATCCTTCCAAACTTTTCCCAGTATATTCTAGACATGACCATAACTCTCCAGAAAATTTTTCATAAAGAAATTCACACATTTAGTCGCTTAAATACAGCCACAAAAGCAAATTCAGAATTTGTAATTCTAGTTCCCTCTATTCATACCATGTATACAAGAACCTAACAACCTAACCAATAACCCAAATAAAATATGCTTAATATATCACTAGAGGTGTGAGGATTTGATACCTAATACTGAGAGAGATGAATTAACCCACTTCCAAACCATAGCTAGCCCAAATTTCCCGAGCAGCAGATTTTGACTCTGTGCAGACGCGTCTCGGTTAGATGGACTTTGTGAGCAACTCCAAACTTATGGGTAGAAACTAAACCCATAATGGTGTTCCTATGCCTCTTAGGAAGAGATGAAGACCGATTAAACGCAATTTGGATGTCATTTGACCCTTCAAATATACAAACTCCCAACACTGCGCAGACTGCGTTTTTCTTTTTTCTTTAAGGTTGAAGAAGATGCCTTGCATGTTTCTTGCTAAAAGACTCACTCTAATGCTGAAGTCAAGAGGTGGGCAGGCTCTATATTCAGGAATAAGTGATGAGGTGTTGGCTAAAGAAGGTATCAAGGGTTAGGTGTCTTCACTATATCCTTGCCACGTTTGGAAGTAAGTAGGAGGTGTAAGCATCTATGCTTGACACCATTTTGATATACAAACTCATCTACTATGAATATATATATATATATATAACTATATAAGCTATCTATATATTTATGTGTCTATAACATGTGGGGTGTCCCTTTAAAAAGAAATGAGGTAGCTACGTGTCCTCCCTCAATTTTTTTTCCTCATCAACTAGCTTTTCTTTAACTTCCAAAAATTTTCCATTTGGTCCTTGTATTTTTTTGTTTTACAATTTGACCCCAACGTTTATGAAACGTGCAGTTCAGTCCACTAGACTTGATATCCACCTTCCAATTCAGTCATAAAACATATAATCTACTTAATATATGCCCACCAAATATTGGTCCTTTTCCTTTATAATAATTTCACTTTGATCCTCAAAGTTTTGAAGAATCTTTTCTTTGCCCGAAATCAAGTAAGCCTACCAAAATTTTAATGCCAAAGAATATCCACAAGATCGAGTAAACCACTTATGTATCACCTAATTCACTTTAGTCTAAGAAGACAATCAAATCAAATAAATCACGAAATCTAATTATCCCATGTATTAATCTCTTCTTGATCGTTCGAATAAATATGAAAGGGTCCACAAGGCTGAAAATAGGGGTATCACAGGATAGAGGTCATCACTGTCACTATGGAGAAGAAGATTGCGGGTCCTAAGATCCTTTACAGAAAAATCGAAGGGGTCAAATTTAATGGAGCAATTATTTTCACGAGTAAATTGACGAATGAAAACTGAATTTTTAACTAAGGAGAGGGAGACAAGAATGTTGGACATAGTAGGAGAACGAGAAGACTAGGGTAAAGAAAAAGAACCGATGGAAGTGATAGGAAGAATAGCACCATTACCAACCGTAATTGAATTTGAATTTAAATTAGGTACGATATTAGATAACTTACCTTGGTTTGGTGTTATGTGAGAGCTTGCACCCTGTGTCAAGGTACCAATTTTCATCTGGCTGAGTAAGGCTCATGGTCTGAAATAGTGAGGAGAGGTCCGTGGGCTGAGATAGGGACTGATTTACTGCATTGAAGGCCTGATGAGAAGCCTAATGGGGCTTTGGACTGAGGAGCCCAGCGCTGGGAGAAGAAGGTGGGCCTGCCTATGCTGGATTTGGCGAGGTGGGCTGTTTGCTGGAAGCCCATGCTGAATTGGTGGTTGTTGGAGTCGCAGAATTGGGCTGATGTGGGGCGGCCCAGAACGTCGAAGTGGAGGATGAGCCTGGGCCGCCTGAATTAAATAAATTCGTGGAATTTGGGCCAATAATTTTTGGGCCTTGGGGAGTATTTTGTACCAACTGAAAAGAGAATCCTGGAGGGAGTCCAGTAGGGTTTGCAACACTAAAATTGGGCCTGGGTTGCTGTCCATGTGAAGGGCCACCACCACGGCCTTGATACCGACCTTTTCCCCTACCACAATTCTTTTCTTTGTTACGATACGTGTTTCGATTTTGGTTCGAGTTAGGGGATTGGGAAAGAAGGGCTGTGGCCGAATTATTTGCGAAGAAGGGAGATGAAAAACGAGACTCACAAGATTCGTGAAGAAGGAGGAGATTACGGATCAGAAAAGGAAGGAAGTGGAGATTTGGTGGTGATGACAGTGACGAAGGGAAGATAAGATTCCGGTAAACCTTGCAAAAGTTGTAATATGAAATCTTGTTCTTTGACAGGGTATCAAGATCAGATAAATTATCAGCTAAAAATTTCATCTCTTGACAGTATTGTGAGATCGAGAGAGACCCTTTTTGTAAATTTCGAAAACGTTCATTTATTTGAAGAGAAAGCGAAGGGTTTATTGTTACAAAAATTTTCTTCAATGGCGAACCACAAATCATGGGAAGTGGCATATTCTAAATCAATATTTTTCAAAAGTTTAAGGTCGACAGTAGAATAAAACCACCTTTTAATGGTTGAATCAATATTAAACCATTCATCGTCTTGATCACTAACAGGTTTAAAGTGACCAGAGATATGGTGGAAGACAGGATAACTACGGCATAAATCCATAAACATACCATGCCAAAGTTTATAATTGGAATCAGAATCGGTTAATTTAAAACCAAACGACGTTTGAACATTACCGACAACAAGAGAGGGATGGAGGGCGGTTTGTTTAGGGGTTGTTTTGTCGGTTTCAAATGTGGGAGAGGGATCATCGATAGTAGATATGGTGATGAAGGAGGGATCGAAACACGTAATAATAACAAAAATAAAAAAACCATGTAGAGAGAGACGACAAGAATTGAACTGGAAAGATGAAACCTTACCATGATAATCAACTTGAGGAGGCTGAAAAAGAGCTGCTGGCAGTGTAGAAAAGAGGCACCAATTTGCGAGACGTGGGTGAGTTGGATGCTGTTGGAGACTGATATAGTGAAGAGAGATGCGTTGAGGGGAGCAACGACTTATTTGGAGAGGAAAAAATATAGAGAAACCGAGGCTCATCAGCGGCTGGAGAGGTAGAAGGGCGGTGGTAGGGAGGCCTTGAAACTAGGTTTTGGCTGATACCATGTTAAAGTATAAATCCCCTTAAGCATATTATTGATTATGAGAGAGCTTATATAGAATACAAAGAAAGACTTGTAAAGGAAATAAACAACTAAGAATAGATGAATAAATAAGAAAAAAACTAACTAGAGACCTATACTAATATTATTCTAACAATCAAATCATGTGATGATGGTAAAAATTTTCAGTCAATGAATAACATGTGATTGACCACGTGGGGTGATGGAACCGATCCAACACACGACAAACTAGGTTGGGGGGTTGATGAATGTATAGACTGCACCCGACTTTAGTGAGATGCCTATGTACCCGATGAATAGGGATCAAATTTGTTCGTAGTTCTTTTGTGGAGAAATTACTCTTAGAAATAGCCAGTGGCTTTTTTCTGAAAGAGTAGGTCATGTCCTTTTCCCAGCTCTTCTAAGGTATTTATATAGAGTTGGTAGTGGGCTATGAGCCGTAGGCTTAGCTTTATCGGCAGTCCATCAGGCTTAATAATAATTGTTTTATTATATAGACTAATAAAATAACCCAAGTACTCTTATTGGGTCGTTAGCCCATTTGGGCTAGACTAGCATACTAACCGCGAATCTTAACCCACGGGTAGCGTCCTGGTCCGAGTCGGGGATACGTTTAATTACTGTAATACCCATAGACATTTTTGGTGCATATCATAATGACCCCCACTCCTAGGTTTACCAGATGGTGTATCCAGGAGTAAGAGTAATGCAGTGTATGTAATTATTCAGTCTCAGTTTGGATTAGGGTGGGAGCCTTTAAGGCTTCTCCACCTACTTTTGTTTAAATGGAGGTAGGTACTTTCACTCTTATGCACACTCTTATCCTTTGAAAGCTTTTGGCTAGCAGAAAATTATCTCTATTGGAGGCTTTTACTTTTCCACCATGGCTAGAGATAATCTTGGAAAAGGTAAACAACTTTCTCTAGCTCTCATTGACACTTGCACTTGAATATTTATTTTCTTTTCGACTTGTCTTCTAACGGGTCTCCCGACTCCCTTCGGTCGCTAAAGCCTCGCGGCCAAATGCCTCGCGGTGTAACTAGGCCTTCGGCCCTTCGGGTTGTTGACTCAGGGTTGCCCCTTGGTTTTGTTGTACCTCGTACTTATACTTTTATTACGTATCTCACAATCATTTCTTTTCAGGAGTTGTGAGTTTAACGTCATCGTCTAGCGACTGTAGCTCGGGGAGCGAGGACTTAGTATCTTTCGCTAGTGACTACAGAGAATTGGGGGAATGGAAGGATGAATCCCAGCGGAAGGTCAGTGCGGGACCGCAAGACGGATCTCTCTAGTTGCTCTTCAACATCACCAATAAAGAGTTATGGGCGCTTTTTGAGCATTTCCCGCCAGACTTTAAAGTGGTGAAGCCTAAACCCGATGGTCGGATCATAAGTCCCCCGAGGGGTTATATGACCCTCTACATAGAATATTTTCGCATGGATTTTTCTCTATCGTGCAACCCCTTGTTGGGGATGGTCTTGACCCACTACCAACTGTGCATCAGCCAATTGTCGCCTAATAGCTTTGTCCAATTTGAAGGCTTCATCAGGAACTTTCGAGATCTTAAGCTTGATGTGAGCCCTGGGGCCTTTTAAGCTCCTTTTGATGTACGGATGAGCTCGGGAGGGCCGTATCTGCATTTCTACCCCACATCCCCATATCGGTTCTTGGAGGGGAAAATTAGTTCTAATGGCAATTGGAAAAACAAGTTCTTTTACTTCCCTACTCTGCGCTTGCCCATTCTCACGCCTGTACTGTGGTGTGAGAAGCTCACCCGTCAAAGGTTTACTGCTACTCATCACTGTTTATGGTTGGATTTCATGGGGGTGGGGTTGTTTTAGGCTCGCTACTATATTCAACAGATATGCCGCGGAGGTACTACATTTTATACTACCTCGATATCGTATTAAATGTTTATTTTTTTGAAAGTGGCGATTATATTTTAGTTTCATCAACTTATTTGATGGAACATTTTGTTTCAAGCATGAGGGAAAGTTCTAAGGTACCAGCTATTGCCACCGCCCCCGAGGGAGTACATCTAGATAGACGACCCTCTTTTGAAGGGCAAATGGCACCTGTCTCCTTAGACTTTGATTCTATGATGGCTGGGTTGATCCGCTAGGGGTCCTCATGATTCCACTATTGGGGCTTCCTCAGCCAATCTTAAGAAGAAAGCACCGTCGGAGGAAGGAGGCACAATGGGGGTGCTAGGCCGCTCTTCAGAGCTTACTTACATTAGAGCCCCTCATCTCCCGACGCGTAATTGGGATATTTCTCTCGTGAGGTATGATACCCTTGGTCGTGGCAAGGGTTTGTTCACTTTTGGGGTGAACCGCGACCCTTCCGTTCATTATTTTTGGGATATGGGTGATGTGGTCACCCCGTGGTCATTGGAGAGACCTGCTGTGAATGACTACGATTCTCAGTTCTTGCATATGCTGCCAACAGATCAAATAGACGAGGAGATCTCTGCCGACGAGGGCCGGGTGAGTTTAGTTCTACTTTTGTATCATTGCCGTGTGATTTTTCATAAGTGGTATCCTTTACAAAGTTTTCTTGCCTTTGCTTTTTTAGTTGATCCAATTATCTCATCATCTGCGCCAGCAATACGAGCATTTCGAGGAGAAATTGAAAGATTGTTCAAAGAAGAACAAGAAACTTCTTTCAAAATCCTCAAAGGCTGAAGCAGCAGCCGCAGAGTGGGAGGCAAAGTATAGGGAAACCATTGATAAATTTGATGAGGAGGCATCTCTTGGCCAAAGCTTCCTTGGCTTCCCAGTCGGTATACAAACTTTGGCTGATGCCGAGGAGTCGGCGGTGAATGAGTTTAGGGCGAGCGCTGAGTTTCTCAATGAGTGCAATAGGGAGGCGTATAATTTTGCCCTTGGTTTCATGGGAAAAATGGTTCGGCAGTGCCGTCGTGCTCTTCGGGAGAGCATTCGCTATCCTTATGATGACTTTTTATGGATGTATGAGGGGCTTGCTGATGACAGCGATGAGGAAGGCGTGCCACCCGCCGGGAGACATGGCGGTGACCCTCCTCATGATAGCTAGTTTTTCCACATGTAGTGCTATTGGATTTTTATGCTGACTTGATATTTTAGTTAGCCTCCACGACTTGTTTATTCGTATTTTGTAAGACTAACTTTTAAGTACTTGCGTTTCGTAAGACTATTTTGTTTGCTGCTTTTCATCTTATCATAGCCTATTTCATGTTTGTGTTTTCTACCCCTATGGTATGATTTGGTGGGTGGATAATTTTGGTGATTTTGGGTGGGCTACCCACCTATTTTGCACCTCCACCTCTTATGTCTCGGGCATATGCCCCTGCCCCCCACTCCTTAGTGTTCGTGTTGACAAACACTTGGAGTAACAAGGTGTCTTCGTACTATGCTTATTTTGTTAGAATGAGTGGCGTGGTTCGTGATACTAGTGGCCACTTTTTTTGTGAGGGCTTGGTTGTCTCTCATTTGTTTATTCTTGTATTATCATTCGTGAGACTTATTCTTGTTTGCCCACAGATGGGCTAACTTCGTCCTTGAATTGTTATGTTTTGACTTGTAGGCTTTTGAGGCTTATCGAACATGTACTATCTCTTTGGCATGTTCCCTTCTGGGATTTTCATTAGTATTGTCTATCTTAGCATGTCATGGGCGTACTTTTCGTGAAAGATTATTTATTCTACTCTTGCCTTTGTAACTTGCAGCTTCATGAATTTTAGCTTAGGTACTTTGCTATTTCAACACACCACTGGTGGTTTTTTGTGATTGCCGGAGGCGTGCCTCTCGGGTGCTTTTGCTGCATTTGAGCTTCACTTAGCAATTTGCTTTTTTAATGCCTAAAATACTTGGTTGAAATATTAGATATCCATAGTTTTTGCATATTAGCTAGCTACTAGCTAGTTGTTTCTTTCTCACTACTACTTGCTCCCTACTCTTTAATATGTGAGTCATATTCGGGAGTAAATGATCAAGTAGATGCCTCTTCGACTTCAGGGAGTTAGAAAGTTATTTCTTTATTTGGCATGTGGTGCCTTATCAATACTGAGAGCCTAGGCTGGCTTTGATGGTGCCGACCCTAGTGATGATGTGGCGTGATCACTTGGGTGACATTTGTTTTGGGAGGCTTCAATAGCCACTAGTTTTATGTATTTGGCGCATGCAATAAACTATCACCTTTGCAATATTGGTATGAGGTGAATACCCACCTTAGTTTTATATTAGAGTGAGGTGAATTATCACCTTAGTTATATTTGTATGATCTCGGTCCAGGTTCCATGTCGGAGGGGGGGACATTTTTTACCTCCTACCCTCTCGGTGTTGCTGAAAGGATCACAAGGTGGCCCAGTCTCGGCCAAGCTCCCTAGGATTTGGGGGACTTTTATTGCTCCACCTATGTTAGCCTAAAAAAGTGGGCTTTGAAGTTTATGAAGTAGCCTCGGTTGGAAGCAATGTTTTCAAGGGGCATTTGTTTTGGGTGTTGTTAAATCGCCCTTCGCAATGCATTACACATTCATTGGATGTGCTAGCATGTTGTCTCACGAAAATAACATTCATCACATTATAATGAAAAAGGTGATATTCAGCACTTAATAAAACATTAAATCATCCATTCAAAAAGTAAAAGGGGGTGCACATAGGCACCTCAAAACGATAATATATGTGGATGCACTTAGCCACCTCAAAACTTTGAACAAAGGGTACGCGACAATTGGCTCGTGGCCAACTTGAAATTTGTCCAGTAGTAGAATAAGAAATAAGATAGTGTTTTTAACTTGTTACCTGCTGAGGCCTCATGAGGCCTGATGCTTTGTCAAGTTCGGGGAGTGATTCTCCGTGGGGTTCATCTAGCTAGTGATCTCCACTGCTGGCACGTGGTCATAATGGGGTGGATCCTCTTCTTCATAGATAGTTGACTGTTGGGAATGTGGCCAAGCATGGACTGATTTGGTATTGCCCCCCAAGTGAGCTTCCCGCAACGATATTAAGTTGATGGCGATTTGTTTCCCTTTGTCCATGGGATCACTGTCACCATGCTTCCTCTTTGGCTTCTTCAAAGTGTTAGCATAACATTCCCTTGCTATCTTCACATCCCCGACAGCTTCCCCAGTTCCCACGGGGGTGGGAAACTTGACCTTCATATGGTAAGTAGAAATGACTGCTTGAAATAAGTTTAAGCTCGGCCTCCCCAATATGACATTATAAGTGGAAGGAGCTTTGACCACTAGAAACTTAACCATCTTGGTGGAGCAGGCAGGATATGTGCCCAGAGAGATGGGGAGAGACACTTCCCCTAAGGCTTCCACAGTCTCCCCCGTGAATCCAGTAAAGGGGATGTTGACTGCTTGGAGCTAAGTGTTGTCAATTCCTAGTAGGGTGAAGGCATTGTAGAATATTATGTCTGCTAAACTCCCACTGTTGACTAACACTTTCTTCACCCAGAAATTGGAGATGGTTGCTGATATCACCAAAGTATCATTTACCAAGGGGATGCCATCTCCCAACTCTTGCTGCCCGAACTCAATGGTATAACTGTTGGGCTTTATATGATTAACTTGCTCCCCACGGGCGAAGTTTATGGCGTGCAGCCCTGTTGCTGTCCTTAGTGACGCCTTTCTCAAGTTCATTGAATCTCCTCCTGCTGGGCCTCCCAAGATCACCCCTATGATTCCATTCACTAGGGGGTTATCCATCACTGAGTCCGCCATTGAGGTGCTGTTTTTGCCTCCATCTCTACCCCTCGATCCTAGGGTGTGTTTGAACAGTTGCACCAGATGGGGTAACTACCTCTTGTAGGTAGCCTCTCTTAATCAGCTTTTCTGTCTCAACTTGCAAGTGATGGAATTCCTCAGTCGTGTGACCTCTATCTCGGTGGTACCAACAATATTTCTTTGATTTGAGGCAGTTGGGGCTGTCTCTCATCTTCTTGGGCCATTGCACTATGCCCAGTCACTCAGCGATAGCTAGGACTTGCTCCCTTGAGAGTGTTAGAGGGGTAGACTTAGCTAACCCCGAGGGAGGCATGTGTTTACACTCCTTGGCCTCCGACATCTTGTCATCATCTCTGGCCTTTCTCTTATTGCCACGACCTTCATTCTTAATTGGCCCAATGGTCTCTTCAATTCTTATGTATTTCTTAGCTCTAGCCAACAACTCTTCCATGGTTGATGGGGGCTTCCGAGCTATTGACTCCTTACCATTACGTAGGCTCCTCTGCATTATTCCTGAAGGCAACTCGTGGTTGACGTGCGGTACTTCTGACACAGCGTTGGAGAAACCCTGCACGTATTCCCTCAAAGATTCACCATCTTTTTGAACCACCATGAACAAGAAAGATGCCGTCTTAGGGTACTTCTTGTTCATAGAGAAATGATTAAGGAACCGTCGGGTTAGCTGCTCGAAGCGGGTGATGGTACCGGCAGGCACTCGATTGAACCAGCTAAGAACTCGTCTAAAGAGGGTGGTTCTAAAGATCTTACAGTAGGCTGCATCATTGATGTCATACATGTCAACCTTGGCGTTGAACTTGTCAACATGTTTCTGAGGGTCACCAGCACCCTTATATTCACTTTAGTGGGGTATCTTAAGCCCTTCTGGCAAAGGCTCTACCAAAATCACCGGGCAGAAAGGACTTCTCTTAGGAGGTGCTACGGCTAATGGCACCAGCCACATGTCTTCATATTGCCCTTGGTTCTTCAGACTTCCATCATGGCGAGGTGCACGCCTTCTTCGGCCATCTTGCTTTGGCAAGGTCTCTTCGGGGGTTAATGAGACGTGACCTCGGCGTGGAGACCTAGGAAGCATTGGCCTTTTATCTCTTTCCCTGGGTGGTCTCTTGGGGGATGAGACCACACTATTCTCTTCTCTATCTCGTGTTGTCCCATTCACCAGGGGGTTGGATCGACTGGATCCAATCCCACGGGGGGTCAAGGACTCTTGACCTTAGCGGGGAGGATTGGCTAGGCGCCACTCGGTGGGGGTAACTTTTCTCTGGAGGCTCCTCACCCCTACGTGCGGATGAAGGGATAGATCTTGCGGCCCCTTCTCTTGAGGATGGGGAGCCTCTTGGTGGCTTCTCATATGGGGGTTTTGCCCCCTATTGGCTGATGGAACAGGTGGTACACATGATGAATGTGACTTGGCGTATTGCTGAACTGCCCTCGCGGCTGCTCGCACTGAGGCATCTTCAACTAGAGCAAGCAGTGCCTATTGGGTGATCTTAAACACTCTGGAAGCAGGGGGTGGAATCACCGTAGGTGTTACAAGCAACACATTTTGCTCGTTCATTGGGGGAGCTATTTCAGGACCTTCGCCGTTAGTCGGACCGTTGGGGAAATTTTCTTCTCCCAATTAAATGTTGGGCTGATCTTCAGGCATTGAGTTAGGAAGTTCATCGGAAGTAGCTGGTTGATGGTGGCTAGTCATTCTATCACTGGTAGTACGAGCTTGTGACCTAGTTTTCATACTCAGTGGCTGTAGCGCTGTTCCCACAGATGGTGCCAAACTGATGATGGTAAAAATTGTGAGTCAATGAATAACACGTGATTGACTACGTGTGGTGATGGAACCGATCCAACACACGACAAACTAGGTTGGGGGTTGACGAATGTATAAACTGCACTCGACTTTAGTGAGCTGCCTACGTACCCGATGAATAGGATCAAGTCTGTTCGTAGTTCTTTTGTGGTGAAATTACTCTCAAAAGTAGCCAGTGGGTTTTTTTTGAGAGAGTAGAACATGCCCCTTTCCCAACTCTTCTAAGGTATTTATATAGAGCTGGTAGTGGGCTATGAGTTGTGGGCTTAGCTTTATCAGCAGCCCATCAGGCTTAATAATAATCCTTTTATTAGCCCTTAGACTAATAAAATAGTCCAAGTACTCTTATTGGGTCCTCAGACCTTTTCGGCTTGATTAGTATACTAACAACGGATTTTAACCCACGGATGGCGCCCTGGCCCGAGCCGGGGATATGTTTAATTACTGTAATGCCCATAGACATTTTCGGCACATCATCATGCTATTTTAATTTTCAGAACAACTATGCTTTGAAGATAGGGATAATTACACTCACACCCCTTCAATGTTGGAGTAATTACACAAACCTCTCCTCACTAATTGATAATTCAAAACACATCCCCTCACGGGATCTATTTGTAAGATTTACAGGGGGTGCAATTGTAAGAATTGTTACACATACAGGGGATGCAATTGTAAGAAATCTTTAACATAAGGTGGTGTGTTTGTAATTGTCAATTAATGAGGGGAGGTTTGTGTAATACCCCATCATTGAGGGGGTAGTGTTAGTGTAATTATACCTTAAAGAAATAAAGGAGATTCACAAAATCATTAATATAGCATGAAACCACCTTTTCATTGACATATATATTTGGCATCATTTCGAATTATAATAAAATAAAAAAATATTTACTTATAGATAAATAAATAAATTGGGCCTAGGTAAGAACTTTCCCCAAAATAATTGGCTATGTTTGTTTCTATTTTGGAGGATTCTTTTGATGAAAATTTTGGTGAAAAAATTTATTGGGAGTTGTGTACTTTGGTGAAAATGTGTTTGATTTTATTTTCAAAAGAGACAAAAGTTACTGTAGCAGTCAAATCACGTAAGTGTTTGTCTAAAAATTTATGTTTAGAATTAATTAATGATTGAAAAATATAATATAAAATTAATATAATACAAAAAAGTAAACCAAAAGTGGAGAAGGGTGTAGGGTGTAGGGTGGTGTAGGCAATGTAGCTGTCAAAAATGTTTGACAAAAAAATACGGCTGTGTTTGGTTTTATTTTGGGGTTTTTTTTGGTGAAAATTTTGGTGAAAAGGTTTATTGAAAGTTGTGTATTTTGATGAAAATGTGCTTGGTTTTGTGTTTGATTTTATTTTCAGAAGAGACAAAAATTACTGTAGCAGTCAAATCATGTAAGTTTTTGTCTGAAAAGTTGTGTTTATAATTGAAAAATATAATATAATATAAGTTTTAAATGATTATATTGTAGTTGATGTAATTAGTAGGCACCCTAAAATAGAGACAAATAGGGAGACAATAGCTGACAATTTTTTTGACCAAAAAAATCATTTTTGGTCAAAAAAACATAAAGCAAACAACTTTCGGCCAAAATTTTGGCCAAAAAATGGTTTGAAAATAAAACCAAACAAAGCCTACCTGTTTGGTAAAAAATGGATAAGCCAAACCAATTTTGACCAAAATTTTGGGCAAAATATAGTTTCAAAATAAAAACAAACAAAGCCTCCCTCTAGTCTCCAAAATCTATAAATACAACTTTTGGACGGGAAAAATACTTTTACATAAGCTCAAAAAGCATTATCGTCTTTACAAATAATTGGTCAAACAATTGTTAAAAATAATTCACCACGCAGAAGGGTATTTCAGAGTAATGCCCGAATTTTTTACGAGGTCTCACATAAAGCCTAACAGTGACTCAAAAGAACGAGTTTTTTTCTTTTTTTAAAAAGATACATTAAGTAGGTTGTGTGAAAATATGAACAAAAACAGATTGTGGATAATTACCGCGAGAACTTGGATATAGTTGTTAGGTAAAAGTTGACTTTTTACCCAAATTTGACCATGGACTTGAGTGGCCCCCTATTTTGGATACATAATAATTTTATGGGCTTAAATTAATTTACGTTTTGAGTAGATAAATTTATCATTTTAAATTACTTCAATCAGAATTTGGATGAATGAGAAATTAAATATTTAATTGAGCCATTTTAATTTTGTTAAAAACATTGTTTTCGTGTAGGAATGCATTTTTTTTTTACGGGAAACGATAAATTCATTAAGATGGTGCTAAATCAGTATCAAGCAAAGCAACAACAAAGTCAGGGGGAGAAACACCCTCAACAAACCCAAATTCAAAAGCAGACCTAGCTAAACAATGAGCGACAGAGTTTGCTACATGTTTAACTTGACTCAACAAGAAATTTAAATCAACTAAAGCAACCTTAACATCAAAGAAAATAGGACTAAGCCTAGATAAATCGAACGAGGGATTACTAATCGTAGACACCACGATAGCACTATCTCCCTCCACAACAATATTATGCCACCCTCGGCGTTTGGCAAAGTCGATCGCATTTCGAGCAGCAAACACTTCAGCTAAAAGTGGATCAGTAGAAGCCTCCCAAAACCGAACGCCCCATCCTAAACATGAACCTCCATGATCCAGCACCACGTACTCTGTCCCTATACCATTGTGTTCGGAGAAAACAGCCTTATCAAAGTTAATCTTTACCCAATCCAGTGGTGGTCGAACCCAAACAGTAGGAAGTGGCAAAGCTAGAGAAACTGGAATAGAGATAGGACGCACCCTTGAGAAAGCAGCCAAGTAATTCTTAGAGAATTCCACTGTGTTCCATGGGGAGCAATGAACTTTATCCCATAACATCTTATTTCTTGCCAACCAAATGGACCAATATGTGATGAGAAATAAACAATAATCAGATTTGTCCATCTCCATAGCAACACTTTGTAGCCAAGATTCCACAGAGTCATCCTAATGTGAGACAATCCACCATGCAAAAGATGAGAGTTCCCAAACTTGACGTGCAAAATGACACTCTAGGAAAACATGCCTAGTCGTTTCACCCTCGAAACCACACGCCCGGGCAAATGCACTCCACTTGACACCGCTTCCTTATCAAATTCACACCTATTGGCAGAATATTACGAGCAAGACGCCAAGTGAAAACCCTGACTTTATTAGGCATTTTCGCATGACAAATAAATCTCCAATCACTCACACAAAACGAACTAGACCTTTCCATGTTAGACTCCTTTACGCCTACTAATCTCCATGGCTAAATGATAAGCAGATTTAACCGAGAAGAAGCCATCCTTTGTAAAATGTCAAATACGGACATCGTGCCCAGCTACCCAACTTAATGGAATAGACCGAATAAGATCAACATCTGGTTGCCAGAAAATCTGAGATATTAGATCCAAGTTCCAAGAATGAGTATTCTCATCAATAAGATCCGAGACCACAGCAACCTTATTCAAACCATGGTGTGATACAATCAATAACAAATGAGAGATTTCATCGTAAGCCTCTTGGGGACTGAAACACAGAATCAATCCCGGAGAAGAGCTCAACAACCTGTAATTTCACTTTCAGAGTTCAAGAGGAAGAGATGAAAACTTGGCACATAAACTTCCTGCCGTTTCATTGATAATTGTCCCCCTTATATATACACGAGTATCTTGCTGAAAAAGAAAAACAATCCTCAAACGGATTCCACGCGTGTGCCTAACAGAATTCTGACAACAAAATTGAGCTGGAAAATATAAAATGAAGGAAAGATAAAGAAAGAAATAGAAAAGGAAATAAAAAACAAAATTAGGTTTAGCTGACTTTCTAATTTGGGGTTTTGATCTAATTAACCCTAAATTGCTAAATTAAATGCTGATTTAAGCGACTCCCATCCAAGCTGGCTGAATTCTTCTCCCTCTGCCACGTGCGCTCTTTTGATTGGTCCCTTCCGAGAGTTGTTACTTCACTTATAAACTCGCCTTTGCCTTCCCTTTTTGTGTTACGTTTTGTTGTGTTTTGTATTTTTCTGTTTTCAGTTTTTTTGTATTATCTTTTCTGTTGTATCATGGTGTTCTCTGTAATCGGTTAGAAAGCAAACGGATGAGGCAGCCATGGATCTTTCCATATTCGAATCCCATCACCACTGCCCATACGCCACCTACAACCCCCTTCGAGAATATCCTTCGCCTTATAAATGCTTCTCCATGTAAAAGAGGACCGACTACCCAATTGTGCATTGAAGAAGTTGTAGTCCGGGAAGTAACGGGCTCCATAAAGCCGACTTATTAGCGAGTTAAGGTTAGTAAGAATGCGCCAACCCTATTTCGTGAGAAGAGCTCGATTGAATTCGCTCAAATGTCGAAATCTAATACCACCAACATCCTTCTACTCACATAAAAACTTCCATGCAACGCAATGGATCTTTCGATCATCCGAATTTTCCCACCAAAAAGAAGCAATAAGCGACTCAATCTCATGGACTAGCTTAACAGGAAGTTCAAAAAAGTTCATAACATACGTCGGAATCGCCTGAATAACAACTTCTATCAAAACCTCGCGGCCCACTTGAGATAAGAATTTGCCTTTCCAACCAATAATCCGACTCCAAACACGATCCTTAATGTAACTAAATACTTTCCACTTTGTTTTGCCCACCACTGCCAGTAATCCCAAATAATGGTCATGACGTTCTGCTATTCGAACGCCTGACACCTATGCCACCCGAACCTAGTCGTCCACCCCTATATTGTGGCTAAACATGACGGTAGATTTCTGAAAATTTATTCTCTGACCTCAAGCCGCCCCATACCACTCTAAAATCCTGAATACAACGATTCCCTGCCCAGGATGCCTAACAGAAGATGAGGGTGTCATCTGCAAAAAGTAAATGTGAAATTGGCGGGGCATCTCTACATATACACACACCGCCAGCTCTCCTCTATCCTCCGCCTCATGAATTAAGCCACTAAACGCCTCTGTACACACTAAAAACAAATAAGGTGACAAAGGATCTCCCTGACGGAATCTTGGTATCATGCACAACGGAAATTTAAAATCATATACGGCTTCCCAAAGTCAAGATCAATTTGTTTTGTTCATTGATTTTAATGAAAAAGATGAATCCAAAAACTTACCAATTCGTGTATTCAATCAATCCTCATGAATCTTCGTTCAATGGTCCACGTGTCCTGTCTCTAGATTATCACGCAATGAAATTGACTTCGAAAATCTCCATCTCTAATCTCCATAGGCAGCTAGGTGAGAGAGAGTGGAAGATAACGTTTTCTCTATATTGTATTTCTGGTGGAGGAGTTTTCCACGTAATATTTTTGTTATGTGAATTGTGTTTCTCTAGAGCTTGTGTTGGAGTATTAAATAAATCCTCCAACCTAGGTCCACTAGTATACACGCCTATATGGGCTATTGGACGTCTATTGGGCTAAGTTGTCCCAGTTAACTTAGTCCAATTAATTTAACCCTCTAATATTTAATCCAATTAAATATAACATATTAAATTAATATTCTAATTAATTAATGAATTTTCATAGTTGACCCAGTCAACATAATTAATTTAATTATCTATGTTTAGTTCAATTAAACAACTAATTAAATTACTTCGTCCTTCCAAAGGACAAATTACCAAAACATCCTCCAAATACAAAAAACAATTTCCCCGTCTATTTCTTTAGCGTGACTCTCTAGTTTCATCTCGATTGGCAATGAGAGGATACCAAAGGATGTGGGTGACACCTAGCCACCACCTGACCCCACATTGTAGCCCAACCAAATACGAAATGACTATGTCATTACGAACCTCTAGATTATGAATTGTTAGGAATCCTATGAACGAAAAACGCAGCGGAAATAAAAAGGATTTTGAGAGTCGAATCACTTTAACATGGGTTTAATGATTTTCAAGGTTTTACAAAATTAAATGAAATCAAATACCTTATCGATTCGTTATTCTGCAATTCGCGTAACAACAACTCTCGTCGAATTCCTGTCTCTAAAGCTTCACGCGAAAAAAGCCTTCAAAAGCTCCCCTAAACTCACCTTGGAATGAGGGTGGACGGCTAGAGTGAGATAGGGGGAGAAGATTTTTCCTTCTTTTTGTGTATTGTATTCTAGGGTTAGGTTTAGCTTGTCAGTTTGAGGGTTAAATAATCCTCAAACCCTAAAGCTGTGGGGGGCGCCTCCTGGGCCTCTCACTGGACGCCTATGATGGGCTAAGTTAGCCTAGTCAACTTAGTCCATCTTTTAATATATATATACATATATATTTAATTCAAACCCAATAAATATATATATATATATATTTAATTTATTTAATTTAAATTAATTTAATTAAATTAAATATTTGAATTATTGATTTATCAATTAAATCAATCCGTCCAATTTAATTTGTCTTTCTAAAAGATAAATTATTTACACAAAAAGATATCCTGCTTATTCCTTACAGCGCAACTCTTTAGGTTCGTCTCAATTGGCAATGGGAGAATATCAAAGGATGTGAGTGTCACCTAACCAATCTCGTGGACTCACATCGTAACCTGATAGGGTGTGAATTTACATGTTTTAGAGCCTCATGTTTATTGGATTTAAATTGGTTTATGCATGATTTATACCACATTTGCGTTTAATTTGTGTGCTTATTGAGTAAAGGTGGAAAATCACTACAATAGAGGAATAATGCGTTCAAACACAGAATTTATGTATATTTTGAGGTCGAATTTGAGGAAGTTTCCTTCAACAGAGTTGTAGATCTCTGTGTTAGCTTCACTTGAAAACTTGAATCATCCAAATCGGAGGTCCGTGGAGAAAGTTATGAAGGAAACACGATTGCTGCGCTGAAAACCAAGAAAACGGTTCAGACATTCGGCTTACTACGCCCAAGCGCCCGTCCAACCACGCCCAGGCGCCGCTGACACCCAGTTCTGAGGATTTGTTTCGCACTCACACGCCCAGGCGCCGCTGACACCCAGTTCCGAAGATTTGCTTCGCACTCACATGCTTAGGCGCCATCATACCCACGCCTGGGCGCCAATATCGCAACATTTGCCACGGTTGAACGCTATTTCTGTACATTTCGAGACCGAATTGGACAAAGTTTCCTTCTACAACGTTGTAGATCTATGTCTTAGCTTCAATTTGGAACTTGAATCATCCAAATCGGAGGTCTATAGAGATAATTATGAAGGAAATACGATTGCTGCGCCAAACAGAGAAGTATATGCGTCAGGACACGCCCCAGCGCCTTCCTAGTCACGCCTAGGCGTGGACGGTCCGAATCTTACTCATTTTCAGCCTAAATTCCAGCTCTTTATGATGGGAAGGAATCACTTTTAGCCATAATTCAGCACATGTGTTGAGGGGGTGTCATAAGTGTGTTTCTTGGTAGATTTACTTTATGGAATTTTATACTACACACTTTAGAGTAATGGAGGACACAAGAGAGGAAGAACACATGGGAGGAAGAAGAATCTACACCTATAAAGCTAATCATCTCTTGCATTCATTCTTCATCAATGAAATTGGAGAGGGGGGCAGCCCCTAATCTGATTTCACCATCATTCATCACCATTCTTTATCATTGAGAGAGAGGGGAAAACTAGAGGAAGGAAAAGAGCTTGGGGATTGAAGGCTCAATTTCAAGATCCATCATCATTCACCATTTAGGGAGTTTTTAAGAGCTTTTTATTTCATTTATGTCTATGAATATTCCTCTTATGTATTTTATGCTTTCAATTATGAACTAAATTCGTAAGACTAGGGTCATGTAAGGCCATATTGTGATTTATGTTTATAATAGATGATTGTTGAGGTTATTCTTATATTGTTATTGTTAGAATAGTGTCCTGCGAGCCAATCCTAGATAGGCTTTCTTTATCTATTCTTGTAATAAACAATTTCGTTTTACATTATATTAATAAAAGGCATTTCTTCATCTTATGTTTATATTGTTATAACTGTATGATGAAGTCCCTAGAATTCATACATAGCTATGGGGCTTGATATCTCATTGGATGGATATCATAAAACAAGTTTCTAAGGCTGTGATTTCTAAATACTATCCAAGTCATAGAATTATCAAGATGGGACATTGATAATTCGGATAGACTTGCGCCTATGATGCACACTCTTAATTAGAGAATGTCTCGTTTTATAGACATTAGTGTAGTTGACACAAATGCACATACGCGGGTGCTTGTTGAGAACAAGTTCACTGATTACCCTAACTGAAACTTCCTAAATTGGAATTATTTCTATATATGTCGAATTAGGAGTTTCTTAATCACGATAGTGCAAGATTAATTCTTTTACTTGAGTCATCACAGTAATCTTGTATATTGACTTACTGCACTTTGACTCCTGTGCCAGTTCTTTTACAAGGACACATATGGACTGGTGATTGAGTGTAGTGACTCGTATATGGAGGTTGGTGTTGACAACAAAGGATCCATCACTTGTCTAGATGAACAAGTGAATTTCCTATAATATTCTAAGTGGTTTGACTGAGTCAGTCCTTGGCCAAGGCAAGTAAGTAATTAATTGAGAAATGAGTTTCTTGAATTAATTAATCACTAGTCAAACACACTCGAATTATTAAGATTGAATTTATAAGGATCTCGACCAATAAGATTCCTCGATCCTTAATTCAATTGGGAAATTAGTTGATGGAAGAATCTCACTTGCATGGAATGCGCGATTGGAAAGGTTCACTTTGAATCGCCTACATCTAGGTCTTCAAGATAAGTAGCTAGAAAGTTTTCTTTGATTTATGGGTATCTTATATTTAATGGAGATTAAATAATAAGATGGTTAATTAAAAATTAGTTTAATTAATCGAGACAATTTAATTGTCCAAACCAAATCATAAAGGTTATGAACCCATTACTAGTATGTTGGTGAACCTAAAGGGTCACACACAATACTCGGACAAATCCATTTCTTAGCCAAGGAAATTTAATTCAAAGTAGTTGAGTTAATATATTAATTAATTAGATTAATTAATTAAGACTTTTATTTATTCAAGTATTGGATAAATAAATTAGTTAAGTTGATAAGATCAATTTAATTAAGCTTAAGTCAAGAAAGCATTTATTTAATTGGAAGTGACTTTTAATTAATCTAGTATGGTGGATTAATTATTAAAAGACTATTTTATTAAGCCTTGGTCGAAAATTTGGTGGAGGAAAATAATTAAAGAGTTTAATTAATTTTCTTCTAGAAGGAAATAAGATTTCTTGGAGAGAAAGGAAACTAATTAAAATAGAAGAGTTCTATTTAGAAATTAATTAGTCTTCTATTCCTACATGGAAAAGGATTAATGTATAAGAGTTCTACATGGAAAAGAATTGCAAGAACCTAATCCTATATATAGGACATGTAGAGAACGAAAAAAAAGATGACTTTTGAAGCCAAAATTTTTGTTTCTCTTGCATAGAAAAATCGTTTCTTTTTCCTCTCTCTCATATAGTGTTCTTGAGTTCTTGATTATTCATCAAGATCTTGAATTCAAGAATTCTTTCAAAATACTTAGAGAAGTAATTTTTGCTTTCACCTTAATCCCATACACTATTCCTTAGAGTTAGAATAAACGTTTATAGATCAACCTAGCTAAAGATTATAAACGAGTAGGTATCCGGGGTGTGGATCAACTTTAGAGGAGAAACACTTGGGTCTCTGAAGTGAATCAAGAATCCGATCAAAGACGTTTTTGGTGGAGGAATTCGAAATCTACATCAAAGGGAAAAACGAAGGAGTTGATTCAAGGAACGACAAGCAAGCTAGGGAGCTTACGTTAAGGAAGAAGAAACTCTTCGATTTTTACGAAAAATCGAATAAGGTAAGATCTTCTTCATTTAAGTTTTAAATAACAAATCAAAGATGCGCAAGCCTATGATACGTGATAAGCCTGTAGGATTAATAAACTTGCATGTTTAAATCCTAGAAACTAAAATTTTAATTTTCCGCTGTGCTTAGTCGGGCTATATGTATATTTCCCAACAGTGGTATCAGAGCCTAAGGCTCGCGCATCGTTATGCATGATCCATTTAATTTTAATCGTTACATGTGATGCACGTTTAAAATTAATTAAATTCATGAATTTTATTGATTTGGGGATTTTCATAAAGTTTTTTATTTTCAGATTTTAAAAAAAAAAAAAGTTGTTTATATCTGAAAATAAATTTATGTAATGAGATTACATTGAAATCGGATAGGGTGCTGGCCGTGCATGTATGGCTGATGGTTTGGTGATGGACATGGTCCTCTTTTATTAATTAACTACGTGTATATGATTATATATGAATGTTGAGAGAAATATTGTGGTTGTGCAATTTGTAACTGCATGACAACCATCCAATCATGCAATGTGCATGAACAGCCGTGTAAGCTTGTGACTGGGCCGAAACTTATTTTATTTGGAATGGGATTCCTTTAGTCAATCGATTATGTGATTGGTGATGGTAAGAAATTGAAATTGAAATTGAAAAGGACTTTATGCAATTTGGAATTGCATGGGAATAAAAGTTGCCTTGATTTTTATCTATCCATTAACCGCCCACTCAAGCACACTTTTCGAAATTATGAAAACCAAGCAGCATGTGCAAATTGTAATTAATGGGCATGTTTAGGATAGAGACTTAGATAAGATAATCGAAGCGATGAGACCTTTTCATAATATACTAAAATCCCTTACTTATTAGATAAGTTTATAAAATCTTAATGATTTTAATTTTAAGTTAATATGGGATAAAATTAAACGGGGTTTAATATTCCATGCCTACCATCAAAAGTAATAGCATGTCGGTGCTACTTATGTAGATTAGTCGACCATTGCAAGTGGGACTTTCTATAATGAGAAAGCCGTGATTATTACTAAGCATAGAGATGCACATGGGTAATTTATCCTCTAAGTTGACCATTGCAAGTGGAACTTTTTGGGTGGGTTATTTAAATGTAGGTTTGATGGGTCTAACTTAACATAGGAGTAACATGGAGGCGCATAAAATTGAGGTCCATGTGAAACATGAGGTAAAAATAATTGAGGATTACTTGGGGATGTAATTGATAAGTGTTGTCTACCTTTTTAATTATTATGTATGTGTCCATAAAATTGGGGTATGTAATAATTAAATTGGACTTCAAACTCACTAGGAAAAATTGTTTTTCTCGAATTCTTTAATGAGGGTTATTGAATTTGAATTAAATAGTGGGAGGTAATTTATGATTAAAAGACCTTAAAATCATATCTACACATAATGTATTAAACATCTTCTTAATCTCCGTTTCGCTTTAATTTGTAGATAACTAGATATCTAAGATGGCTAAGAACCGCTTTCCACAATTCTCGACACAAACAAACTCACTGGACCCAACTATTCTGATTGGCTTAGAAACCTTAAGATAGTGCTCAACTCTGAGAATAGAGCCTATGTCTTGACTGATGCACCCCTCTCGACTCTACCCGAGGATGCTGAGGAGGAGGAAATCGAAACCCATAAGAGATGGTTAAACGATGACCTCCAAGCAAGGTGCACGATGCTTGCATCAATGTCGAATGAGTTGCAAAAGCAACACGAAAATATGGCAAGTGCTGCTGATATTTTCAAACACTTACAAGAGTTGTATGGTGAAAAGTCTAGGAGGGAAAGGTACTTAGTGTCTAAAGAGCTTTTTAGAGCTCGTATGACTGAGGGGTCAAATGTCCAAGAACATGTGCTTAAGATGATTGGGCTCATTGAGAAGCTCGCAAGTCTTGACATTTTTCTAGACAATGAACTCTCAGTGGACTTAGTACTTCAATCCTTGCCTAGCACATTCGATCAATTTGTGGTCAACTTTAACATGAACAGTCTGGAGGCGACCTTGCCTGACTTGTTAAGCATGTTAAGGACTGCAGAAGCCACCATCAAGAAGGACAAGCCAGTCCTACTTGTGAGTTCTGCCCATTCTAAGGCTAAAAGGCCAAAGAAAGGGAAAGGAAAAGTTCCCAAAAGAACAAGAAGCTAAAAGCTAAAGGTGGGGTCAAGAAGGTTAAAGCTGATAAAGATAAGGGTGATTGTTTCCATTGCGGTAAACCAGGGCATTGGAAGAGGAACTGCAAGGAGTACCTTGCGACCCTAAGTGAGACCAAGGGTATGTTTTATGTTGAAGTTAACTTATCTGTTAACGATACTTCTTGGGTATTAGATACCGGTTGTGCATCACATCTTTGCAATAATTTGCAGGCAATGACAAGAAGTAGGATGCTAGGAAAGGATGAGATCGTTCTGAGACTTGGCAATGGAGCAAAAGTTGCTGCCACAGCGATAGGAACGGTCAACCTGGCATTAGGCGACGACATTAGAATAGTTTTAAATAATTGTCTTTATGTTTCTAGTATAATAAAGAACATTATCTCCATCCCTGTTTTAGATGGAGAGGGTTTTGAGTTTTTAATAAAACATGGAAAGTGTTCCATTATTAAAAATTGTTCTTTACTTTTTACTAGTACTTTGACGAATTGTTTATACACTGTTCAACCAATTAATTCCGTCTTTCACATTCAACATAGTAACAAAAGAAAACAAGATAACTTAAACAGTACACTAATGTGGCATGCTAGACTAGGACATATTTCCAAAGAAAGAATGCACAAATTGGCAAAGGAAGGTGTACTCGACCTTAAGGAAGAGGAAACCATGCCTGCTTGTGAATCTTGTCTTAAAGGAAAAATGACCAAGTCACCATTTGTAGGACAAGTGGAACGTGCCACCCATCTTTTGGATTTGATCCATTCGGATGTTTGTGGTCCTTTTAGTATAAGTACTAAAGGAAGGTGTACTTACTTCATTACTTTTACCGATGATTATTCACGGTACGGATATGTGTACCTTATGAAGCACAAATCTGAAGCTTTTGAAAAGTTCAAAGAGTTTAGGAATGAAGTAGAAAAACAACTAAGTCGTAATATTAAGACTCTTCGATCTGATCGGGGAGGAGAATACTTAAGTGACGAATTCCTTAGTTATCTTAAAGAGAATGGGATTCTCTCTCAGTGGACTCCGCCTGGAACACCACAATTGAATGGGGTGTCTGAGCGAAGGAATAGGACTTTATTGGATATGGTCCGTTCCATGATGAGTTTCACTGAAGTTCCTCCATCTTTCTGGGGTTATGCCTTAGAAACTGCGGCCTATCTATTAAATAGATTGCCTTCCAAATCAGTGCCCAAAACGCCTTATGAGTTATGGCGTGGTAAACCGGCCTCATACAAATATCTTCGAGTATGGGGTTGTTCAGCCTACGTGAAAAGGCTAGTGGGAGATAAGTTAGAGTCTAAGTCTAGCTTATGTAAATTTGTGGGGTACCCTAAAGAAACTGCGGGGTACTACTTCTATGATCCATCGGAACAAAAGGTGTTTGTTTCAAGGAATGCCATCTTCTTAGAGAAGGAGTTTCTATTAGATAGAAAGGGCGAGATCATAGAACTTGAAGAAGTTCAAGAACCACAAATTATCTCACAAACTTTGGAAACACAAACACAAGAAAACACTGAAATATCTAACACACAACCTCCGAGAAGATCCGAAAGGATCCGAGGGCCACCTGAGAGGTACGGTCTATTACTAGAAAGTAATAAGGAGGAGCTTCAAGTGGATGAAGATCCAAGAAGCTACAACGAAGCAATATGTGATATTGATTCTGGGAAGTGGCAAAGTGCCATGGAATCTGAAATGGACTCCATGTACTCCAACAAGGTATGGACCTTGGTAGATCCACCAGAGGGTATAGTACCCATTGGTTGTAAGTGGATCTATAAGCGAAAGCTTGGAGCAAATGGAGAGGTAGTGACCTACAAAGCTAGGCTAGTGGCAAAAGGTTACACTCAAAGAGAGGGTATCGACTATGAAGAAACCTTTTCGCCAGTAGCAATGCTTAAATCCATTAGGATTTTGCTTGCAATATCTGCTCATTATGATTATGAAATATGGCAGATGGATGTGAAAACCGCCTTCCTCAATGGAAACATAGAGGAAGAGATTTACATGAAACAACCAGAAGGTTTCATATCTAGTGGGAGTGAGCAAAAGGTTTGCAAACTCCAAAAGTCCATTTATGGACTAAAGCAAGCATCCCGAAGTTGGAACATCTGTTTTGATGAAACTATAAGGATGTATGGTTTCATTAAAAACGAAGATGAACCATGTGTGTACAAGAAAGTCAGTGGGAGTGCAGTGACATTCTTAGTACTTTATGTTGATGATATTCTACTCATTGGGAATGATGTAGGAATGATGCAATCGACTAAAGTATGGTTATCCACCAAATTCTCCATGAAAGACTTAGGAGATGCATCCTACATCTTAGGAATCAAAATCTATAGAGATAGATCAAGAAAGATGATAGGATTGTCTCAGTCAATGTACATAGACAAAATGCTAAAAAGGTTTAGTATGGAAGGAATCAAAGAAAGGATTCTTGCCTATGAGTCATGGGATCCGGTATTCTCGATCCATGTGTCCTTCGACATCCCAGGAACGAGATAGGATGGCTCGCGTACCATATGCTTCTGCCATAGGAAGTATTATGTATGCAATGTTATGTACAAGGCCTGATGTGGCTCATGCATTAAGTGTAGTGAGTCGTTTTCAGTCCGACCCAGGTGAGTTGCACTGGGTAGCCGTGAAAACAATCCTCAAGTACTTGAGAAGGACTAAGGACTTGTTTTTGATATACGGCGGTGGAGAATTGAAACTAGAAGGGTTCACTGACTCTAGTTTCCAATCTGAGGTGGATGATTTGAAATCAATGTCGGGATTTGTATTCACCATCAATGGTGGAGCAGTAAGTTGGAAGAGTTCCAAACAAAAAACTACTGCGGATTCCACAACCGAGGCTGAATACATAGCTGCATCTGATGCAGCAAAGGAAGCTGTTTGGATTAGGAACTTCATCCAAGGGTTGGGTGCAGTCCCTAGCATTGTCGATCCAGTACCTCTGTACTGTGACAATAATGGCGCCATTGCTCAAGCAAAGGAGCCGAGGTCTCATCAAAGATCCAAACACATAGAGAGGCGATACCATCTGATCCGAGAGATTGTTGGTAGAGGCGACGTACGCGTGGAAAGAGTCGACACAACGGAGAACATAGCGGATCCACTAACTAAGCCCTTGTCTCGTAACGTATTAGAAAGACATCTTGAGAAGATGGGTCTTAAATACCAAGGAGATTGGCTCTAGTGCAAGTGGGAGATTGTTAGAATAGTGTCCTGCGAGCCAATCCTAGATAGGCTTTCTTTATCTATTCTTGTAATAAACAATTTCGTTTTACATTATATTAATAAAGGCATTTCTGCATCTTATGTTTATATTGTTATAACTGTATGATGAAGTCCCTAGAATTCATACATAGCTATGGGGCTTGATATCTCATTGGATGGATATCATAAAACAAGTTTCTAAGGCTGTGATTTCTAAATACTATCCAAGTCATAGAATTATCAAGATGGGACATTGATAATTCGGATAGACTTGCGCCTATGATGCACACTCTTAATTAGAGAATGTCTCGTTTTATAGACATTAGTGTAGTTGACACAAATGCACATACGCGGGTGCTTGTTGAGAACAAGTTCACTGATTACCCTAACTGAAACTTCCTAAATTGGAATTATTTCTATATATGTCGAATTAGGAGTTTCTTAATCACGATAGTGCAAGATTAATTCTTTTACTTGAGTCATCACAGTAATCTTGTATATTGACTTACTGCACTTTGACTCCTGTGCCAGTTCTTTTACAAGGACACATATGGACTGGTGATTGGGTGTAGTGACTCGTATATGGAGGTTGGTGTTGACAACAAAGGATCCATCACTTGTCTAGATGAACAAGTGAATTTCCTATAATATTCTAAGTGGTTTGACTGAGTCAGTCCTTGGCCAAGGCAAGTAAGTAATTAATTGAGAAATGAGTTTCTTGAATTAATTAATCACTAGTCAAACACACTCGAATTATTAAGATTGAATTTATAAGGATCTCGACCAATAAGATTCCTCGATCCTTAATTCAATTGGGAAATTAGTTGATGGAAGAATCTCACTTGCATGGAATGCGCGATTGGAAAGGTTCACTTTGAATCGCCTACATCTAGGTCTTCAAGATAAGTAGCTAGAAACTTTTCTTTGATTTATGGGTATCTTATATTTAATGGAGATTAAATAATAAGATGGTTAATTAAAAATTAGTTTAATTAATCGAGACAATTTAATTGTCCAAACCAAATCATAAAGGTTATGAACCCATTACTAGTATGTTGGTGAACCTAAAGGGTCACACACAATACTCGGACAAATCCATTTCTTAGCTAAGGAAATTTAATTCAAAGTAGTTGAGTTAATATATTAATTAATTAGATTAATTAATTAAAACTTTTATTTATTCAAGTATTGGATAAATAAATTAGTTAAGTTGATAAGATCAATTTAATTAAGCTTAAGTCAAGAAAGCATTTATTTAATTGGAAGTGACTTTTAATTAATCTAGTATGGTGGATTAATTATTAAAAGACTATTTTATTAAGCCTTGGTCGAAAATTTGGTGGAGGAAAATAATTAAAGAGTTTAATTAATTTTCTTCTAGAAGGAAATAAGATTTCTTGGAGAGAAAGGAAACTAATTAAAATAGAAGAGTTCTATTTAGAAATTAATTAGTCTTCTATTCCTACATGGAAAAGGATTAATGTATAAGAGTTCTACATGGAAAAGAATTGCAAGAACCTAGTCCTATATATAGGACATGTAGAGAACGAAAAAAAAGATGACTTTTGAAGCCAAAATTTTTGTTCTCTTGCATAGAAAAATCGTTTCTTTTTCCTCTCTCTCATATAGTGTTCTTGAGTTCTTGATTATTCATCAAGATCTTGAATTCAAGAATTCTTTCAAAATACTTAGAGAAGTAATTTTTGCTTTCACCTTAATCCCATACACTATTCCTTAGAGTTAGAATAAACGTTTATAGATCAACCTAGCTAAAGATTATAAACGAGTGGGTATCCGGGGTGTGGATCAACTTTAGAGGAGAAACACTTGGGTCTCTGAAGTGAATCAAGAATCCGATCAAAGACGTTTTTGGTGGAGGAATTCGAAATCTACATCAAAGGGAAAAACGAAGGAGTTGATTCAAGGAACGAGAAGCAAGCTAGGGAGCTTACGTTAAGGAAGAAGAAACTCTTCGATTTTTACGAAAAATCGAATAAGGTAAGATCTTCTTCATTTAACTTTTAAATAACAAATCAAAGATGCGCAAGCCTATGATACGTGATAAGCCCGTAGGATTAATAAACTTGCATGTTTAAATCCTAGAAACTAAAATTTTAATTTTCCGCTGTGCTTAGTCGGGCTATATGTATATTTCCCAACAGTTATGTGATGTGAATTGATGTTCTACTTATCTTGCATATACTTGATCACTATATGTTAGAATCTTATGCCTAGGTGAATATTTCGGGAGAAAATTGACTTAGGGTGCAAGAAATTCACATTATGACCCGCAACTAATGAGGAATTGCCCTAGACATAGGTAAAGATTCCTGGGTGAAGTTGTTCGATTCAAATCGAGTGAACTCTAGTACGTTAATGCATGTTTAGTGGCTAGATTTCCGGATAGGAATATTTATTAAATCACGATCTAAGCATAGGAGTTTATACGCGAGACATCGGTTATTCTCTACCCTTGGAGCTCTCACCATAACAATATAAGCGTAATCCTTCAACAAGAATCTTTATAAGTATAATTGATCAATTTGAACCTAGCATGTGCCTTAGTCTCCCTTTATAATTGATTTTAAATCACTTGCTCATCTTTGTTCTTGTTCTTTACAAATTGTATTTGAATTTATTCTTACTTTGTTTATTCACTTCATTACAAATCTTAAACTAGAATTCAAGCCATTGTGGTTCGACAATCCGGATTTACCGTCCATTTATTACTACACACGACTAGTGCACTTGCTACCAAGCACATTAGCTTCTAGCGTGTCATAACCCTAATCGAGTACAAAATGATTGCATCATTTATGAACTTCTGGATCATAAATACCGTATGAGTATAAGCCCTTCACTGACGAATCCCTATCAAGTTAGAGTAATGGTTTATGTCAAACTCACAATACTTGATATTGTGCGTTAGATCATAGCAAAATGAAATTACCAAACTACCCTCCATTGTCTTTCTCGTTTACTATCGAGACAGTGAACCCCATCTTGGTGATCGCTTCACAAGTGCTACTTGACTAATTGAGATCGCACTTCGAGGTCGGCCCCACCAAAGGGTGATTTGGGCCTAACTACTCTAGTAACAGATACAACAACACAAGTACATTGATCATGACCCCTCAGGTCTAAGGCTCACACATGTTATCATAATTAATAATCCAATCATTGAGAATCATTGAGTAAATAACCATGGATCGGATTACTACGAGTCTTGTTCGAATATATCAACTCCATTGGTATATCTATGACATGTGCTCTCACTATCCCATAATGTTCGACTGGCACTCTTTGTGAAAGCATGTGATATACAAGTCGAATCTTAATGCCCAATTAAGATTTCTTGACTTGCGAACCCTTTTAAGTGATCAGGTGTCGAGCTTTCCCTGTGCCACTTCCTTATTCCATAAAGGGCAAAGAGTCAACCTTGATACACATGGACTACTTGTTCAATACTTAGTAATGCCATGAAGTTTTATAAGAACAAAAGAATAAATGCCTTTTATTGACGATAAATTCGTACAACATAATTAGATACCCTATACAATCTATTTGTCCGCATTGGCATCTAGGGCATATACCTAACATGAATACTGTATGATTATAAGTCTTTCACTGACGTATCCCGATTGAGTGAGAGACATGGAATATGTCAAACTCACGGGACTCGATGCTATGCTTAGAATCATACTAACATGAGATTACCGAACTAGCCTCAACGTCTAACACGAGTTAGTTCATGAGCTCTGGCTCATGACCTCAATCTCATTTACCTATGATCGCTTAGGATACTTCTGGTGTACTTTCGAGACAGTTAATTCCATATTGCTAATCAGTTAAGACTGCTACTTGCCCATCAAGCCATGCTTCAAGGTTGACCCCACCAACGTGTGAATCAGATCTAACTACTCCAATGATACACTTAATGTCACAAGCACATCTTCAACGTGAATATTCAGGTCTAAGGCTCACACATACTATCATAATCAGTAATCTGATCATTGATAGTCACCGAGTAAAAACCAATATTTTGAAAATCGGACTGGACCGGCCGGTCCGACCACTCAAAACCGGAACCGGCCATCAAACCAGTCCGGTTATGCGAAAAAACCGTTCAGGGGTCAGAACCGGTCAAAACCGGTTGAACCGGACGATTTTGAAAATAATGAAATTCAACCTTTTAAATTCTAAAAATCTAAAATTGACCCCTTTAAAATTTAAAAATATACAATTGGCCCCCCAAAATATAGGAAATACATATTTTTTTTTTCATATTTTCATATATATATAGGAAATACATTTTTTTTTCATATTTTCATATTTTATATATTTAATAGAATATTAATTATTATTTACTGTATAATTATGATGTCACCGGTTCGACCACGCTTGACCCGACAGTTGAACCAGTGACCCGTGACCTTGTCACTTTTCGGGTTCGCTGGTCGGTCCGATTTTCAGAACACTGGTAAAAACCCATGTGATCGGATTACTACGAGCCGTGTTCGAATACACTAATCTAATCAATGTATCTAGGACACAAACTCCCACTATTCCATAGTGTTCGACTGGCACTCCTTATCAGAGCATGTGTAATACAAGTCCACATGAATATTAATGTCCAATTGAGATTCTCCAACTTGAGAACCGTTTAAGTGATCAAGTACTAAATCTTTCTAGTGTTTATCTCCTTAACTGCTATAAGGAGTGGAAGATCTGCCTTGATGATACACATGGACTAGTTGTTCATTTAAGACTTATAGATGCTATTAATAATTATATGAAAAACTCACTAATGTCTCTATATTAATCACAGGTTGTACAGTATAAACTAGTGCCCTATTCTGTAAGTCCTTGTTGGCATTCAAGGCACAATCCCAACAATCTTCCACTTGCACTCAATGCCAATCGCTACAGTATCCAATACCCATCTTTTAAACATGTCGCTCTAGCATCGCCTATGATAGTGGCCCAGTAAGTGGGTCAACTTTGTTTTCGGCTGAGGTTATTTTTTGTAAGGTTACATTTCTTTTTTTCAACTATCTCTCAAAAGATATTGTGTCTGTCAATATTGTGTCTGAATTTGTGAGACCTCGGTTCCCTAGCCTACGCGTCAGCTCCACTTCGTTATAGTAAAGTGACAATCTAAGCCGCACACCAGGGATCGATAGAAGTTCCACCACAAACTTCAAATCCAAACAGTTTCCTTGACAACCTCCAAGGCTCCAAGGCAATTTCATATTCATTCTCAGTAGTGGAGTACTTCATTAGGAACTCTTCAAAATTACTACTCCACAGGAATATGAACCCAAAGTGGAATTAAAATCATCACTACAATAAAATGCATTTCTAATGAGAAAAATAATAGTAATGAACTCATAATTTGTCACAAGAACTAGCTTTCTCGTAACAAAGCTCAATAGTTGTTACCATAGAGAAACTGTTTCGTAACAAATGTGCTTTGTCGTTACCAAAACCAAAATCTTGTTACAAAAGATTTATTTTTTAGTAACTAATTTAATAATTTGTTACGTAAAGTAAGTTGTCGTTACGGAAAGATAAAAGTTCATTGTAATTCAACTCAATCATGACAACTTGTTCGTCTTTTGGTAACAATTGTAGGATTTGTTACTTAAGTTCATTTCTAACAACTAGAAGTTCCTTACAAGAAATTTAGATAATTCAAGCCTTTTGTTAATATTTTTGGCTGTAATGAGCGCCAAAAAAATATTCCATTTCCTATTTTTTTTTAAGTTACAATTATTCCTTGTCAAAAAAGAGAAACTAAAAAACTCTAACTTTATCTCCTCATTTTCTTCTGCACGCCCAGGTAAGAGTTACTCTTCCCCTCCCCACTCCCCCACCCCACCTCCACCCCCACACAATTGAGCTTGCATCTTCTTTGTTTCAATTTGTATGTTTGCATAGACATCTCTAGTTAACAATTACTCCTTATTTTTTGTTAATTTCTCTAACCCATTAGGAAAAAGCTGAATGAGGTTTTTCTAATTTTGGGTTCCATTTTCTTGGTTACAGGAGGAGAAAATTGAAGGAGAATAGTGCATTTCAGTGTAAATTAGGTCACTTCTCTATATAAAATTTGAGTTAAAACTCCCAATTTCCCTTCACGCTTTGCTGCTCCTGACCTCCTGTTCAGTGCAAATGCTTTCTTTCCAAACCCTCAATCCGCAAAATCCATCTCCACTGTTCAAGAGGAAGACCCATCTTCTACTAAAATCTATTCCTCTCCTAATCTTTTTTATTCATTGTTTTCTATTTCTCATGCTTGTTGGTTTTTGTTGTCTATTTGTTATCCATGATGTTTTGGAATTATTTGATTGATTGATTGATAGAGGTTCTCAATTTGGCATGAATGTTGAACTCCACTATCACTAAGAAAGTAATTATTCTTTTAGGTGTTGAATAGAGGAATGATATAATTGAAATAAATTCTAGGGAATGGGCCAGAAAAAAGTTGTAAGTTTAATTGAAATTTATTGTTGTTGTATAGTCTTTAGTATAATTTTAGCATAAATTATGTTTGTATATATGGAGAAACAGTGAAAAGGCTCAAGAAAAGTAGGAAATACTTTTTTTCTCATATTTGCGTATTTTACATTAATTATAATTTATTATATATTATGACATTACCTGTCCAGTCACAGTTGACCCAAAGGTCAAACCGGTGACCCTTGGCCAGGCCGATTTTTCGGTTAATGTTACCATTTTGAGAATTTGTTGTCAATTTCATACTCATCTGGATAGATGAAAGCCCACATTTTTTTACACAAGGCAAATGCAAATAATTGCTTCTTTCAAGTACTAAAATTTGAACAAAATTTATTTATTTCTAGCTGAAAGAATGTTATCCAGAAATATTAAGCCCTTTTTAAAAAATGGCAAAAGTTTTAATGGTGAAAGGTAGGTGCAGTAGCAACCATTATGTAAGTAGTGCTGCAATTCTTTCACATTTCACTATAAAAAGCAGCCATGGCTATGTGCTCCTCCAGATTTTCACCAACCCACTTTACAACCAACCCCATTTCTTGTTCTCACATTAAACCCATCAATAATTATGTTCAATTTAGGGATTTTTCTTATCAAGATTCCACTTCATCTCCCAAAGGTACTTTTCTTTTTTAATTGCTTTTTTGTTTAATGTGCAATTTTTTTTTGGAATGAATAATCGAATTTCTCCTGGAAAACTATGTATGAAGCTTATCAGGTTTTTGTTTTAAGAAAAATGTTGATAAATTTTGATCCGACTTGGAGTTATTTACTCCTCTTTATCACGATAATGATTTCTACGTGGGATAAATCTAAATAGAAATTAGCGTCCAAGGATTGACTTTTTGCTTCCATAGAGTTTTCAAGGGAAGTTGCTACTTTGCTTCAAGGGAATGAAGTTACCAAGACTTGATTATTGATATGTGCAATTTGAGAAAGTGTTTTAAATTTATTTTTTAGTTATGGACTAATCCTCCTTAAGCCACCTTTATGTACTTCAAAAACCCTTATTTTATAACTTACTTGTTTTGCTTTTGCAGATTTGATTATATGACAGCACTTTATCAAGTCCGGTGTTGAGGATCTCACGTGAAAGGTATAATATGCTATGATGGATATAAGCTTTATTTATTCATATTTTATGACTTCTTTTAATTATGTTCCCTAGAATTTTATACTAAATTATAGAATTTTATGTGATACCACTATTCAACATGACTTATGTGAAATGAATTACTTTATTTGTGGTACACCTCTGGTTTTTTTAGGGTAATTATACCGACCTCCCCTAATGAAAGGACTAATTATAGCACCTTTCCCTCAACTTGTGTAATTACAAAGACATCCCCTTTCGTCAAGAAACCATCCAAAAACCTAATGAAATAGATTAAATGAAGTCAGTTTTTATGAAATACGCAACTTCCAGATGAAATCAATGCAAGGTAAAATTGGATTTATGAAATGCTTTGACAATGATGTCAGCTTTTTTAGATAAAAAAAGTTAATGGAAGGGGTAAATTGTAAGACGGGTGTTGATGGCAGGGAAGGTGTTTGTAATTACGTATAGTCGAGGGGAGGGGCTTGTAATTAGCTCGTGCATCAGGGAAGGTCACTGTAATTGTCCCTTTTTTTATATATATTCCCAATATATCGATAGAAAAATATTTTTTTTTATTTGATTCATTGTATGATGATCACATTGAGTGTTCCAGATATTCTCATCTATATTTTATGCTATTAATAAATTAATGTTGATATCTTACAACTAAATTGTAGAATTGCTCATTGGTGCAGCTATCGAAAAAGGTTGGATTGATGAAAAAGATAGATTTAGTTCTATATATATTAATGGTGTAGAATCATTTTTGAAGTTTTCAAGGCAAAATGTACTTTGCTTTGATGGTAAAATTCTATGTCCATGCAATGATTGTCGAAATACCAAACGTAAAAGCCATCTTGAAGTTAAAAGAGACTTGCACTTGAAAGGACTTTATGTGTATTATAAGGAATAGATATATCATGGAGAATCTACAATTCCACATTCAGTTTGTTCTAGACCAAACAATACTTATAATAATGATCCTATACAAAATGATGATTTTGATGTTGGGGATGATGATGATGATATTGAAACAGTGGATGATTTATTTCAAATGATAGGAGAGATGAGAGATGCAAATCTACTTGAACAATCTTCTGAATCAAATATAGAAGATTTTGACATACTTTTAGGTGATGTTAGGCGCGAATTATACCCTGGTTGTAAGAAGTATTCTTTGTTATCTTTCATTGTCAAATTACTTCAAATTAAAGTCATAAATAGAATGACAGACAAGACAATGAATATGATACTTGAATTGATTAAAGACATTTTACCAGAAGGTAATATAGTTCCACCATCTCTTTATTGTGCTAGAAAGCTTCTTTCTGGAATAGGGTTGGGTTACAAGAAGATAGATGTGTGTATGTATGATTGTGCATTATTTTGGAAAGAGAACGAGGAAGAAGAATTTTGTCCTATATACAAAGAACCTCGATGGAAATATGATGATGGAAAAGGGAAACGTATTCCTCACAAGGTTTTGTGGTATTTCCCTTTGAAGCCATGGTTGCAGAGACTTTTCATGTCATCAAAAACTGCTTCCTACATGAGGTGGCATGCTGAAAAACGCATTGATGTAGATGGCAGTTTAAGTCACCCAGCAGATTCCCCTTCTTGGAAGGATTTTGATGCACAAAAATTTATTTTTACCACAGATTCATGCAATGTCAGACTTGGTTTGGCTAGTGAAGGATTCAATCCTTTTGGAAACATGAGGAATTCATATAGTATGTGGCCTGTTATACTCATTCCATATAATATACCATTATACAAATGGATGAAAGATGAATTTTTCATGATGCCATTGCTTATCCCCGGTCCTCGTGCTCCTAAAAAAGATATTGATGTTTATCTTAGACCGTTGACAGATGAGTTGAAAGAATTATGGAATGGTGTGGAGACTTATGATGCTTCAAGTAAAGAATCTTCTCAAATGCGTGCAACAATTATGTGGACGATTAATGATTTTCCCGCACTCAGTAATTTATTAGGCTGGACCACAAAGGGATACGGGGACCGCCCATGTTGCTTCTATGAAACTGATTCTAAAAAATGGGACATCGTTGGTACTTAGATAGTGACCATCCTTATAGAAAAAGTAAGTTGTTTGATGGAAAGCCTGAAACACGTTTTAAACCAGAGAATGGACAGGGGAAGAGATCCTTTCTAATTTGAACAACTTGGAGCATAAATTTGACAAACTGGGAAGCACCCAAGTAAAAGAAAAAGAAAACACAGCATAGAAGAAGGAAATTGGGTAAAAAGATGTATCTTCTTTGAGTTGCCTTATTGGCATAAACTTAAGTTGCATCATAATCTAGATGTGATGCATGTGGAGAAAAACACATGTGATAATGTGTTGGGAACATTGCAGAACATTGAAGGGAAAACAAAAGATACAAAAAAAGAAAGTGAAGATTTGTGTGACCTTAATATCAGGAAGGAATTGCACTTGCAAAAATGTGGCAATGCTACCATAAAGCCAAAAGCATGCTACAATCTAGCTCCAAGTGAGAAGAAAGGCTTTCTTAACTTCCTAAAATCTGTCAAATTTCCTGATGGGTATGCTGCAAACATCTCTAGATGTGTAAAAGATGGAAAGATCTTAGGGCTTAAATCTCATGACTGTCATGTTCTTTTGCAACGGTTAATTCCTGCTGGCGTTCGAGGGTACCTACGCAAGGATGTGACTGAAGCTCTATTTGAGTTAGGAGAATTTTTTAGACTTTTATGTTCGAAGACACTAAAGGTAGCAGACATAGTGAAAATGGAGAGAAATATTCCTCTTATTTTGTGTAAATTGGAGAAAATATTTCCTCCTGCATTTTTTGATATAATGGTTCACTTAGCTGTTCACTTGCCTCAAGAGGCAAAGGTTGCTGGCCCTGTTCATTCTCGATGGATGTACCCAATTGAAATGTAGTAAATTGTCTTCCTTTTCATAGAATATTTCATAACAGACCCAAGTTATCACATTATTAACTATTATATTGTGCTGGTGTGTTTCTTGCTATTAGATTTCTTAAATCTCTCAAAGGATATGTGCGTAACAAAGCTCGTCTTGAAGGTTCATTTGTTGAAGGGTATATTCTGAAAGAGTGTTTAACATTCATGTCTATGTATATCGATGGGAATGAATCAAGATGCAACAAAATTGAGCAAAATTATGATGGTGCCGAGGATCATCAAGAGACTGAGTTGTCTGTCTTTGTACTAGAAGTGAGACCATTTGGACCTCTAAAGCATTCTCCCGAACTTCCACAAAAAGATATAGACAAGGCTCAAAAGTTCATATTGAATAACTGTAGTGAAGTGGATTCTTACAAGAGGTAAGAGGAAAAATCCTATTCGTATAAATTATCGTAATATAAAACTTTTTATGTTTAATTAACTAACCTTTTGTTATTCAATGCTCAATGCTCAGTAAGCATAAAGAACAGCTCAAGAAGATAAATGAAAAAGACATTGAAAAGTGTCATGCAGAGCATTTTCATAATTGGTTTAGAGAACATGTAAGTTTAAATGATAATGAAATAATTGTTAAAGGGTTTTGCAATCCCATCAACTAAATTCTCATATGATTCTATCTAGATAAATATGTTGCATCTTCAAAGTTCAAAAGAAGTATCAGAAGAATTATGGGCAATGGCAAATGGTCCTCAAAGATACCTAACAAAGTTCTACTCTGGTTGCATTGTAAATGAGGTTCGTTTCCACATAAAAGATCGAGATGATAATCAAACTACACAAAATAGCAAACTGTTTGTGGAAGGGGAACACAAGAATGAAAAGATGGAGTTTTATGGATTATTGACTAGAGTGGTAGGGTTGGCATTTCTTCATGGACATAAAATAATGTTATTCCAGTGTGAATGGTTTAACACTAGCAGCAGAAAAACAATACAAAAGGATAAACATTTTGTAAGTATTGATACAAGATCTCGTTGGTATAAAGATGATCCATTTGTGCTACCAAACCAAGTGCAACAAGCTTTTTATGTCAATGACACAAAGCTAGGTCATAACTGGAAGATTGCACAACTTGTGCACCATAGACATCTTTGGGACATTGCAGACATGAAGATCTAGAAATTGAAGCCATGGATGAAGCAGAACAAAGGGTTCAAGTTGCATTTCAGCCGCATGAATCAAATGGGGTTACAGTTGTGCTTGAAAATGAAGATGATGATTTGGAACATTTAGCTAGGAAAGATTTAGATCTTGATGTTGTAGATGAAGAAGTTTTTGAAAGAATAAGTCAACAAAGAACACATGAAATTGATGATGATGATGCTGAAGATGAGTCTACAGATGAAGAAGATGAAACACTCACCCAATATTGTGAAAATGATGATGATAATAGACACTTTTTGCATTTTGAAGGCGAGGAGGATAAATAGATTTTATTTTGTGCTTAGTTTTGGTGAAGTATGTTTACATAATGAAAATTTGTATATTAAGACCAAATGTGATACTTTTGGCATGAAATTGACTATCTTCTTTTAACATTGATTGTCTAGTTTGGTTTAATAATCTCTATGTTAAATTATAGTTATGTCATAATTCTTTTGCATATTGTTTAATGGTAAAACTCTAATATCTATTGAAATGTGCAGAGAAATGCCACCTAAAGAAGTAGTGCTACATCGTCCCATAACTAGGAGTAAAGTTTCAAACAATGAAACATCTTCAATTTTCCAGGAATCAGCCTCCATGCCACCAACTTCAACTATTGTTTTGACTGATTTCCCACCACCATCTCCATCTCCACCTCCTCCACATTCGTCTTTATCTAGATCTCCACACCTTGTCGAGGATGCACAAGGAATTGGTAGTCAAAGTCATCCACCAAGCTCAGAAAATGCAACTTGTAAGAATGCATACCTTGATGAATTACGACAAATAATATTTTACTTGCACATTATTTAATTACTAGATACATACATTTACTTGTTGATGAACAACATTAGGTTCCATTAAAAAAAGAGGCCATGGAGCAAGCACTAGAAAGTCAATAGAGAAAGCTATTGCTGATAATGTAAGTTTTTATTGTTAATAATACATATTACAATTATTTATCCTAGTTTCATCATACGACATACTTTTATTTTGACAGGGTGGGAAGATACTAGAGATAGTGTTTCCCAAAGGTTTTAAAAAGCCAGGTCGATTTGCTAATCACCTTAATTGGGATTGTTGTCAGACATAGTCCTGAACTTGATTGTATAAGCAATTGGAGTGATATTCCAGAACATAAAAAATTGTTTGTTTATGCTGGATTAGAGGCAAGATTAGTGGTGATGCTCTTATTTGAACTTTTAATTTTAAACATAATGTCATAATTTCTTATTTGACATGACTGTTTAATTCTCTTTACTATTTTCAGGTATGGTTTGATATTAAAGGATGGTGGTCTGATCAATTAATCACAACATATATGGAGGAAATGTTTCAAAGGGCTCATACACATTGGAGAGGCAGATTGTCAGAATCATACAAAAAAAGAGTTTTAGCTGGAGATGATTCAAGAGCTAGCAGTCCATTCGATTGGATACCGCTTCAAAAATGGCGAGTTCTGTGTGATCACTTTGAGATTGAAAAGTTCAAGGTATTAATTGAATTTACTTTTGATTCAATAAAACTTACTAAATTATGTCTTAAATTTGTTATTTATTTTCATTTTTATTAATTCCAAATGCAGAAAAGGTCCAAAATCAATGCTGAGAATAGGTCTCATTTACCATATTCTCATACTTCAGGTTCAAAATCGTTTCAAACACGACTATTGAAAATGGTAATCTCCTGATCGATGTTTGAATAAGTGTATTTTCATTTCTGATTTTGCTAATGTTTACTGCTATATTTTACTTTGTAATTTGAAAGGAAAAGCAAAGCGATGTGGACAATTTTGCAAACACTCATATGAAAAATGGTGTTTTTATAAATGAAACGGCAGCAGGTCTACATGTATGTTCAATTACATACTATTATTATTTTGGTTGATATATATGTATATGTTCTTATCAAAAGATCATAGACTTGGATTTATGAATAATTGACAGACTGAGATGGTAAACATAAGGAATCAAGCAAAAGAATCAAATGGAAGTGAAGTTTCTGAGAGGGAAATTGTTAAGCAGAAACTTGGTAAACGTACAGGGTGTGAAAAGTCTTGGGATATGGAGTTGTACCTTCTAAATGTACCAAGAAATCTACATGTGAGTCTTCAAAGCTTGAGGTACTCAAGGAAGAGTTGAGTAGCACAGAAGAAGGATTACAAGATGCCACTTCCCGCATAAAATCTCAGCAAGAAATGATTAACTACAATGAACGATGTAAAAGACAGAATGAGAAAATAGCAGGTTTGAGAGACTCTCAAAATGAATTGAAAAAAATGATGTTAACTCTTATGCAACATAACAATCTACATGAACCTTGTAAGTGTTAACCTCCTGATTTCACTTCTTTTAGTAAAAAAAAAAAAACTCCTAACTTCATTTTATCCACGTCATGCCTAATATGTCTTCTGTTTTTGTTTGATAACCCAATTACTTTATGTTTAGTGAACTACGATTTTATTAGGTGTTTCGAGATTTTTACTTCTTGACATATGCATATATATTTTCGCTAGAAATTTGAGATTATGAAGTTGGATTAGTACCAAATATATGAATAAAAAAGTGACACTTACCAAAAGGTTATGAAATATCACAAGCTATATCTAGTTATCCATATTAGCTTTGTCGAGAATGTGAATGAAGTGAGTAAATTTCAAATAGTGACACATACCAGTGTGCATCTTTGTTCTTTTTGCTATTTTCATAATCAATAATAGTTATGGTGGCCATAACTTATGTATCTTTGTTCTGTGTAAAGGCCTCAACACTTGTGAGTAAATATATGTATCATTGTTCTAGTTATTGTTTTCATCATGATTAATAGTTCATTGAATATAGATGATCAGTTTGTTATGTATTGGTAGTTGATTATTATAATTCTCGATAATATGATATTTCAAGATGAAATAGATCATACCTATACTTTGTCTTGAACAAAGATGAAATAGATCATATCTATACAGATATCTAGTTATCTATATTAGCTTTGTCGAGAATGTGAATGAAGTGAGTAAATTTCAAATAATGACACATACCAGTGTTCATCTTTGTTCTTTTTGCTGTTTTCATAATCAATAATAGTTACGGTGTTCATAATTTATGTATCTTTGTTTTGTGTAAAGGCCCCAAGACTTGTGAGTAAATATATGTATCATGGTCTAGTTACTGTTTTCATCATGATTAATATTTCATTGAATGTAGATGATCAGGTTGTTATGTATTGGTGGTTGATTATTATAATTCTCGATAATATCATATTTCAAGATGAAATAGATCATATCTATACTTTGTCATTTATGTTTTCATTATGAATTGATGTATATTTATTAACTTGATACAAGCACATATCTTTCTAATGTCTCTTTAAATTGAAATTTTCTTGTTACATCTATGTCTGAGCAGAAGATAACAAAGTGGATCAAAAATATCAGATAGGTGGACAGAGAATTTATTAAGTAATAGGTACATTTCTATCATATCTTTCATCAAGGTTCATTTGCTTTATCTTTTCCTTATTCCTCAAGTACATATTCTTCTCATCGTCTTTTACGCTTGTGAATTAGGAGACAAGTTGATGAAATTTATTTTGTTCTTTTTACATTTTGAGGTTCTATAATTAGTTAAATTTTGGATCTTTGTCTCATACGCAGGTTTTTGGAGTACATGACTCAGTCATAGAGCATGCGAATTCACGTTTATTTTGATCACCTAGTTAAGTTAATACTCTTTTGAGTCATACTGCCATATGATGTCCCATATTTTGTCGTTCTATATTTTATCTAACTGACGTTACTATATTATATTCTTTTGTAATAACTGGGATGATCTCCTTAGTTTGGGTGATGCTTATAAATACTGATTTTTATTGTTGTTTCAGCTTTGTAGCATGAGATTTGTTGCTTTCTATATCATAGTGAATGTTCATTATGGAAAGTATATCTTGTATAAACTTTGATGTATGTTTACAAGATTCTATAGAATTAATAAATAATCTACTTTTTAAAATGGAAAAAAACATTTGGCAAAAAGAATTGGTGAGGAATATGTGATTGTCACATTTATTTTTCATGACAAAAACACTGTTATATTATATATTAATATAATTTATTATTTCTATTATTCGTAAGGAAAATACATTGTTACAATAACTAGTTGTAACGAAATCACTATTACAAAAAATATTTTAAAGAAAAACATAAAATTCACTTTTAGTAACAAATGCTTTATTTTGTAACGTCTTAGACTAGTTTTTGTAACTACGGAATCGTTACTAAAACAAAGGATATTGTGAGGAACAATTCTTTATCACGAATACATTTGTAACGACACCAAAAGTTTGTCGCAAAAACTTCTAGCGACGGGCTTTACAGGACAAAAAGGGTAATGAAAAATTTCGTTACCAAAAGTTCTAGTAATGAAACATGCACTTGTAGTGCTTCTTTGTCAAACTCCAATTCCGATTAAGCGTATCCTTCCATTTTCAGTTTTCCATGGACATAGATAAAAAGTATATCCTAAATTCTTCTCAAGTACCTCATGATATATTTTACGTCTATCCATTGCTCTTCCTTATAGGCAAGAGCCCTTTCTCAGATCTCCTATCCTAAATTGCTTTAGATTTATTCAAAGCAAAGGGCTTGGGAGGCCCCCATCATCCTATTCGCTCTACTTCCATATGTTAGGATCGGTATGCCCCCACAAGCGATGCCGGCGCAACGGAAGAAATAAAGTATATAAAACACATATATATCGGCATCCCAAGCTAGGGGGTCAAAGTAATGCACAACAAAAACTAATACGAGTAAAGGGGTTTTAAACTGATTACAAGATTTGGGGTTTTATTAAAGTGAGGGTGTAAAACCACAACACAAGGAAAACCACACCAAAAACTTTGGCTCTCATTTTCGAATCCTCACCTCAACATGGAGGGGTTCGAATCAAACCACCATAAGCTCCTAAAGAAAGAAGCCTCTACAAGGACACACCTCAAGTAAGTTCATACCTTAAGCAAAAGATTGGCTAGATATATGCTCTAAGGAAATGGAGTCTATGTAGTGAAAGGTGGAAGACAAGAAGAGTTACTAAAAGAAATATCTATGGAAGATAATCTTTTACAACTAATCTTCAAGAAGAAGTTCTATAGAAGAAAGTCTTCAAGAATCACAAGAGAAGCTAGAAAAATCTAGAGATGAAGAACTAAACTCTAAGCTTTTTTTTCTTTTCTTTTCATCAAGTTTTAAATGAGAGCAAGAACACCTCCTTTTATAGCCACCAATTTTCGGCCATATGGTGTTAGGTGGAGTAGAAGACTTGTTTTTCTTCACCTACCACCTCATTCTCACCTAACATTCCATTCTCAACTACCACCACATGTGTAAGAGAATATTTTTCATTTTCTTCTTCATTTAAAAACATTACAAGTCAAACTTTGACTGCCTTTGAATTTCACTCTTGTGACTTCATTTAATTAAGTCCAACTTAATTAAAATGACTCCCAAGTCTTTCAAGACTTGTTAATTAAATAATCTTCATGATTAATTAATAGTAAAATTAGTAGCTTAAATATATTCCCGGATAATAATAATTTCCGTTAATGATTAATCTCCAAGATTAATTAATAGAAAAATTATTTTCCCAAGCCTACTAATTAAAATGTCTTCCACTTAATTAATTAATCTCATTAATCAATTTCACTTTAATCCTAAACCGGATTAATATTCACATAGCAATTGAACTTTCTTGAGTAAGTGTGTAACCCCATTGTAGGTTCGCTCATGTACTAGTAGTAGGAACACAACCCCGTTGTGCCTTTGCAATTTTCATTGCTAGATTTAATTACTCAAAGTATTTTAATCCGACCAAGAATTAATTACCGATTAATTCATGGTTCCTACAAATCAAGGTTAGTACTAGCCACGCGCCAAGAAGACCTAGCCATGAACGATTATTAGGTGACCTTTCCGCATTACGATTTTCGCATAAGTAAAATCCTTCCATCAAATATCCCGATCGAATCTAGGACTTGGATGTCAGTCGAAATCCCAGTAACTCGATTCTATGTATATCGATCTAAGTGACATTGACCAATTTATCAATCAAGCGAGGAAACACTGCTTCTCCTTATTGATACTACTCCGGCCGGAGGTTCCCATGGTCAATACACTGTGAAGTACATAGGATATGCGCCGATGCTAATGATCAGTGACGAATTCTTTCTTGGCACTCACGCGCCTCCGTACATAACCAGACTGGACCCAATATGCCCCACTTTATGACTCACCTGGAATCGTGTGACAAATCTAAGTACAGTGGGCGATGCACGAGACGACCAATGGTGCCTCAAGTCATGAGGACCAATCTTATGCCTACGTAACCGAGGAGATTCCAAATTCGACATTGACTCCAATATGGAATCTCGGCGGGGTTGTTCAGTTTACTCGATCCCAACGAGAACCCACATACATGAACTGATGTACACCGTATCAGTATCCATGGAATAGGATACACTCTCCAAGAGTGTGCATTGTACGTGCAAGTCTTTACGAGTCATTGATATCCCTATCTCAATGATTCTATGACTTGGAACATCTTTAAGACCACAACCTTAGAGACGTATTCCATGATTGGCATCCCCGATACCAAACACATCTCATAGCTTAAGAGTGATCTAGGGGACTTTATCTAATTGCATAGAATGATAAGATAAAGAAGAAAATGCCATTTATTAAATTACTTGACAAGATACAATATAAGACTGTTTAAAGAGTCGGCTACTACGCCCTACAAATGGCGCACCGGGCACCTAACTCTTTCACCATAGACACGAATCATACAAATACAAGTGGCTCCCAAGTCCTTTCATGGAGAATATGCTCAATGTTTATGTCTTGATTCACGTCAATGAGCCCACATCATTTCCAATAAGTAGAGCACTCTCTACATGTAGTACCAGAAATGACATCTCGCTCTCACTGACCTTCTTACACACATATGTTTCCTCTTCATTTTTGATGATATCATAATTCCAAATTATGTCATCAAAGTAAAAATTACAACTACAAGAGGTCCGCTTAAATCCACAAGTGAATTTATGCAGCATGTAGACTTTATGAGAATCGGCCTCAAATATGGAACCCTTGGGTTGTTCCATATGGATGTCCTCCTTGAGGAATCCATTCATGAACAAGCCTTCACATCCACGTGCCAAATTTTCATAGTTTTGGTGTGTTACTATCAAAAGTAAGATTCTAGTGGATTTGATTATAGTTGTGGCAAAGGGGTTTCCTCATAGTCAATGCCCTTCTTTTGAAGATTCTAGTGGATTTGATTATAGTTGTGGCAAAGGGGTTTCCTCATAGTCAATGCCCTTCTTTTGACTACACCCTGGCACCATTAGCCTGACCTTGCCATTGGAATCAATCTTTCTCTTGTAGATGTACTCGCCTCTGATGAGTACAATACTCTCGGGATGATCTACTAAAGTCTAAGATTGATTCAAAGACATCTAATCCTCATAAAGTCCATATCCACCATCGATTTTTCATGCGTAGAGGGATTGTATTCATGGTTACCTCTACCACATCATACAACTTATGCTTTCCTTGTAGCAGACCACCATATATCTCAGGCAGCTGAGATACTCTACCAGACTAATTCATTGGTGGTTGTGTTATAATGAGCTTGGTTTGGGTTTCTTGAATAGTAGTCTCCTAAGGAGTTTTTTTTTTTTTTTTTTGTTCTTTATAGAACAAACTTTCTACCGACTCCAATTTCTCAAACAATCTTAGTTTCGAGAAAACAGACCTCAAAGGCCATAATGATCCTCTGACCATTATGTAGGTAAAAAGAGTTCTCCCACTGAATCCTTGTGATAACTTATAAAACGTCCTTTTAAGGACGTAGCCTCCAGATTCTCTACTTTTATCTTATTTACATAGGTTGGGAATCCCCATACCATTACGTGTTTAAGATTAGGCTTCCACTTAAGCCACGTCTGATATGGTGCCTTAGGACTGAATTTCGAGGGACGTCTATTCAAGATGTACCTATGAGAATTTGGGAAATTCCATGTGTTTAGCATAGAATGAGTCATGTCCAACAATGTCTCATTCTTGCACTACTACCCTATTCAACTGTAGAGTCGCTGAAAGTAACAGTTGTGAAACTATGCTACGTTCTCTTGAGAACAGGTCATATTAGGAAATCATATACTTGACATTACAATCCAATTGTAGTATCCTAATATGGTACCATATCTTCAACCACAGACGTTAGTACGCACCAAACTTTAGAACTTGAGTGGCCCTTTTATATTTTCCCTATGAAGGGAGATTCGGTCCTTTGCCTATAAGATAAGATTATTAAGTTTGGATAGGGATCCAATCCCAATGGGCTTTTACCCTCGTGTTTCTCCTAACTCATGAATCTTATGCTCATAAGTCATAATCTAATCTTAGGTGCCAAACAATTCTTCTTATTTGTTTCTAGCATACCATGCTCTTTAGTCTATGTGTTCACAGTATACTAATTTCAAATTTTCAAATTGTATTAACAATTTCAGTAAGGATGCATTGTTCCCACATTTATTTCCAAAATAAATGTCATGTAAGCTATTACCAAACTTAAAAAAGTATCAATATTTACTAAGTCAGAAAATGATGACGTTCTTAATGCCATTTGATAAAACTAATCAATCATCTAAATGTGTTCGGAATTTTAAAAGAACAGAGGTGGATCATATGTGGATACACCCGACACCATGTTTGGTTCCAATATTAATCACGTCTTGTTTTTCTAGCTTTTATATTTCTTTCTAATTCTTCAAACATGAGCACTAGCTCTAGAATGTAAGATACAAGAAATTGAGTAAACCGGTTATAGAACACTTAGTTTTTATAACGCATAGTTCTATACCTAGTGCGCCTCATATTTAAGCCCCGATTTATCTTCCCATACTTAGATTTCAGTAATGCTTGCTTCAAGCATACCATTCAATGACACTAAACTAAGGAACATCCTCAAGTTCTAAGTCGGTTGATTTGGTTAGGCCAGTGTTGATAAAATCATCGATCGAGCATAATTAACTAAATGGGTTTTTATCTAAGAGAGATATAAACTAGAGCAGAAAACAAACCAAGATATCAATTAGGTGTTTATATTGTACACTGGTAAAAATTAGGACTTTAATTTTACTTGGCTCCCACAACATTTTTCAAAATATTGCACTCCCATTGCAATTTTCTAAAATCTCATTGGATATATTTTGTTGTGAGTGATTAAGTTCTTTAAATGGTTCAGTGGGCTGCAACCTTATAACAATATATGGCCCACTAACCTTTTAAAGTGGTGTCTAACACCAATCTATCCAATAGATGATTCAATCTGCTTTTCCCATAATTCACCAAACCACAACCATTTAACGATATATAGGTTTGTGAATCATCTGAGTTCATTCCTACTAACACCTTCTAATCTAAATTTTAATTTCACCTTGCAACCCTTAAATGATATATGGGGTGAAATATGCTTCGATTAAAGCATCCAATACACTTATTAAAATTCCAAATTATATTCAAATGTATAATCCGCACTTACTGGGATGACGCCATGCACTGAACAAAATTTTAATTTTATTAAGTTTAGTAGAGGGAGAGGACGTCCAACGCCCTTTACTAACTCAATATTATTCAATTGGGATAATTTAAACGTTTAATTAAGGTCTCACAAAGTATATTAACAATTAACTTCTAACATGTTAACATGCATAAAAAGCATAGAAAAACCTAGCAATTCTACTACACATTTTCATGGACTATCTGGATCGGCCCAAGTCAATGGGCTAATCAAAGTGTAAATAATTTCAGCATGCATCATAAATATAAAATAAATAAATCCTAAGTCTATGAAACGTGTATCCATCACATTTAACAAGCATGCTTCATATACAAGACATATATGTGAACATAAGAATAACATAAATCTAATTTAATTTATTTAATAATCAAATCTAATTTGACTATTGTAAAATTAAATCTCATTCAATTTTTATACTAAGATTAAATCAAATTTAATCAAAGTTAAATTGAATCCAATTTAATTTTCATGCGATCGAAAAATCTAACTTTAAATAATTAAATCCAGTTAAATTATCATGAGGAGATTAAGTATAATTTAATCCAAGTGAAATTAAATCTAATCTAAATTCCATGGGGGGACTAAATCTTATTTAATCAAGGTGAAATTAAATCTAATTTTATTTCCATGGGCTCACAAATCGTTACAAATTTAAAAATAATTTAATTAAGTATATAATTAAAACCAATTCAATTTTGATAGGAGAGTAAATCCAATTTAATCAACTTACAAAATTAAATTCAATATAATTAACAACTTAATTAAAACTAATTTAATTTTGATAGGTGAACTAAATTCAATTTAATTTTAGAATAAATCAAATTCAATTTAATTTATCATAAAATTAAGTCCCATTTAGTTTATTATAAAGTCAAATCCAATTTAATTTTGATAGGAAAGATTAAATCCAGTTTAATCGTTCACAAAATTAAATCCCATTTGATTTTAATGAGTAAATTAAAACCAATTAAATTTAATATAAGTCAAATCCAATTTAATTTATTATAAATTAAATCCTATTTAATTTAATTGAAGACTTTGATTTGAAAAAGAATGAAGGGTTCAATTAAAACTTTTGGGTATTGGGTCTTTATCAATTTAAATGAATTGGGTATCATTGGGTCAACCCAAATAAACCCATGTTCATTTAAATACAAAGCCCAAACTTTATTTAATTTAAAAATTAAATTGGATAATTATTTAATTAATTCGAGTGGGCCAAACCCAACTCCCAATATAATTAATTTATGCATTAGATCAAACCCAACACACAATTCAATTTGTGTTGAGCTCGGCCCAACACACATGAATTGCTGCTGCCTTAGTAACAGCCCGTCTCCCCTTTCTTCCTTGCGCCGGCGAGAGCGGCGCCGGTGAATTCGCTGGCATGGCGGCGTCATCTCCAATGTAAGGCGGCACACTCAACGCCGCCTCTTATAGGCAAACAACGGCCAGTATTGGCATTTGATTTCTAGCCCCGAACAGCGGTTGTTCCATGGCTGAAATCGGCCATCTCCGGTTGTGAATTCGGCCATCTTCAACTGCAATACCATCGCAAAGCTTCGTTCGTCACCGTCTTTGCTATTGTCGTCCTTAAACGGCGATTTCGCGTCTAATTATATTAGCGGATGAAGTCGTCTTCTCCAGCAATTTCCGTTGACAAGCTCAGCGTCGCTTTAAGCGACCACGTCGGCGCTTATCGCGCCACAATCTCCGGCAGTTTTGGTGGTGATTTCAATGACGCCCAGTGTCCGTCTTTCACATCCAATTTCGGCGAGTGCAATAGCAATTCCCGTCAAAGCCCATGGCGGCGCCTCCATTGCCGGAAAGAGAAACCCGATAACAGCACATTCCAAAAAATTGTAGATATCAATTTAATTTTCAGATTTCCAGCCCAGAACAACAGATTCTGAAACATCAAATATTTTTCAGATTTATTCGATTCAAACAAATTAATTCAGAATCAAATAATTCAGATCAGTTTTTTCGATTTATAATCCAATTAAAAATTTCCAAAAATAATAAACACATCCGATTTTTTATCACAATACATATTGATTCAAAATCAATAAATTACGCATTCAACATGAATATGAAGAACATGAAAAACACACGTACAAAATAAATGAAGCCAACAAATTTGGATCTAATACAACTGTTGGGAATCTTGGTATCATGCACAACGAAAATTTAAAATCATATCCGTATTCTCAAAGTCAAGATCAATTTGTTTTTCGTTGATTTTAATAAAAAGATGAATACAAAAACTTACCTTCTCACGAATTCAATAAATCCTCGTGAATCTTCATTCAACGGTCCACGTGTCCCGTCTCTATATTATCACGCGACGGAATTAACTCCGGAAATAATTAGAGAATTTAATCTCATTTACTTACGATAGCTTAGGATATTTCTCGTTTACTTTTGTGACGGTGAATTCCATTTTGCTAATCAATTAAAACTGCTACTTGTCCATCAAGTCGCACTTCGAGGTTGACCGGTGAATTGGATCTAACTGCTGTAATGACAGACTTGATGTCACAAACATATCTTCAACGTGATTACTCAGGTCCAAGGCTCACGCATACTTTCATAATAAGAAATACAATCATTGATAGTCACCGATAGGGGTGTACATAAACCCACCCAACACGCCCGAACCGCTCAACCCGAGCCGATCCGCCTGAAAACCGCCGGTTTAAAATTATTAAATAATAGTGGTGGGTTGAAAATATTGCAACCCGCCACTTTCGGGTCGGGTGGTGGGTTTAATAATTGTAACCCGCCTAACCCGCAACCCGACCGCTAATTATTTATATTATAAGTATAAATATATATAGTTAAATATTAATACTAAACTTTGAAAACTATATATGCATATATACTCTCTAATAAGAGTGATTTATGCATATTCATGTAACATACTTCATTTTTTATTTGAACAAACAAATTGACTCATTTGAACACTTATTTTTATTTGATTTGAACGAAAAATTTATATGTATATGTATATTTTGATGATAAATTTATAAAAAAATATTAATTTTATTAATATTTTAGAGTTTTTCACTCATTAGAAATCATGATAATATGAATTTTATTTAATAACACTACTTATTTGTGTATTTCTCACCAACTTAATTTTTTTTAGTTGTACAACAAGTATAATATTTAATTTCTTACTTACTAGTTATAACTAAAATTAAGTTGTAAAAATTATAACTATAATTTGATAACCCGCCAACCCGCCCACTAAAACATTAAATCCGACCGACCCGAACCGCTTGGTTTGAAAAGATAATTATGCGTTTTCGGTTTGATATTTTGTCAACCCGCACATGTCGGGTCGGGTTAATTTTTTTTCTAAAATCGCCCGAACCCGACCGTGTACACCCCTAGTCACCAAATAAACACATGTGATGGATTACTAAAAAGTCGTGTTCGAATACACTAATCCAATCAATGTATCTATGACACAAACTCCCACTATCCCATAGTGTTCGACTGACATTCCTTGTCAGAGCATGTGTCATACAAGTCCATACAAATCTTAATACTCAATTGAGATTCTCCGACTTGCGAACCATTTAAGTGATCAAGTACCAAATTCTTCCAGTGCCTATCTCCTTAACTACTATAAGGAATGAATAATCTGCCTTGATACACATGGACTAGTCGTTTATTTAAAACTTATAGATGTCATTAAGAATTATATGAACAACTCACTAATGCCTTTATATTAATCATAGGTTCTACAGTATAAACTGGTGCCCTATTCTCTAAATCCTCGTTGGCATCGAGGCAGAATCCCAACAAGAACAATATGAGTGAAACTAAATTTACGCAGAAGACGACGATTGTTTAGAATATCCAAAACAGTAGTGATGATATCTGGTCCAATAACATGCCAATACTTATGGAAGAAAATAAGAGACATACCATCTGGCCCCGGAGATTTAAGAGGAGCCATTTGAGATAATGAGACAGTGACTTCTTCAGCTGTAAATGAATTCAGTAGTTCCTAGTTCATAGCTTGGGTTACTCCAGGATTAACAGTATCAAGAACACGATCAATAGCTTCATTAGATAGACGATCTGAAGTGTAAATAGTGGCAAAATAAGAACTTATCACCTCTTTGAGACCCCATGTAACAGATTTCCACTCACCATTATTGTCTAGTAATTTTGTAGTATGATTCTCCCACTTTCGATTAGATGCCTTAGCGTGGAAAAACTTTGTATTCTGATCTCCCTCAGCTAGCCATGCAACTTTCCCTCATTGTTTCCACTTAATTTCTTCCGCTACCAATAACTCCTCTAATTCTGCCGTAAGCTCGGTCACTCTTTGCTTCGAAGTTACAGTGAGCATCCCTTTTTGCAACGCCACAATATCATCTTCTAGTTGTTGGATCTGTCTTTTAATATTACCAAACTTACGGTCACTCCACTTCAACAGACTAAGATGACATTCTTTTATGTTTAACTAAGCATTCTGGCTCGGGTTAGAATTTAATGAACTATCCCAATTTTCTCGTATCCCCTTCTCACACTCTGACGACCTAACCCACCAAGCCTCGAACTTAGTTGTACGTTTTAGTCTCCAACCCTGCATTTTAGGATTACCATCACGCCTCACTAAAATCATTGCATGATCCGAATAATGGTTGGATAAATTAGAAACACATGTGTTCATGAATAGGGAACTCCAAGCCTAATTACAGCATGCCCTATCCAAACGAGCCCTAACCGTGGCCTGATACTCCCTACCATTACTCCACGTGAATTTATCACCCTACTATCCAAGATCAAACAGGTTACATTTGAGCAAACATTCCCTGAAATTAGCAATCTTCCATTGAGCTTTAGGAAGTAAACCCTTTTTCTCGTGTTGAAACAAAATCTCATTAAAATCGCCCATGCATAACCATGGTAGGTTGTCGACTCAGTCTCTCTAAAAGCCTCCATGCATAACAACACTTAGAAACCTCTGCCTTTCCATAGAATCCTTTAAATCTCCATGCTTTATAACCTGAACCGGAGTTAACCATAACATCAATATGATTGCGTGAATAACTTAAAAGAGATACATCCAAATCCCGATGCCTTAGTAAAAGCAAACCACCAATTAAACCCACTGCATCAACGCCACACCCGAACAAGCCTAAATTGTTTTTCAAAAACTCACTTTGAAGCCTATTATACCCAGTTTCACACACACAAAAAAAAAAAACCAGGGAGGGATTATGAGACCGGATCATCCTTCGGAGGTATTGAACTTTCAAGGGATCTCCCAACCCTTGACAGTTCCAAGATAATGTATTCATGAATGTCAGCGGGGCTGTTTAAAAGCCTTTGTTGGCTTAAGATACTTTCTCAGCTTTCACTCTTCCATTTGGCATAAAAAAAATCCTCGATCATCACTTAAGTTCATGTCTTAAGACTAAAGATTCTAGTTCCAATTTTCCCATGTTGTTTTCCAATAAACAACACCAATCCAATCCATTGAATCGATTAGGATATCGACTCAATACATAAGATGTATTACTCAACACCAATCTTAACTCATAGAATCACATGTACCTTTCAGTTATGCTTTTACAAAAAGAATCTCCTTTGATTCTTTCATGTTGATATTAGTCAACATATTATCTATGTGTTCGGACAAAAAGTTTACAGCAACCAACTCAATGGCCCGCACATATTGCTATCATGTGCAATTGGGGTGCTATTCCCTTTTAAGTCCATTTTGAAAAATTGAGATGATGATCACATGTACGCTACTCATACAACGTTGCCTACATATGATACTGACAAGCCGTTTGTATACCCATTAACCCTTAGAACTTAAGTTTCTGAATAGATTCAATCCGTAGATTGATCTTTGGAGTAGTTATGCTTTAGGCCAGCTCCCACGACTTGTCAAGACTTCTTGACTTTCGTCATATCCCCGGCAGCATTTCTCAGCTCGAAGTGTATGGAAGTTGTGTTCATAGGTTTATAGGTTTACTAGTCTATTCATTTTAGCTGCCAGTGGTGTTTATGTTATCGAGTCTCTGGTTTCCATTACTATTCCCACTCTTTCAAAAAAGAACTCCTTTACCATGAAGGTAGGATATTTATGAAATGATTCATTTCGTTTCAAGGTGTAATGAACACGATAATACTCATAAACACAGGACAAGAGGATCTTCAACCCTCAATTCCTCTCACTGTTTGCTTGAAATAAGAAATATCTCTCACATCCCTGATGTGGGTGGTTTACATGTCACATCATATGTGATCATTTTTGGGTTACACTCTATGTCCAATAGATTAATATGCTCGTTTAGGTTATTACCTTGATAGCTAGATCAATGCATACATTCGTTGTGTTATATGAGTCAAATGTTATGAAGATAGCATTTTACAAGAATTAATTGTAGAACCAAAACAATAAAATGCATTGTAATATAAACATTGAATCTCCACCCATAAACCAAGGTGGAGAAAAACATTGTTCATAGCATTAATTCAAAAAACATGATAAAACATTCTTCCCAAAAACATTGTGTCATAATGAAAAATGAAAAAGTAAATGATTTCTTTGTCCTTCAGCCTTGGTTGCGACAAACGTTTCCTCGGCGTCTTTAGGACCAAGACCTCATTTCTTTGTCCCTTGCTTCTTTTCGCCATCTGTAATCGATTGCATAAGTGAGTATTCTTATAGTGTGATAACACTTTAAGAAGCACAGTTAACAATCAAGTCAACTTTACAACAAATGTACCTTTATTGCGCTCACGAGGAGGCTCAGGACATTGATCGTTTCAGTGTCCCTTCTTCTTGCAGTTAAAACACTTCCTACTTTTTCCTTTGTCTTTCTTGACACCACCCTTTGCTTGCAGTTCTTTGCTCTTCATCTTCTTCTTCTTTCTCCCTCTACTTTTCTTCTTTTCAAAAACGGGAGATGAAGAAGTGTTAGAAAGAGTACAAGCTTAGCCTTCTTGACTGTTGCCTCAGTAGTGCGCAACATGTCTAACAACTCTGGAAGAGTGGCAGCCAATCGGTTCATGTTGAAATTCACTACGAACTGATCGTAGGTAGGAGAGAGCGACTGAAGGACTAAATCATTAGCGAAATCAGGATTTATCGGTACCTCTATATCGTTGAGTTTGTTCACCAAGGCAATCATTCTCCACACATGGTCGTTGACCGATGTTCCTTCAGTCATGCGAGCTCTAAATAACTCGCAAGAGATAGCGAACCTCTCACGGCGTGTCTTAACGCCGTACAACTTTTCCAGTGCAAAAACAATTTTTGAATCATGTTCTATAGTCTCAGACTGCCTCTGCAACTCACTAGTCATGGAGGCCAGAATGAGACAATGCACATAGATATCATCTCTGAGCTATTTCTCATGCGCATCACGAGCAACCATTGGAGTGGCAGCCTCAAGGGCAGGCTCAATAGGCTGAGTCAAGACATAGTCAAATCCTTCAGATTGCAGCATAATCTTAAGGTTGCGGTACCAGTCAGGGAAGTTCGGGGCATTTAGCTTATTAGTTTCAAGGATTACCGAGAGTGGAGTTTTAGCCATTTAACTGTTACTTTGTGAAAACGGAAAAACATTAGCATTCAATCGTAGATTATATCCACATGATACTATGGAAATTTTAACATCACGTGTGCTCCCACTGCTTTTCGAATTCCATCACCCCATTAACAGAAAACGGGAAATGTAACAATTTCTAGCAGGCTCGAGCGTCAAATGTCCCATACCTCATTCCACGACTTGTGAGACAATGGGCGGTAACATTTGATCAGGCGTGACGGCCCCATCCACACCCAGGTGGTTCTCGAGATGTTTGCCACACATTTCATGTACGTCTCGAGAACATGATGCAACCGTACACTAGTGTGCGTTTAAGTCCGACCCATCAAATTCTCACAGCATAACAGTAGCCAGGTGGTCCCACGAATCATGGACGACTCCTTAGTGAAACTGAAACCTGTGTGCTCTTCTAATATAACATCATTGTTATATAGAATGCTTAAATGTGATATTAGTACACTTAATCTTGCCACCATTCCACGACTCGTGAGACAGTGATGACAAGCCTCGCGCTATTCCCTCTCACATTTACTGATGGAAGACACTGGACCTAATCAAGGAGCTTCCCGGCCCCCGATTTCTCCATTTATGGACTTAATATTTTAATATGGGGTTTTCACACTGTTTTCACTTATTTATCTTTCTTAGGTGATCATGCAACACAACACATCATATATAAGATATAAGCGATAAAAAACAATGAGCATGCTATACATATAAGCGGCAAATGAATCCTAGTCAAGCCAATCCTAAAACACCTGAGCCATCAAGGTGTCGACCAATCTAATTTAAGGACCTGGACCCTACACTAAGGTCTTCGCAGCTCCTCGACTTTGAATGTCTCCATCATCGTCTTCAAGATGTCTTCATCTCCGTCTTCAAATTACAACAATACAAGAGAAAAGGAAACCTCACCCTCTCATGTACATAAAATGAAAACATGACATGCATGCCTCAAATTAAAACGACTAGTCTATAGCTTGACCCGTATCACCACATAATCACATAATAAATGCTTGTATCATGCTTTCATAAACATAAATTTACTGACTTTAATTAAGGATAGTTTAATTTAATTAGTGGACCAATTAATTATTATCTAAAAATAAATTTCAAAAAATCCCATGGAAAATCATAATTTTCCATTAATCTGAAAATTAATTCAATTTCCAGAACTCTTTTATTATTCTATTCTAGGAATCAATTAATATCATATTAATTTTCCAAGAACTATCTAATAAATACACATTTTGAAAAAATAAAAAAGTCCACTATTCCATATAATCCGAAAAAGCCTAATTTTAAAAAATATTTCTTTTATTCGATTTCCAAAGTCTATAAAATACCAATTTTATCTCATACTTGGAATTCAAATAAAACTTAAATTCTTTGAAAGTCAATGAAGAAGTCCACTTCTTCATTTAATTTCAAAGGCCCCCAAATTTCAAAAATCAAAATTTCATTTTAATATCGAAAGTCAATAAAATACCAATTTTATCTCGTGCTTTTAAAATTCAAATGAAAATCCATATTTTGAAAATCCATGAAGAAATCCATTTCTTCAAAGGGGCCAATTTTGTATTTTCAATTTTATTCTAATTTCGAAAGTCAACAAAATTCCAATTTTGTTTCGTCCTTTCAAAATTTAAATAAAAGAACCATATTTTCAAAAATTCATGAAGAAGTCTATTTTCAAAAACTCAATTTTATTTTAATATCGAAAGTAAATAAAATTCCAATATTATTTCGTCTTTTCAAAATATAAATAAAAGCCTTTAGGCCGAAACCCAAAAAAACATATTTAATTGTATTTTAAACCCAAAACATAAAATTACAAAATAGCCCCACGGGGCCAAATTGCAATTTACCAAATTTCGAAAAAACTCTAGGGTTCCAACCCTAGTGGGCCACCGCCTAGGCAGCCCGAATACAGGTGGTGCAACCCACGGTTGGCCCTCGGCGAGCAGTAGCTCCGCCACATCCGGTGGCGTTGCATCCTTGAGACACCGCCCGTGGCGGAAGCGCGCGAACAGCGCTGTTCGCTATAACATACAAATTTTGTGGGTATAGCGAATGCGTCGTTTGCGTGCTCTTTGTGCTACAGCGCAGCGTCGTCGCCTGCCATGCGCTTCCGCGCAAACAACGGCTGTTTGGCAGCTCATCTGCCATGTCTGAATAGTTGCTATTTGTGCAGCCTTTAATCCAAATTCCCAATTTCTCAGATTTATCATAAACGCAATTTCAGATTTCAAAAGTCCAATTTTTCAGATTTAAACAATTTTAATCGGTCCCAAAATAAAATTAGAAAATTCAATCCATTTTACATGCAATAAAAATAAATTTAAGCATATAAACATAAACACAGACAAACAATCTGAGCCATGTCAAAACCTTGGCTCTGAAACCACTGTTGGGATTGGTGGAAGCCCCGGGGACGCCAGTGTAGTGGAAAATCCGGCATCCCCAAATTAGGTCTAGTTAGACATGGTACCATTGAATTCAAAAACTAATTAAAAGTGAGTTTTCTCATGTTTACCTCTTGAAGAACTTAAACAACATCTTTTTAACCTACTCTCTGCTACACCTCTCTGGATGGATTTGCTCTAGCGCTCCAAGTGCTGTGCCTCTAAGTTTATCTACACCTTAACTCGTACCCTCGATTATCTCCACCAGTGCTAGCCAAGAGAATATCGGATTTTGGCTTATGAGAAAAAGGGTAGGAGTACATTTTTGGTGTTCTGCGTACTCAACACATGAGTTGGAAGAAATAGATGTGAAAGAGGTAGAAGAGAAAAGATGGAGAGAAAGAATTTTCACAATCAAAACTATGTAGAATGAATTAGATAAGCTTAGAATAAAATATCAATACACATATATATAGAGTGAGAGTCCAACATAAGTCAAACTTACACATATGCACATACACGCCTATAATGGGTGTGTATATCCATTTCATATATATATATATATATATTATATTAATTTATTAACAAACAAGATCTTTCCATATATTTGAGATCCTTCCAAATATATAAAATCTCTCCAAATAAGATCTTTCCACTTAATTAGTTAACTAACTAATTAAATAGATCTTACCATATCCACAATATCTATCATAATATATTTATAAGATCTTTCCATATCAATTAGTCATATAATTAATTAATTAGAATAGATCCTACCAAATATATTATAAGATATATATTAAATACACACACACACACACACATAGACTTGGTGAACAAGATAAAATCTTACACCAAATTCATACACATACACACGTAATGTGTATTAATATATATATATATATATATATATTCCTCTTTCACACATTAATTAATTAGACCACTAATTAATTAACTAGTCTTTCCCAATTTAATATTCCAATATTAAATTATAAGACTATTAATTAAGACCACTTAATTAATATATATATATATATATATATTCCTCTTTCCCGATAAATTAATTCTAATTAATTAATCTTTCCATTAATTCACAAAGAATTAACTAGTCAATAGGAACTACATTAAGTTAAGTGTGTAACCCCTTAGGCTCATTAACAAGTTATAATAAGTTCTCCCATAGGCTAGTTTAATTATTCATAATAATTAACTAGGCCTTGAATTAACTTTACCAATTAACCCAAGGCACCTACAAGGATTAAAATTTCATTTCGATGATAAGTTTTGAGTTCTTAAATATAAGAAACGTATCGGAAACGTTTTGGAAATATCATGGAAAACTTGAAAAATGCCAGAAACAAGGTAAAAATTGTGAAAAAAGAAGTAAAGAAGAGTTGCTTCCTCTTTTCACTAGCAAAAAACAATAGTTGTGTAAAATGTTTATTCATCTACATCAATAATCGATCAAATTACACTAATAAATAGAGTGGTAACGTTTTCAAGTTTAACATTCACATAACATATAACCGACAAAACTTTAGTAACTTAAATTGTGAAATAAAAAATTCTAAAAGTGTTGTCGTGAAAAAAATGAAAAGTGGTGAGTTTGGTTTAAGTTTAGCATTCACAAAGCATATAATTGATAAAATTTTAGTAACTTAAATTGTGAAATAAAAAATTCTAAAAGTGTTGGTCTGAAAAAAATAAAAAATTAATATAGATTATACCATGGTTTCAAACTCATTTGCAAATTATATGGAAAAATTACTTTAATCGATAATGCAATAATCTTCATCTTGAGTCGTATAATAAAAAATTGCTCCTCGGTGATATAAATATTTGTTTGATTGTTAGATTTAATACTCTTCATTTTTTCTTCTTCTTTTCTTTTTTACCTTTTTCCTTACTTGAGAGATTTGAGAGCTTTGTTGTATTTGCGATAAAGCAAATTTTTTGAATTTTTTTTACCAAACTCTCAATATTTCTATGGTTTTCATGGAAATCTTTTTAAAACTCTCAATGTGTTAGCGATAGAGCAAATCTTTTTTAAAAGAAATTACCAAACTCTCAATGTTTCTATGATTTCCATGTTCCATGGAAAAATTGGAAACATTAAGAGTTTTCTAGGAAATAATATAATTTTAAAACTACATGGTGATTTCTTTTCCGTAAGTTGAAAAACAGAAACTTTTCGGGCGTTTCGGTGGAAAAGAAAAGAAACTTTGAAACATGGGCACCTATCGATAGTAAATCGATGTCTAGCAACGTCGCCATGACATCCTAGATGTTAACGATGAAAAACAAACCTATCCAGATTTTGATCTTTATGCGAGTCGAATCCCTCCATCTTTTTCCCTTCTAAGGCTTAGGTTTTGGTGACGGTCGAAACCCTAATATCCTCAGAAACTATGACTATATTGGTTAAACTAATGATCCGGTCTTCTAAGCAGGGATCACCAATCCCTCTTATAAGACTATGTTCTGGCCAGAGACTTTTATCAATCATTCAGCTTCACACAACAGCATACGAAATGCCAAGCTATAAGCCTGGATGGATCCCTTGATGACTACCACTTGTTCCGCTATACTACCAGACTGTAATTTACAAGGAAAGTGTATTATACTTGCCATATATATAATTGGTAAGTTATTTTATAAAATACACATGAATTTGGTTGGACCGGGTTTTTTTATATACCCTAATTACCAGGAAAAGTCGGTGCAATTAACTCCTAATACTAGTGGAAGATTCTAGCCTAAATCCGGCTTGATCGCACCCAACTGTATTTCACAAGGAAAGTGTATTACACTTGTCATATAATTGATAAGGTATTTTATAAAAAACACATGGGTTTGGTCGAGTCTGAAGCGGCTTAGAATTTTCCCAAACTAGTATAATATACAGTAATGTACAATCTTGTTATATTTATGGGTAAAACCGTTTTATATAGAGTAATTATTATATTTTACTTGTTAAAATGTGGGTTAAACTGTTTTTTTTTCTTTTACCAGTATATATAATTTTGTTTGGTCAAAACAATCAAATTAACTTATAATTATAAAATTGAAGTTGAGAAGGGAAAATGTATGGATAGGAAGTGATGAGCCAAATGGAGAAGTTAAGACGGCCACATATATATATATATATATATATATATATATATATATAATTTTTTTTTCATATCGTAATTAACTACTTGTTACTTTTATTACCAAATATTTTGGATATCTCACTTTTCATACAAATATTGCCATTTTGTATGACTTTAGGTACCACCATTAAATTGGTAACGAAAATAGGCACGTGAGGTACGCGTGACTGTTAAGTTCTGGATGGAAGGGAATACAAATGGGCAGAAATAGAATAATTGGAGAAGAACACAATATTAGGGTTTAAGAAAGGAAGGAAATTGAGGATTTCTTCGATATTTGGCGTGATGTCTTCAAGTATTGAAAGAAAAATTTCTTCTTCGTCCTCCAACAGAACATGTGGAGCAAGTGGAGAAATGACGTGTTTTTAACCCTAATTTTGAAGAAATCCCCAATTTTCATCCTTTCTTATACCCTAATTCTGTGTTCTTACCCAATTTTATAGCCTCTACCTAATTTTATAGCCTTTTCCATTCCCTCCTCAGCCTAAAGTTAACAGCCACTCGCACTTCACGTGCCTATATATTTCTGATACCAAATTAACTGTGGTACCAAAAGTGATACCAAACGGCAATGGTTGTATCAAAAGTGAGATTTTCAAAATATTTAGTATCAAAAGCGTACAGGTGGTCAATCACAGAACCAAAAATGAGATTTTCCCTATATGTGTGTATATATACATTAAGGAAAATGCTATATACCACCGTTTTCATACCACCGATTTTTCACCTCTCCTTGATTTAGAAAGTATGGATGTATTAAATTCATTAAAATCAAATAATTGAAAATGATTTCTTGCCAAAATCAGGGAGAATGAAAAATCGGTGATATATAAAAGGTGGTATATAGCATTACTCATATTTTAATTGCTATTGGCTAGGTACCTTTGTCTAGCTACCTTTGTTTCTTCCTTTCAATTAGATTAATTAGGGTCCCTGCTGTACATATTTCTTGAGCCGTTTCTTACCTAATTTCAAATTACACCGCCTCAGAAAAGAAGAATCTTTTTACTCTAAGATTACAAATGTTAGCCGTCTGAATTGTTGGCCCTCATCTTTTCCAACTCATTCATACATATATATATCAATATATATATATATCAGTGCTGCAGACCAACTCAACCACATCTATATAATTATCTAATTCATTTCTAATTTCTTATAAAGTATTCCATTCACTCGTCTGCATCAAAATCTTGAGTGGTGAAATCAATTATGGGTTTTGGGCTAATATATAAGAGATTAATTTTCTGTGTTGCGTTTGCTGGAATTCTGCTATTTCATGGCTTCTGTTCATCTGATCATCAAGGTACGTACAAAGGTATAATTAATATATATTCCCTTAATTATTCAGATACTGACTCATAAATTTGCATTTAGTTTGTTTTGTGCATGTGTTTTCTGGCTTCATCATCACATAAGTTATCTGCATGTTTCTCATCTTCATTTCTTTGACCTTAAAATCCATTTGAACTTTAAAAAGATTGTAATTTTGCATTAGCCTAAACTAGCTAGTTTAATCACCACTTCAATCAGCTACTACTTGTAAACCAAATACATTAAGGAAGTTACAAAATCGATGGTGATACTCTAGATGTGAGAATACCAATTTGTTCGAATCTAAATATAACTCACAATATTAGAGATGAAGATAGAGGGTTAGTTATGGCATCCCTAAAACATAAAAAATATTATTTTAGGCCGACAACTTTTTTATATTTAAGATTTTGAGCCCTTAGAAACTAAAAGTATGGGGTTTTATTCCTTTTTTTTTTCTCCGGACCACAAATTTTGACTCTGTCTCAGCTGCGCTGCAGAATACTAGTAATTAGTGTGAGTGATGGTTCTTTTTAAATCTCTTATGAACTTGATTAAAAGGATTTATTTTTTATTAATTTAAATGCACAAAAATTGGCCTAATTAAACACAACTTCCTCATGAAAATATATTAATAAAAACTTATCATTCAGTCAATGTACTTGCACTAAAAAATGCAATAATGTTTTAAATAAAAGTTCATGTCTGTACAACTATGAATAGAATTGCTTCAAGACATAAAAATTAAGAATATTAAATTGAAAAACATCTTTATATATTTGCATTACATCTGGCCTACAAACTATTATGGACTTGAGTAAAAAGGTCCACATATATTTATTATGCAACCACCTCTGAGATATAATTAATATAACTCAACCAACTTCTGCTTTGACAGTGAAAATTTTCCCAAAACCAAAAAAAATTGTCCTTTATTCCATAACCGTGAAATGTCTTTAGCGAAAAATCTATGGCAGGCGAAATCCAATTATTCTATTGTTTATATTTCTCACATAATAAGGTACTAATAAAGATCCTGTGCTATGCACAGAAAAAAGTATTAAAATTAATATCACAATAAATGACAATTAAAACTTCAATATTAAGAAGATATATATTATAAGTCAAGATATATATTATAAGTCAAACATATGCCATAAATATAAGAGTAAAACTAATAGGAAATAAGCTCCTATTAATAAAGAAATTAAACATAAATGTTAAATAAATTTTTACATAAAAAAAACTATGATAATATATTTCAATCCAAAAAAATTATTCCACCAACTTTTTCATTCAAAAAAATCCAAAATTTTAGGGTTAATGATTTTATAAACTTAATTGACCTTAGCCTTCTAGATTAAGAATTAATCAATAGTATTTTTATATAGAAATTTATTTATCTAAAACTTTTATATTAATAAAAGATATCAATTATAATTTTAATTTCACATTTTTAGATTGCATTAATCTTTTAAAAAATAAAATAACAATTTTATATAATTACCATGTTTAATCAAAAATAAATTTATTACAATATTTAAAATATTAATATTGCAAAATAAATTTTGTATTACATAGTTTATCAATCTGAAAAATCCAAAATGAAAGTTTTTTGAAAAACTAAAATCAATTGATCAATTATTAACTTAAGACATTAAGTGCAATTTAGTCCTAAAAATTGTTAATCTTAAAATTTGAGTTTGTTCGAATGAAAAATCAGTGTGGTTTTTAAAATTGAAAAATACTTTTTACGAGTTTCTTGGATATAAAAATTTATTTTAAAAGGTTTCATGTAACAAAATATTAAAAGATAGACTACTCATGAAATTGATCAACTATCCAAATATCATAATTCAAAATAAAAAAGTATCTATAATATACAAAAGGGAGTCTTCTTAATTTTTACCCATATATGTTTGCCTAAATCACCTTTATTATATTTTTAACCCACGAATTAAATTTGAGGGTGGACAATAATTTGAAATTATGATACCCCAATACGATGAATGGTATTATCAATAACAATTAGGAAAATTGAAATAAGAATCTCTAATTCAAATATCAAAGTGAAGTGATTCCTTTGGTCAAAATTTGGTTTTCTGATTTTTCCATATCCAACAATAGAATCAAAATATCTCATGTTGAACAAGTAGTAGAAGTCCATTATCCAATCCTTGTAAGGTAAAAGGCAACGCTGCAGAAATCAAAAATACAATTTCTAACAATAAGTTAGTAAATTAAATTAAAAGAAAATTAAGCAAAGGAAAAGGACATCAAAACAATGGAATCAATAAAAATTTATATATGTGTGTGTGTGTGATAGAGATATACAGAAGTATATATTCCATCTTTGTGAAAAAGAAATGCTTTCTTAAAATTACATATTTCACTCTCGGAAGAACACCGCCTCCGCATCTTGTAAATGTCAAAGAGAGCGCAAAAAAAAAAAAGAAAAAAGAAAAAAGAAAAAAAAGAAGAAGAATAAACAAACAAATTTTATTGAGAATTTTTATACTAAAAGAATTTAATGTTAAATAAATTGTCTTCATATTCATAATTGAAAAGGTAAAAGAAAAAAAGCTAATATGTAATTAATGAATGAAGATATTTGTAAGAAGCAAGAAAAATATTAAATAATAATTTTTACTGAAGGATTCATAATATTCGGCAAAACTGCCAATTTAGTCATGTAGCTTATTGCCTTTGGCAATTTTAGTCCCATTGTTTTTAAATTGACAATTTTAGTCCTCCACATTTCTCAATTTGGCAATTTGAGGCCAATTTACACCGGAATGAACTAAATTAGCCGGAATTTAACACGTGCACCGCACGTGACCTCTTAAAATTGGGGATTTTCAAATTTTCAATCAAGTTTGCTAATGTGGACATTTGAACTTGGATGACATGGAATAAATTCCACCTAAACTGCAATTTGGACCGATTTTTGAAGTGGAAAAATTCGCATGGATAAAAAATCTTAGAAAATTATAAAACAATTCTAAAAAATCTGAAAATTTTAAAAATATCCAAAAAAATAATTGAAAATACTAAAATTATATCTTCCAAACTACTTTCTAATTTGAATAATTTTTTTATTAAAAAATAAAATAATTTAATATTTAGATAAATGTAATGTAGTTATAAAATAATAAATATTATCTAAAAATATAAAACAATATTAAAATTTTTACAAAGTAGAAAATATGAAATATTATATTTAAAGCTAATTTTTAAATTTGAACAAATATGTTTTTATATGGCAAGAATATTATTTTCTCTTTGACAAAAAAATGATTTAGTTAAAAATTAGAAAGTAAATTCTAAATCACCCTTTATGTATGTATATAGAAAATTATTTTATTAATAATATTATCATTTTTAATAAAATAAAAATAAGTGACCAAAAGAAAAGAAAAATGGGGGAAAAATCATCATCCTCTCCAGCTTCCCCCCTCCACCCCCACCCACATCCCCACCAAAAAAAAAAACCTCTGTTGCCGCCGCCACCACCTCCTGTCCCCCTCTTCCCCCCGCCTAGTACCTTCTTCGTCGCCACCTTTAATCCTCCCCGTCGTCCTATTTTGAACCAACAAACCATACCCACAAATTTCAAAAATGAAATATACAAACCATATACACACAACCAAATTTAGCAAAACACGCACATACACAATTTAGTATGTGGTTGGAGACGATCTCTGGAGTTTAGGGTTTAGGGTGGCCGACATGGATGAGTGCGGCGCCCGTGGGTAGCTAGATTGGGGTGTGGGATGGGGAGATGGGGTTAGTCTTCTGAAAATGATTATCAGGAATTAATTTTTTATTTTTTTAATTAATTTTTTTTAGTATATTAATTTAAAATGTTTATTAGTTTGTAAGAGTATAAAATATAAAAACTTTGTGGTCTTTTGTAAATTCTCACTTGGCATATCGGTATTGGTCCATTTGTCATTCTTTTTCCAGGTAGGCAAGTTTGTTATCCACCTAGGTAAATTTGACCAGAAAATCAAAAATTCCCAAATTGATTTGGGATTCTGGCCAATTTCCCCAATTCCTGTGGCAATTATCCTTAAATTGCCAATTTATGGAACTTAATGTCCTGATTTTGCCAATTTAAACGAAATGGAACTAAAATTGCCAAAAGCAATAAGCTACATGACTAAATTGGTAATTTTGCCATAATATTCCATCTCCATGCGAAATCTGATTAATGGTTAAAAATATTTACATAAAACATAGTAAAATTGAGGCAAAAACACCAAACTAAAAAATTTGAAACTTTACATGTATGTTTTCAGGAAATGAAGATTGATAATTCCACGTCAAAGACATTAATGATCACGTCTACCTCAACTTTGAAATGTATTCAACACTTCCAAAGAAAGTAAAAATACTTATAATTTGATATATAGAAATTTTTCATCGGATAAATGAAATCGAGTTATGAGGCAAATAGCAATCAAGAAACTAATACTACAATTATATAAAGAAAATAAAGTAATAAAATACAACATATACATTTCACGTAAATCTTATCCCACAAATTAAACTAGTCATTAGCTATGAAGCACGGATATTCCAAAAAATCATCTCATGCAGTGTTGGACACACACCATGTCCGTGTCCAGTTATTGAGAGAAAAGAAAAAAATACTCATGAGCATTTGTGTTTCAGCCGTATCTATGTACTATTTTTTTTAAAATTCATGTATTTATGTCCCGTATCGTGTCCGTGTCCTATGTCCGTGTTCATACATCATAGATCATTGGTCAAAGAATTATTGGGCAATTAGACTATTGAATAGTTAATGAATTAATGCTCCTTTATGATTTGAGAAAAACAATAAGATAAAATAAAAGTTTCAAAATAAAACAGGGAATACGTTCTTTAAACAATGAATAAACCCGGGCTATTTGGTCTCGTCCCATTTTCCACCCTTGGATTCCCTATTGAGAGATCTAAGGGTGGAAAATGGGCCCCAATATAGAATTTTCCAATAAACCCCGAATTCAAGGTGAGAAAAATTCTACAAAAGCCGATCCGAGGAAGTCCGGTATAGTTGGAGGTAGTGAACAGTGTCTGAATTCTTTAGAATTTTTTCGGTCGTGTTATATTAACAAAAAGTTGAAAAAGAAGTAGAAAGTTGGACATACTAACAATTTGAAAGAAAAACGTTACGACTAAATTTTAATGTTTAAAAGAGAAAAAAAAATTATACATATAGAGTAAACACAAAAATGTTACATAGAGAAGATGAAAAAAAAAAATTGTTATAGCTCATCGGACATGGCTCTTTGAGTTTCTTTCTGAATTACTGGAAGGAAAACTCTAAAAGAGGTATATTTTCATCAATTACGCGTAGGGCTGAAAGACGCACTAAGCTACTCAATACTCGACTTGAGCTCGAGCCCTAAAAGCTCATTTGCGTTCGGTTCGTCAATGTATTAAACCAAACTTGAAAAATATTTTGTGTTTGGTAACTTTTAAAGCTCGGCTTAATTAGTAAAAATTAATAAATATATGTACAAAAAAATCAAACTATTTGAGCTCGACTCGTGTTCGGCTTGATTTAAAGCTCGTTTGAGCTCGGCTCAATTAATAATCAAACAAGGTCAAACACAATATTTAAAGCTCGATTGTAATTTAAACAAGTTTGAATAACAACTCATTCGGCTCGACTCGACTCATTTACACCCCTAATTACGCATGAAAATATTTTTGAAGCAACTCAATTGAAAGCTGAAAATATAATTTTCTTAAGTAAATGACTAAAACATAAAATATTGTACCAACATGTACTAAGTCCCTCATCTTTATAAAATAATTGCAAAAAAGACGGTAGTAAGAAACTCATATGAAAATAGGAAACAAATATGAATAATTTTTACTCTTATCAAATTGTATAAAGATCCTCACGTAAACCAATACATTCAAACCTGAGAAGCATCATATCAAACTTTAAAATACCCATTAAGCACACTTATTTTGTAGAAAAAAATTACTTGAACAAAGAAAATGATAAAAGAAGTGGAGAAATTAAATTTGAGAGTCATGCAAAATGTATAAACTATGATTCAAGAATTAAATATTTTCAAATTCTAGTAAAGATCTTAACCAAAAAAAGGAGCAAATCAAAATCTATCTTAATTAAAACTGTTAAAAAGATTTATAATATTTTATGCTAAATGATACATAGAAACTTAAAAGAATAATGAGTCCCAACTAATTCATGATATAAATTGTTTTTTTGGTAAATGATTCATGATATAAATGGCTAAATGAGTAACTAACTAATGTTGATAGTTTAAGAACTGTGTTGTTTTTGAATTTTTTAGATATTTCAAAAAAAGCTAGACCAACAACTAATGAGTAATACTAAAAATGTGGAATTTCTTATGAAAAGCTTTTCACATTATTTTGTTTGCCAAACCATTTAGATTTAGAATTAAAAGAAATGACACTATTAGAAAAGTGAGAGTGGAGACTTTAAAGGCTGTCAACTACATTAGTAAAATAAAAGGGTTGAAAGCTTAAGGATCTAAATAGAAAATAAAACTTAAGAAATTGAATAAAGAATGAAATATTCAAGCAAGTCATACTCCATCGAGAATGAAACCCTTAAATGTATGTAATAGAAACATAGTGAAATAAAGCCAAAATTGAGATGAATTTAAAATAATAATGGGATGACCGGGAATAAGTGATGTACATTTAATTATATGCATAGATATATATATGCTTACACAGCAAGCAAGATAATGGATTAGAAAGCCGAAACATATAGAGAATCATTTACCCACAGAAAATTATTGGATAATGATATTGTTAGATAATATAATATTTTTCCATATCTTTCTAGTATTTATGTTAATTTAGGTTTCTTTATATTTTCTTATATTTATCTTTTCCTTGTTTATAGTTAGGGTTTCTTGTTTACCAAGTACATCTATCTCTATAAATATGTTACTCCATGATACAAGTTCCCTACGGGGTTTTCTCTAATCTAACATGGTATCAGAGTCATAGCTTCGAGCCATGGTATCTCGATCTCTCGCTTTCGCCATTCTCAAGTCGCCGACTCTGTCCGGTGCACCTTATCTAGTTTAGTTTACGACAGTTTTTTTTTCTTTATCTTTGTTTATGTTGTCACCGCTCACCCTTGGAAAAATAAGGACTTGGAGTCGCCGCCTTATTTAATGGTTTTCAGATGAAACTGCTCCACATTGAGAAGCGTCTTCGTCAAACCGTCGCCTTATTTAATGATTTTCATACGAAACTGCTTCACCTTGAGAAACATATTCGTCAAAATCTCTCTACTAAGCATTCTTTATGCCCGGACTATCGTAACATCTTTTCTCGATTTTTAGTTCAGTCTCAACTCTCACGTTTCAACTGCGGAGGAGTGTTAGATAATATAATATCTTTTTAGTATGCATGTTAATTTAGGTTTCTTTATATTTCCTTGTATTTATCTTTTCCTTGTTTATAGTTAGGGTTTTTTGTTTACAAAGTACATGTATCTCTATAAATATGTTACTCAATAATACAAGTTTCCTACGGGGTTTTCTCTAATCTAACATATATTAGTTCGAATAAATTGTAATCAACCACATAGGGAGATTCATATGATGTCCATCATCATAGACAAATGATATTAGGCAAAATTCTAATTTTAGTCCCACAATTAGTCTCACAATCTCGTGATTCTAGTTTTAGTCCCACAATTTACGGAATTCTAAAAATGGTCCCAAAATATTTTACTTTTTCCAAAATTGGTCCCAAAATAACCCAAAATTAGTCCCACAAGATTTTTTTCGTTAATTTTAGTCACATAGGATCTCGCGATTCTAATTTTAGTCCCATAGGATCTCGTGATTCTAATTTTAGTCCCATAGGCTGTGCAGAAAGATGTGCGCGTCTTTACGAGAAAATTCATAACTCATTGTAGAAAGCTCAGATTCATAAACCATTTTCTTCCCATGAAACTAGACACATAGAGCTATCCACACATATATTGCACATTATCAAGAGACATTTAGAACAAAGCAGTTTTGTATTCAAAATTAGATAAAAAACTGTCGGCTGAGCAGACAGCTGTGCGTGTTTTCACGAGAAAATTCATAACGCATTGTAGAAAGCTCGGATTCATGAACCATTTTCTTCCCATGAAACTAGACACATAGGGCTATCCACACATATATTGAACATAATTAGGAGACGTCTATAACAAAGCAATTTTGTATTCAAAATTAGATAAAAAACTGTTGGCTGAGCAGACAGCTGTGCGCGTTTTCACGAGAAAATTCATAACGCATTGTAGAAAGCTCGGATTCATGAACCGTTTTCTTCCAATGAAACTAGACACATAGGGATATCCACACATATATTGCACATAATCAGGATATGTCTAGAACAAATCATTTTTGTATTCAAAGTTAGCTAATCAGATTCCGTGCAAAATTAACAGAAAAAATCTTGTGGGACTAATTTTAGGTTAAATTGGAACCAAGTTTGGAAAAAGTGAAATATTTTGGGATCATATTTAGAATTCCGTAAATTGTGGGACTAAAACTATAATCACGAAATCTTATGAGACTAAAATTAGAATTTTGCCAATGATATTACCACCATAACAATTATTCATTTGTTTGGTGACAATGGATCACTCCCACCAACTCATGTCCTCCAATCTATGAGAAAAATATACGAGGCTTAGAGCTGCCAAAAATCTTTGATGGAATTTCATAGTTATGGGTTTCGATTTTGGAAAATGATATATACCCATATTTTTATATCATCAATTTTTCACCGCTCTTTGATTTAGAAAATATATATGTATTAAATCTATTGAAATCAATTAATTGCATGTGATTTCTTACCAAAATTAGGGGGAGGTGAAAATTTGGTAGTATGAAAAATTGTGTATGGGTCCCTATTCACTCTTGGTTGAGATAAATAAACACAAAATCGTGTTCAAAACACAAAATAATTACTATTATTAATCTTGTCATGTTAATTTTGTTGTAGGTCCAAAATATACTTTCATGCATCAAGCCACGTCAGCACCGGCGATCTCATACTACGACTACATTATCATCGGCGGAGGCACCGCCGGCTGTCCATTAGCGGCCACCCTCTCACACAACGCCACCGTCCTCCTCCTCGAACGCGGCGGCTCTCCCTACGGCAACCCCAACATCACCGACCTCTCCGCCTTCGGCAGAGCCCTCTCCGACCTCTCGCCGTCGTCCCCTTCTCAACGCTTCATATCCGAAGACGGCGTCATCAGCGCCCGGGCCCGCGTCCTCGGCGGCGGAAGCTGCCTCAACGCCGGATTCTACTCGCGCGCGGCCACTAAATACGTAGACGGCGCCGGATGGGAGGGGCGGCTGGTGAATGAGTCGTACAGGTGGGTGGAGAAGGTGGTGGCGTTTGAGCCGCCGATGAAGCAGTGGCAGTCGGCGGTGAAGAATGGATTGTTGGAGTCTGGTGTGAATCCTTACAATGGGTTTACGTATGATCATATGCCGGGGACTAAGCTTGGTGGTACCATTTTTGACCCCGAGGGGCGGCGCCACACGGCGGCGGATCTTTTGAAGTATGCCAATCCTAAGGGCCTTACGTTGTTGTTGAATGCTTCTGTTCATAAAATCTTGTTTAGAATCAAAGGTATGCTTTCTTTTATCTCTATCACTGTTATAATGATATATTTATATAGCTAATATAATAATGGAAAATTCTCCCTGCTCCGCCAAACTCATATGTATTTTATAAAATAATTTATTAATTATATGACAAGTGTAATACACTCTCTTACTAAAATACACTTGAATGTGGCCAAATCGAGTTTGGAGCTAGAATTTTCCTATAATAATACAGAAATATTTTAGTAAGTAATTCATATTAATGACATATCATAAACATAGAAAAAATATATGCAGATGTGCACAATAGAAGGCCTTAAACTCAATGGCTTGTTATAACAAAAATACAAGACAAGTGGGGGAAATTCTAGCATGCTCCCGACTCGGTCAATCTCATGTGTATTTTATAAAATAACTTATTATTTATATGACAAATGTAATATACTTTCCTTATTATATACACTTGGGTGTGGTCAAATCGGGTTTGGGCTATAATTTTTCAGACACTGGAGCATGTAATTGACAAAATGTTAATATACAATATTAATGAGAGGAATTTTGCTTTATGCAATAATAATTTTATAAGTCTAATAATGCTAATTATAACTTAATATATATTGTATTATTAAAAACATGACATAAAATACGTGCTTGTACAAATTATCATTGTTATTATTAATAACACGCATTTAGTGACAAAATTATCACAATAATTTATGGGAAATTCTAGTCCGCTCTCGGCTCGGTCAAATCCATATGTATTTTTTGAAATAACTTACCAATTATATGGCAAGTATAATACACTCTTCTTGTGAAATATATTTGGGTGCGGTCGAGCCGGATCTGGATTAGAATTTTCCATAATGTAGTTATGGTATTTGCATTGTTTTTTGAGCTATCATAAGTTCATAACTCACGCCACCTGTAACTAATAGTTACCTGAAATTTGGACACTCATATTATATCAACACTACCCGCTACTGATTATGTATAAAATTAATTATATATGTATTTTAAATAAAGATTAATAACTATATTTATCCAAATTAAATAAAAGAAATATAAATTAAATTACTTATGTGGCACAAGCTCAATTGAGTTCAATTAAGTCATTTACATGTACATTTACTTGGATGATCTTAAAGGTTGCGTTTTAATATATATAAATATGCATTTTTTAACACTTAATTACTTATGCGGAGCAACAGCTGTGTCCGGAATTTTGACACTATCATTTAACACCTGCACTACATGCATTCCAAAATTGTATTTCTATTGCTAATAATTCATAATTAAGAAAAACTCTAATTATTACTAAACTATAATATAGTTTTAATAGATCTTATTATTATTATTACTGATTTGAACAGGAAAAAAGAGGCCATTAGCCCATGGGGTGGTATTCAGAGATGGTTCAGGAAATAAGCACAGGGCATACTTAAAGCGTGGGTCAAAGAATGAGATAATTGTATCAGCTGGGGCACTAGGAAGCCCACAATTGTTAATGCTTAGTGGAGTAGGCCCATCAGATCACCTTAAGGCCCATAAAATAGGAGTTGTTTTGGACCAGCCTTTGGTGGGCCAAGGGATGTCCGACAACCCAATGAACGCCATCTTCATACCGTCGCCAAATCCGGTGGAGATTTCATTGATTCAGGTGGTCGGGATCACGCACTTTGGAAGTTATATTGAAGCTGCTAGCGGAGAAAGCTTCACCGATAATCCTACTCAAAAAGACTTCGGAATGTTCTCCCCTAAGGTGTGTTTTCTAATTTTTAAGTATTGTTATCAATAAGGCCCAAGTTTCTATAAATAAGCACTTATTGGGCCAAGATAAGCCCATAAAATTAACGCTTATTAGTTTTTATCTCCTACCAAGTAAATGGAAATTGGAATTACTTCTTTTTTTTTAAAAAAATATCAATATATAAAATTAGAAAATAAAATTAGTATGTGATAATGATCAAGCATTGAAAACAAAAGCAATAAATAAGCATATTAAGTACATAAATCTGTTATATCTTAAGAAATGATTTAGAGTATGCCATCAATTAATTTCTCTAAACAAAGTTTGAAAACGAAAAGAACTACTATATATATTCAAAGATTAAAATGATATATATATATATATATATATATAATTAATGAATAAAATGAATCGTATTGAATGCAGATTGGGCAGCTCTCAAAAGTTCCACCAAAGCAAAGAACCCCAGAAGCTCTAACACAAGCAATCGAGTCCATGAAAGCCCTTGATCCAGCAGTTTTCAGGGGTGGTTTCATCCTAGAGAAAGTCATGGGGCCCATCTCCACTGGCCACTTAGAGCTCAAAACCAAAAACCCTAATGACAATCCATCAGTCACATTCAACTACTTCAAAGAGCCACAAGACTTACAAAGATGTGTACAAGGCCTTAAAGTCATTGAAACTGTCATTGAATCTAAGGCATTTTCTAAGTTCAGATATGACTATCTTTCACTCCCTACACTCCTCAACATGACTGCCAATGCACCTGTCAATCTTCTGCCTAAGCACGCAAACGTCTCGACGTCTTTGGAACAGTTCTGTAAGGACACAGTCATGACCATATGGCATTATCATGGGGGTTGTCAAGTTGGAAAAGTTGTTGATTCTGATTATAGGGTTCTCGGAGTCGATGCTTTACGGGTTATTGATGGCTCGACTTTTAATTACTCGCCCGGAACTAATCCACAGGCCACTGTTATGATGTTGGGAAGGTATGTAATTGTATATATAATGTATATATATACTAATTATATTTGTTTGTTTGTACTGATTTATGTTTTAATTAATGCTTGTGTTACTGCAGGTATATGGGAGTGAAAATACTGAAGGAGAGACTTGAAAGTAGCAAATCAAATTGAATTGACGCTCTTCCAATAATGATTGAAGAACTTTTGTTGTAAATCAATAGTATCTGAGACTTATTTGAAGTTGTTAATGTACCTATATATAAAGGTCCTATTTTTTGTTCTCTTAATCTCGTCCTATTTTTTCATGTTGTCATTTACAACTTTTGAATATATAAGTACTTTAAGTTATTTGGATCCATATTCAGAAGAATGACATAAATGTTCCTATAAACATAGAAACTAGAAAATCAATTTTGGTTTTCAGTTACCTAGCTACGTAGGTACTGAAAATATATATATATACACGTTACCCGTTCCAAAAATGATGTTCACTATTCTAATTTTTTCTTTTTTTTGTTCCAAAATGTTTATCTCTTACTATAAAAATAAGTATTTATTGTCTTATCTGACTATATTGTCCTTCAGTTGAATTGAGTCATTTTTATTATAAAATTATAATAAAATTTAAGGAAAATTTTATTTTCGTAAATGGATAATGGACAACAGTTATAAATTAAACTAAAATCACGACATATGATTTGGAAGGTAATGTGATTTGTCTTTTTTGTTTTATGGAAAAAGTATTTTTGGGAAACAGTGACATAAAATTGACTTTTGTTAATTCTTAACAAAAGTCGAAGACATTTTTTTGGGACGACGGAAGTAGGTAATTATCATTAACAAAATCTAGGATGCACGGATATAGATATAGGGACATGAATATAGCACGATACAGGCACGACGACGGGATTTTTATAAAATTTTAAGATACAAAACGGTAGGGACACACACACATATATATATGTAAATAATACACAAAAACGAAACATGATATTAAAACTTTATAATTTAAAAGTTCACACAGCACCTTCCATTCAAAAATAAAATCTAGACACCATAATTTTTAAATAAACACAATCCTTTTTCAAGTCTCCAAATTCAAAAACATTCAAAATGGAGTAGTAAAATAGTGCAAATATGGGTTATTTCTTTGTCTAAATAAGAAGGCACATCACTTTCATTACAAAGTTCTTCATTAAAATGTTACGATGATATACGGATACGAGGATAAGGATATAAAATGACATGGATAAGAAATATGACAAATTTCAAAATTTTAAGGATGCGATACATTGAGGATACGTGTATATATAAACATACATTTATAATATTTAAAAGGACAAAATATACTTTGTACCCCTGAACTACTTACTTTGTCGCATTTAGGTCCCTGAACTTTCAAATGTAGCAAAATGGTCCCTAAACTATCAAACGTAACAAAATAGTTCCTCTATTTAAGGACATGTTTGGCTTTCCGTTAAATGTTGTTGACGTGGCATAGGGTTTAACAATTGCAATGTGGCAATTGAAAAAGTTTGTCAATTTTGCCCTCACTTGCTTTCTATAAAATATATCTTTTGTGTGCTTATACTTTGCTATTTTTTAACCATTTTGGCACCATCTTCTGCTAGCTTTTGTTCTAAAAATAATACACCAATTTTGCACTAATTTGTTTAAGGAAATATTACTGCAAACCCCTTAAAATAAACTTTTATATCCAAAGAATCCATAATAAATAATTTTCAATAAAAAACCCACTTCACCCACTTTTCATTCCAAAATATCAAACGTAAAGTTAGTAAATCTATGGAGTTATTTTCCCTTAGCCTTCTAAAATTAAAAACTAATCAATTGCAGTTCTATATAGAGATTTATTTATTTAGAAATTTAAAATTGATAACTAATACTATTTATCAATTTGAAAATTCTAAACAAAAAGATATTGATAAAAAAATTACTTGATCAACTAACTTAATAAATGAAGGGTAACAAAAATTACTTGATCAGTTCTGAATTATCCTTCATTTATTAAGTTAAAAATTGATCAAGTAATTTTTTTATTGGAATCTTTTTTTCCAAATTTTTTAAATTGGTACTTTAAATGTTTTTATATAATTTATTTTATTTTAATATGATAATTATTTAAAATATATTTTTAAATTTTTATTAAGAGGATTAAAAAATTTGAAAATGTAAAGTTAAAATCATATTTAGTATCAAATATCGATATAATTTTTTTATATAAATAAATTTTTAGATATAACTACAATTGATTAATTTTTGCCCTAGAAGACTAAGGACAATTAAATCCATAAATTTATTAACCCTAAATGTAAGATTTTTTGGAAAGAAAAGTTGTTGAAATGAGTTTTTTTTTTTAAAATATTATAAATTTTTTTTTTGGGTATAATGTTTATCTTAAGAAGATTTTAGTAAATTTTCCATAAGAAATTAATAAAAATCGGTGTATTATTTTCCACACAAAAGTGCTGAGAAAATAGTAACCAAAATGGTGAAAAAATAGCAAATTACACAAAAAACTCATTTTATTGAAAGCAAATGAGGGTAAAATTGACAAAATTTTTCAATGGACACAATGCAATGGTCAAACTCAGTGTCACGTTATCAACATGTCATGGCAAGCCAAACACATTTATCAAATCGAGAGACTATTTTGTTACGTTTGACAGTTTTTTTTTGAAATCTTCAAGCTCTTGAGAAAATCTGAAACTCGTGCAATCCAAAATCTTCCTTTTGAATTCTTGATCCGAATACCGAATACGCTGATGTCTCTAAATAATCACGCGGAAAGCAATACAAAAAAATCTCTCCTTTTCTTCAAGGTGGGTGATTTCTAGATGAGAGAGGGAGAGGGAAACTATTTTCTCTTAGAAGATTATGAAGTCACTTACGTAAAAAAAACCATAAGTGATACAAATATATATCACATGATTTGATGACCAAGCCAACACAAAAGTCCTTGTGTTAGGCATCCACAAGATGCCCAACTTGGCCCATGTAGGCATCAAGTGGATGCCTACCTAGGCTCGAATTTGCTTTGTGTACTATTTAATTATTATTTATTTATCCAATAAATTAAATTATTAATCAATTTAATTAACTGGATAAATTAATTCATTAATTTATTTCTTCAAAAAATTAATTAATAAGTAATCTTATCTGGTGGTCCCAAGTGGCATTGAAAGGGTTTAGAGTTAGGGGGGGGGGGGGGGGTTGAATAGACCCAAAAGTCTTTTTCGACATAAAACATTTCATCACTTAAAATATTTTGAACGCTTAGTAAAAAAAGCGCTAGGTCAAATGCTAGAGAATAGAGAACTTAGACTTAGTGATTTTAGCAATTACCAAAGTAGGGTAACACTTAGATCATTTAATCATGGTTAGCATAGAAGAATAATTTTAATTCTTAGCACTCAGTTTAGCCGATTAGTCGCAACCGTTTTTAAAGCCTTTTTAAGATATAATGCAGATGATGAATAAAGCAATAAAACAATACTGGAAATAACACAAGATATGAAAGGTTCACTCGATGATGTAATCCCAACTACGTTCTTCTTCTCCTTTTCACTCGGAGGAAATTCACTAGATGATAATTAAAATCTTCACACAGAGGACTTCTACAAATGGTGAATGAATATGAAGATGATCTTGAGCTCCTTGATCACACAGACTTCAACTCCACTTGAGATCTTCTTCAACAAGCTTCTCTCACTCAGAAATACTGCTTGCAAATATCAACAACATTCTCACACAGATGAACGAGGTTGAGGGTTTGGTCACAAAGGGTTTGTTTGATTTTTGGAAGTTCAAACAACTTGGAATATCTCAATAATAGTGAAGGACTCTTCTTTGATGAGGTTTGAGATATCTATGACTGTCTTTGGAATGTATGAAAAGCTTGAAAGATTATGGAGTTTGTAAGCTTTTCTTGTAAGTATTTCAGCAGAGTTTTGACCTATTTCTTGTGTATGTCCGAATGTATTTAGGGTTTGCTGAAGGGTACTATTTATAGAGATTTCTTGAGATTTTTCCGTTGGACATATGAAGGCGCATGTCTCTCACGTAGAGAGTGAATAATCCCTTTTCTGATATTCCTAAAATTCTGCTGCACCGAATTGATATGGCAGGCTTTAAACTCTGACAGTCTTAGCCAATGGTGGCTTGTCCATATGCAATTCGTTCGTATCACATTTAATGCTCTTATCAGGAATTTAATGCATTTCAATTTATTTCTCGTTGGAAATAAATGCTCGTTGATGATTGCATTTAAGTCCTTCATGACTTTGGAATTTATTTCAGGTGAATCTGATCCCTTGATCGCTTGATGTCTTTAAGCGCTGATTCATAACTCTTGAAATGTTTTTAGCGTTTGGCAGACGCTTAAGACAATCTTCATCTTAACTTGACTTCAGACGCTGATCTTGAACTTCATCTTTGACGGGTTCACCTAGAATTCTATCAGTGACTCGGTATCCAATACTTAGTATAAAATCTATAAAGATAAAAATACAAGCCTATTCTAAAAATTACAACTCGATAACTTCTTTGAAATGCTTAAACATATTCTATTAAAGATAACCTTACATAATATTTTGGGGTCTAATGTAAAGCCTATCTTGTCATCATCAAAACATCTAACATGAAATTTTCTAACATTATCCAATAATTAAGTATCTCGTCTAATGAGTAATTAATTATTAACTTCTCCTTAAATAATTTCCTTTATTTTCTTTTTCTATTCATTTATCCGCAACTCTTTAGGTTCTTCTCATATGGCAATGGGAAGAACCAAAGGATGTGGGTGACACCTAACTAGTCACGTGGCCCACATCGAAGCCCAAATGACACCGGTAGAATGGATCATTCTCAAACCTTTCCCTTTGTGAATACCGTGCAAGTATAAACCTTTTATTCTAATGTCATAGTCAAGTTAGAGTCATGGTTCAGTCAAACTCACAGGACTTAAGTATATCATAATGAGTCAAGGTCACTGAGCTTACTCTTGTGTCTAACACGAGTAGCTCCAATTGCTTTGGCCAAAAACATTTGACATCACTCACTTATGATTGCATAGGATATATTTTCATTGACTTATATGAGAAAAAATTTCATCTTAAAACCAGTTAAGACTACTGCTTGCCTATCAAGTTGCACTTTGAGGTCGATCCCAACTATAGGTGAATTGGATCCCAGCTATATCACAAGTGCATATTCAATGTGATTCCTTAGGTCTAAGATCCACGAGTAGCTATCACAACTAATCAGTTCTGTTGTTGACTGCCATAGAGTGAAAATCTATGTGACATAACTGATACCCAGTCCCACTGATGTGTCTATGACATATTCCCACTATCCCATAGTGTTCGACTAGCACTTCCATGTCAAAGCTCACATTATACAAGTCTTATCCAGTTTCAATGCCCAATCGAAAATCTCTAGGACTTGCAAACGAGTTTAGAGATCTAGTACCAAATATTTCTAGTACTTATCTTCTTAGATCAAAAGAAATAGAAGCTTCGCCTTGATCTTTTGGACTAATAATTGTATTCTAACTTACAAATGCCAATAAGTAAAGTAATAGAAATGCCTTATATAGAAATTAAGTTTAATACAATTAACATGCCCTATACAATCTATCCTCTTATGGCATTTGAGCGCATAAACGCCAACAATATCCCACTTGTACTTAATGCCACTCTCTATGGTATCTAATACCCATTTCTTCACGATGTTGGTCCAGTACCGCCTGTGACAATAGCTTAGTCAGTGGATCAGTAACGTTGTATGGTGAGGCTATTTTTTGCACAACTATTTCACCTCTACCAATGATCTCTCATATTATGTGATATCTCCTCTTTATGTGTTTAGACTTGTTGTGAAGCCTTAGTTCTTTTTTCTGTGCTATGGCTCCACTATTATCACAGTAAAGTGGGAATGGGAGATCCATGCTAGGAACCACATGAAGCTCTCCAAGAAATTTTCTTAGCCAAACAACCTCTTTCGCAACCTTTTGAGCAACCACATGTTCAACCTCCATGGTGGAATCTGCGGTTGTGTTTTTCTTGGAACTCTTCCAAGTCAACCCCGCCCCCTGTTGAGAGTGAATATGAACCCTGAGGTGGACTTTCGGTCATCTACATCAGACTGAAAATCTAAGTTATGTACTCATCCACCATCAGCTCTCCATAGATGAGAATCATATCCATCGTCCTCTTCAGGTACTTAAGGATGTTCTTCATAGCTATCTAATGTTCCTTACCTGAGTTTTCCTGAAATTGACTCAAATCGCTCGTTGCATAGGTGATGTATAGGGTACAATCTTCCTCACCCTGAAGACAAATAGATTTTGAGAGATGTACCCCATGTTTCATAGGTAGGAACCCATTCTTAAAGTTTTCCATCCTAAACCTCTTTAGGACCTTCTCATAGTAAAGTGTTTGGGAAAGTACTATCACTCTACTCATTCTATCTTTATAAGTACGAATTTCCAGAATATATGAAGCCTCTCCCAAGTCTTCCATGAAAAAATTACTCAACAGCCACTTTGACACACAAAATCCTAGCAAGTGTACTAGGTCGTGCAAGTAATATAGTGGATGTAAGTCCGGATTATCGTACCCTAGAGACAATTGTATTTAAGTACTGAAATTACTGTGTTATCTAATTCTAAGTTAAATCAAGAGATAAAGATGTGAATTATGAATTAAAATACTAAATAACAATTACCAACTAATGAGAGAAATCAACTTTAAATTAAATCAATGAGAAAAGTGATTAAGGCGCATGATTCAACCAATTATTCAATTTGACTATGATTCTATCTTACCAGATTATTAGATTGATTAGGTCAAGGCGAATTCCCTAAATTACTTACTATCCAATCTCTTGGTATAGCAATTCTATTTTCATTAATGATTTTTATATCTCTATATGAAATTCGAATTAATGAAAATGCATTACAAAGATTCATGGAATTTCCCGTTTTCACGGAAAGCACACATAAGGAAATCGAATCTATCTGTAGCCAATTTTACGTTGTAGTGTTTAATACCTATATGCTTCCCTAGTTTATCTCCTCTCGGTCTCAAAACTAAGCATAAATTCATACAATTGGTAGCTAAGCAATCATAAGCATTAAGAACAAATATTAAACACATAATCCAAAACAAATTTAATCCGGAAAAATAATACTCATAAATCAAACATAGTAATTGGATTTCATACATGGCCTCAATCAAAGGGAAATTAAGTCATAATTATAAAAGAAAAGAGATAATTCATCTTGAAAGACATGTTCAATGAAAACAAATCTAAAAGCATGAAATTAAAACTCCCTAATAACGTTTTTTGATAGATCTTGCTTGAATTCTCTGTCTTCGCAGACAAAGATGGAGTATCCTTGCGTTCTTCTTCTTCCCCAAACTTCTCTCAACCCTCTTGGTGTGTTTCAAACTGTCAAACCCTCAAAAGTGGGCAAAAGTCCAGAATTTTGACCTAATAACGCGTATTTATAGATGCTGAAAAAGTCGATAGCCGCGGCTAAAATCCACTGTTCACGTTTTACACGTTTCTTAGCCTTGGTGACTTCATATCTTCAAAGTACAAAAGTTCTTTTATGATCACCGTGGCTAAGGATCATTATAGCCGTGGCTAAAGGTGTATTTTGCGAGATTCTTTGATCTTTTTACTCATTTTTGCTCCAATTCTCAAATAACCTATAAAAACACAACCAATCACAAAATCAAAGCATATGTGGCATAAATAAACTTAAGAACGCATCAAAATACAAGAAAAGAGGCGCTAAAAAGGCATAAAATACGAGCTTATCACACTTCTTAACTGTGGTGAGTATTAGGATTATGCCCTCAGATGCCACAGAGGATAGAATGATTGGGTATCTCTGTCACGCCCCAATTTTTAGCCCTGAAAGGGGCCTAAAATAAAAGCGTGAACCTTCACTACTACAAAAATACCCAATTACAGCGCACCTATTACAGCGGTTTTAGTAAAACCGCTGTAATAGGAACCTATTACAGCGGTTCCCAACGAACCGCTGTAATAGGGTATCTTGGTCTTAACCTATTACAGCGGTTCCGAGAAAACCGCTGTAATAGGTCTTAACCTATTACAGCGGTTCCGAGGGAACCGCTGTAATAGGTGGTCGAGGGACCTATTACAGCGGTTCCTAACGAACCGCTGTAATAGGTCGAAACCAAAAAATTTAAATCCCTTAAATTTAGATCTTCCCGCTTCTCTCTATCTCTCTTAGTCTTTTTCTCTCTACTCTCTCTCTCTACACTCTCTTTTTCTCTCTCTCTTGAAGCACCGCCGCCGCCGCCACCACCATATAGCACCACCGCCGCCTCCACCACCACCGTATGTGTGGGTGTATTTATATTTGTGTATGTGTGGGTTTATGTATATTTGTCTATATGTGGGTGTATGTATATGTGGGTTTATGTATGTATATATGGGTGTATGTATATTTGTGTATATGTGGATTTATATATGTATATGTGGGTGTATGTATATTTGTGTATATGTGGGTTTATGTATGTATATGTGGGTGTATGTATATTTGTGGGTTTATGTATGTATATGTGGGTGTACGTATATTTGTGTATATGTGGGTTTATGTATGTATATGTGAGTGTATGTATATTTGTGTATATGTGGGGTTTCGTACACGAATATGTGGGTGTGTATGTATATTTGTGTATATGTGGGTATATGTATATTTGTGTATATGTGGGTGTATGTATATTTGTGTATATGTGGGTGTATGTATATGTGGGTTTATGTATGTATATATATTTGTGTATATGTGGGTTTATGTAAGTATATGTGGGTATATGTATATTTGTGTATGTGTGAGTTTATGTATATATTTTTGTGTATTTGCGACTTTCGTGTCATTTCGACACGGTAAAATTATAAACGAAAAAGTGAAATTAATTAAAAAAAAAAAAAAATACCCTATTACAGCGGTTCTAAAAAAACCGCTGTAATAGGGTACCCTATTACAGCGGTTGTTTTAGAACCGCTGTAATAGGGCACCCTATTACAGCGGTTCCCATGGAAACCGCTGTAATAGGGTACCCTATTACAGCGGTTGTTTTAGAACCGCTGTAATAGGGCACCCTATTACAGCGGTTCCCATGGAAACCGCTGTAATAGGGTACCCTATTACAGCGGTTTTTTGAGAACCGCTGTAATAGGGTGCCTATTACTGCAGTTCAAAACCGCTGTAATAGGTCAAAACCCTATTACAGCACTGCCTATTACAGCGGTTCGAACCGCTGTAATAGGTCCAAAAAAACCGCTGTAATAGGCATTTTTTGTAGTAGTGCTTTCAATTAAGTAGTACAATCCAAAATTGACACACTTCGACAACTAATCTAGTAGGGTCACGGCCTTAACGTCAACAAAACATTTTAAGTAACTTACTATTCATGGCTCAATCTGCAATACTCACCTCTAGGATTGTCCATGTCTACGCTCAGATCATCCAAGCCAATCTCATTGCCCAACTCACTCTAACTGGAAGGAAAAAGGTGAAATACGTAAGCAAAGGCTTAGTGAGTGCCAGTGCGTGTGTGTAAGTTGCTTAAAATAGTTTTTATTGATTTTCAAAGGATCATTGAAATCCTAAATAAGAAAAGCAATTTATGATCAAGGTAACAAGTAAGCAATAGCTAGTATGAGACAAAGGTGTTAGTATATGCACGATGAGATTTTGTCAAATATCATGGAAAGCATGCTTAAAACAATTTCGTTCATGATAAAGCTGGAACGATTGGTGGCATGATATTTAAGTTTTAAAACATGCATTTTTAAAAGTGTGCAGTCAATGTAAGTACCACGTACAAGACTCAATGCAAGTATCATGTACAAGACTCCATGCAAGTATCATGTACAAAACATGTTTAAGTAACACGTACACGTCACGCTTAAGCAGTAGGGGGCCATGTTAGCAATACTATCGCGTCCGATGATTTCCCATAGCACTTTGGGTCCCTCTGCTTCTTCCTTATCACCCCTGAACACGCGGCTTAAAAGCCATCACCTTATACCTCCCCACGCAGGCTCGCGATGCCCGATTTGGTCATATCCGGAGTATGCCACACAATAAATGACCCATGCACCCTCAGAGCACTCCGTCCTAGGTGCATGGATCTGGACGTGAATAGCGGGAACTGTTTAAGACCGCAAGCCCATGCTTGACCGGCCGAACCCTGCCCTATCCATCGCCCGACCTTGGGCCCAACACAACCACGTCAGATGCAACACGTCACAAGAACACCATCACGACAAGTGATCACGATACAAGACCAATGATGGAGTAATTTCACAAAATCATAAAACCGATGTTTATTTCGAAATCATTCTTGTATAAATTATGCATCTGAAATAAGTATGCAATCACGTATGTCACGAATGATGCAATGAAGCATTTTAGCTCATGATGAAATATTTAATCGAACAAATAGTTTTTCAGAATTTCCTTAAAAGAATGTTTTCCTCGAATTCATTTTCACAAAACATGCCTGAAAATTACTTTTGCAAGATACGTGTTTGAAAACATTCATGCAGGTAATAGTTGGTGCCAAGAATTGGTGAATGTAAAATGAGTTCTGAATTTGATTCGAAAGTGTTGAAACCCATTTTCATGTCAAGTATTCAAAGCATGTTGAAAGTACATATATATATATATATATATATATATGACGTATTCCTTCCAGTTTTGAAAGACATATAACTATAATTTTGAGAGGCAACTCACCTCGTCCAATCGAATACCAAGCTTAAGTCGAGAACTCGAGTGATGCTCCACCTATCTCGTACGTGCAATTCCTATTCCAAGTAACTGCACATATCTATATGATCATAATATCAACTCGATTGATAATAACCAAATACGATAAGGTTAATATCGAATAATCAATAGTCAAGGAAATATATCTTACCCAACGCTTATTCATCTAGCAATATACCATAAAATTTCTGTCACACTTTACTTCTAAGCCACGAACACAAAGGCAAGAGATAACGACACTGTGCGCATCCGTCGTCCTCATCGTTACCATTCTTTGTCCATCCATTTACCATTATACCAACATGAAACTCATATCCACAGATTCATAACAATATCATCTTTATCACCATATAAGTTTCATCTCAATTCCACTAGAGAAAAGGGTGAATCGGGCCTTTAAGGTTGATCTCCCAAAACTGCCAATATCACGCACATCTTGCCATCTTGTAGACAACTCCAATTTCCAAACCCATTTCAGCCTCAAATTTGTCAAATCCTCTGCCTATAGTTATCTACACTCACATGGCTTTCCAATGGTAGTCTTGCATGTGCAATCGGACATGGGTAATTCCATTTTTGGTCAAAACAAAGTGGGTGGCCATTTCTGGAAATCGAAACAGGGCACTGGTGGTGATCTTGAGGTACTGTTTCTTGACTGTCTATAAACTGAATTTCAGAGAAACTTAGCTTTAAAAGCATCTAGACTCAATAATATTTCTATTGGTGGTATTGCATGTACAATCAAAATAGGGTAATGATGTTTTATGGGCAACACAATCGAATGAACATTTCTGAAATTGGAGGCTTGTTACTGGCAATGATATTTCCATGTTGATTTCTGGACATTTAACCAAGAGTTCTTCAACAAAATACTCAAGTAAACTTATCTACACTTAACAAGGATTCTACAGGTGGTCTTGGATAAGTAATTGAACCATCATATGCAACATTTCAGGGGAAAACAAAATGGGAGACAGATTCTGTGCTGAAAATGATGCAGTGCCAGTGATTATTTGATTGACAATTCTTGCTTATTTCCTTAACCAAAACCAGAAAAACTCACCAGTGACATCATCTAGACGAAAAGAGCTTTCCAATGGTGGGATTGCATGCATGATCAAACAACCGGAACCATGGTCTCTGACTACAAGAACATGAGGTGAAGTTTCAGGTATTGCAAATACAGCACCTGTAGTAGTGATTCGGTGGTGGTTTATGGAACTTTAAAGAGTCAATTTGCAAAATATGACTTTATAGATTTCTTCCTCGTCCTCTTAGGATTAATTTTAGCTAAAGAAATCTGAATTCGGAGGTCCTTTGCTACCTCAAAGCTTGAGAAGAACAAAACTGACAGGGCTGGGATTTCTACACGGGAATTGCTGAATTTCTTTACTCAACTTCTTGTCTTTTGAGAGAACTAAAGAGCTGTTCTTTTGAGGGGAATTTCCAGAATGAAGGTGATGAAGGGAGTGTATAAATAGCTGAATGCTCTTTGCCTAACTACAAGGAATGGTTGAATGCTCTTTACCTAACTACAATGTGGCACGTTTGAAAGCAAGCATGCTGGAATTTTATTAGTTTGCCACCTATTCGTCTCCTTCTCATTATATGTGCATGGGAGGATATATATATATATATATGTATATATATAGGTATGCGTGTGTTTACATGTGTTTATATTTATATATGTAGATATGGATATGTTAAAATATTCACAACATATAAGGATGAAGGTGAAATTATACATAAAATGATATGATGCATCAACTATTCAACAAAGATGTGTAAATGCTACTAGCCTATTTAACATATAGTTCGAGCGTAAGATTCGTTATATGGCGAAAGAGTAAAATATTGTGTGGAGCCCGAAACATAAAAATGGAAGAAATTACAAAAATCTAATTAACGGTAATTATAATTCTTACCTTCGTCTCTACGGAATAAGGAGCTGAGAATAGAGAGTGTTACAACTCCCATGTATTGATATCTGCTTGAGCGTTCGAATAATATGAAAGGGACCACAAGGCTCGAAAATAGGGGTATCACAATCTCTCTTGTAAATAACTTATTCTCGTTTAAATAATAAAAATGCATTATTTTGTTTTCACTTAAATCTTATCTGCATCTATAAGTAGTTTAAACGTTTTGTCCATGTTTTCAGTGCAATCTCTCTACTTCATATGAGATAGAAAGATCGGCACTAGGGAGATTTATCTTGATTACTTAAACTCGTTCGCAAGTGATATAAAGTCTTTAATGGACAAATAAAGACTTGGGATACTTGTACAATCTGAGCTTTGACATGGAAGTGCCATTCTAACACCAATTGGTGGTGGGAGCTTAAGGTTGTAGGCACATCAGTGGAACTGATATGCTCAAACACGACTCGCATCAGTTCTGTCACATAGGTTTTCACTCTGTAATTGTCAATGACAGAATTGATTATTCATAATACGTATAAGTGAACCTATGACCTAAAGTATCCGCGAAGCTAACACTTGTGAAGGTGTCAAAAAAAAAAACAAATCACAACTAGTCACAACATTTATGACTCCCCCCAATCACACACATAACCACTAAACACTTAGAATCATTATTTTTCCACATAGAATATCTTTACTCTCAAAATCACACTAATCCCAAACAAGTTCAATTTCATATACATCCTTCGTGCTTGATTATGAATTCTAGCAAGGGAACATCTCAGTTATTTCAAGCAAGAAACAACATCTAGCATATTTCATCCTCGGGCACTTTCGTCATTCAAAATTTATCAACCCGTGCAATGTCTCGCTAATCAAGCTTTCTATGTCACCCTTGTAACGAGTTTTGGCCAATGACTCTCAAACCAGTCGAGTTTAAGGCACTAGGTGTCAAGACACCCCAACGGACTTAATCACTCAAGTGACAAAGGCTAGAAACGAAACTGGTGATTTTAGCTTTCATTAACCACTGAATCAACTTTTTTCCTTATTTTCTTCACGATTTTTTTTTTCATTTTCTCGACTTTCCTCCAATATCACATGTATCAAAAATATGTAATTGCTTTTATCTCCCCAATCAATTCCCTTTACTAAAACTCGTGTGTAGTGTGTAAGATGCATAGAAATTTACAAATTTCAGGCTCAGCGATCAAACTCAATAAAAGAGTATCCATGTACAGAAATCAATTCATATGTTTAGTCAAGAGCTCAAATATGGGAACACAAATATTGTGAACAATTAACCAATTTTAGCAACAACTCAACAAAATTTGACGTATGCCCAATCCTTTCACCAATTTTCCACATTCCCCACACTTGAGCAATTCATGCACACATACTCACACAAAAAAAAAATGTAGATCCATCCTTTCACCATCTTAAACAACCCCCCACACTGAGCAATCAATAACCTAATCACAATTGCAAACAATCCACCCCACACTTAAATCACACATTGTCCTCAATGTAATTAAGTGAGACCGGATGCAAGAATGAAAACAACATGTAATTAAAAGAACTGTGAAAGAAATACTCCCCTATATATGTGCGTGATGGCCCGGGAGTCGTAGGGTGGATCTCACTGTGGTGGAGGATGGAAATTCACGAACTGGAAGTAGGCTGACAACTGCCTCATCATTTCTGTCTGAGTTCGTTGAATTTCTGCCACAGTAGACTCAAGGTTGGCGAAAGCAGAAATGGGACCGAGGTACTGCTAGTGGAATGATCATCATGAATGCCCTTGATTATTACCCTCTGCTGCCAATGAATCGGATCTCTCGGGTGTCTCTTGAAAATATACCCTCCTCGTCTGTCAAGTCTCAGAAGCTTCATGTCACAGAGATATTGATAGTCAATGGTCAATGGTCCCGGAATGGGCTCGAGATTTGTCTGATGTCGATCAAAAGCTCCTATACTTTTCTGCAATGCGTGTAATCAACCCACCGAGGAGAATTTGACCCTTATGCTGCCTGGAGACTTGAACCATATGTCCAAGGAAGAAATTTGTCAGTCACACCACTGTTCACCACGTGGAGACAATAAAGGACACAGAGCTCCTTCGAAGACACTTTCCCACATGCTCCTCTCCCAAAGATAGTAAATGCTAAAATTCTATGAAAATACCGAAGAGTGTAATCGACAATATCCGAGGCATTAGAACAATGACCAGAGTATATCGTATTTGGCAATCGAGTAATCTCTCGCCAAAATTCATTTGTTGGTCCTTGGTCAATTCTGTCAGTCCACTAGTTGGCCATTTAAAGATATGAGCTAATTCCGATTTCGTGAGCGTATACGGAACATTGGCAATACAAACTTCAACAACTCATCAACATACTCCACGTACCCAAAAATTCCAACGTAAGTAATCGATAACTCGGTTCTTCATATTAATCAAATCACCCCATCCCAGAACAATTAATTTTTCAGTCAAATCATCATCAATAAACAGAGACAACATAGCAGCTTTGTCTAAATAACGGATGGGGAACAATCTAACTCACTGAGAATCACATAAGCCGGTGAAGGGTTTGAGATTTTCGGATATTTGGTCAAACCTTTGTTGATTAATCTTTCTCTCTCGGTAATATTCGTCGGAACCAATTGTAGAGCCCGATCCGTGGAAGATCCCTACCTGTTCGTTTTTTTTGCTCATCTGTGGTGTGGGATTCGGTCGATCGGGCTGGGGTATGGTGTCGCGGTGGTTGTGAGAGAAACGGAGAGAGAGAAACTGAGAGAAACTGATTTGTTTGTGGGGTGTTTTGTCGGAATTGGTCGGAATTGGGTGGTTTCGAGTGGCTGGAGTCGAGCAGCGGCGGTTGTGAGACGGTGGTGTGGGCTGTGTGGATGGCGACAACGGTGGCGTTGGGCTCGCTGGTCGAGAGGCGGCGACGGTTTGAACGGCGGAGTGGACTGGATATTGGAGCTGAGCTCGGTCGAGCTGGTTTCGGCGGAGAAGCTCGACGGCGGTGGTGCGAGTCCGGTGGAAGTGGTTGAACGGCGGCTGCGTGGTTGTGCAGCGATGGTGGAAGGCGACGGGAGAGGCGGAGCTGTTGCGGCGATGGTGGAAGACGACGGCGAGGATGGTTGGAGCGTGCTTGGTTGCTTGTGAGCTCGACGGCGGCGGAAACGTGGCTGAGACGACGAGCAGCGGCGCGTCGGTCGGTCGGCGGATCTGGGTCTTGAGGGGCGCTCGGTCGCGCGTGAGAATGAGAGAGAGAAATGGATCGGCTGAAATGTGGCTGATGAAATAAAGGGAGATGAAGTAGTGTTGACCAAATTGGGGATTTTGACCCAAATTCAAATTTTTTTTTTTTTTTTTTTTATGGGTGCAAAAGTGCGAAAATTCTGCACAATTGTGCACGAAAATTGCACAGTTGTGCACTGCGAGTTTGGATTTTGTGCGAAAATTTTGCACAACTGTGCTGAAAAGTTGCACAACTGTGCACATATACATCTTCTAAGTGCGAAATTTTTGCACAGTGGTGCTAATATGAGCACAATTGTGCACCTGATTTACATTGTATAAGAACCCATGCACCTCGTTTTTCATGTTTTTGACCTGCAACAAGAATAACTTGCATTAGTAAATCACTTGAGCACCGAAAATAAAATAAAATTTAAACATAAAATATGGAAAACAAATAAAGCAAAAAGAAGAAAAACGAAAACGACAAAAGAATCGAAAACTCTTGGGTTGCCTCCCAAGCAGCGCTTGTTTAAAGTCATTAGCTCGACTTAGAGGAAAATCATTGTTGATGGTCGACGAGGGAAATTGATTCTCCTCGAGGAACATTGTCTCCTTCAAAGTATAGCTTTAACCGTTGCCCATTCACTTTAAATACACCGGAACCTTCTCGTACAATATCAACTGCTCCATGGGAATAAACTTTGACAACTTCAAACGGACCCGACCATCTAGACTTAAGTTTTCCCGGAAAAAGCCGAAGACGGGAATTAAAGAGTAAAACTTTTTGACCCACTTGAAATTCTTTTGGTTGAATGTGCTTATCATGCCATCTTTTAGTTTTTTCCTTATAAATTCGTGCACTTTCATAAGCATTCAACCGGGATTCATCAAGTTCACTCAATTGCATCAATCTACTCAATCCCGCTTCTTTTAAGTCCAAATTTAGTGCTTTAGTTGCCCAATATGCTTTATGTTCGAGTTCCACGGGAAGATGACAAGCCTTACCATAAACCAACCGATACGGAGACATACCAATGGGAGTCTTGTATGCGGTTCTGTATGCCCATAGTGCATCATCTAGCCTGTTGGCCCAATCCTTTCGTGAATTATCAACGGTTTTCTCCAAGATATGCTTGAGTTCACGATTAGAAATTTCAACCTGACCACTCGTCTGAGGGTGATATGGAGTCGCCACCTTTTGAGTAACCCCATACTTTTTCAAGAGATTTTCCACTTGTCGGTTGCAAAAGTGAGCTCCTCCATCATTGATAATAGCTCGTGGTACCCCGAATCTTGAGAAAACATATTTTTTTTAAGAATTTTGTCACCACACGAGCATCATTAGTCGGCGTCGCTATGGCTTCAACCCATTTCGATACATAGTCGACTCCAACCAAGATGTACTTATTGCCATAGGAAGATGGGAATGGTCCCATGAAGTCCATCCCCCACACATCAAATAATTCCACAACCAATATAGGTTGTAAAGGCATCTCATTACGGCGAGAAATGTTCCCTGTCTTTTGACAACGATCGCATTCTATGACAAAAACCCTTGCGTCTTGATACATGGTGGGCCAATAAAATCCTGATTGCCAAATCTTAGCAACCGTCTTTGAAGTACTGTTATGACCCCCACATTCCAAGGAATGACAATGCTCCAAGATACTCTTAAACTCGTCAGATGGCACACAACGACGAATGACACCATCCCCACACTCTTTGTAAAGAAGAGGCTCTTCCCAGTAGTAATGTTTTACTTCTGCCAAGAACTTCTTCTTTTGGTGATAACTTAAACCGGGAGGAAGAATGTCACTCACCAGGTAATTCACGTAATCAGCATACCATGGTATAACGTGTTTTATCCCCATAAAACGTTCTTCTGGAAATGTCTCATCAATTGGTATGTCCTCAACAACTGTGTCATTTCCTTGTTCAAGCCTCGAAAGATGATCCGCGACCACGTTGTCAGTACCCTTCTTATCACAAATTTCCAAATCAAACTCCTGCAACAATAGAATCCAACGGAGTAAACGTGGTTTTGCATCCTTCTTTGTCATTAAGTATCGGATTGCAGCATGATCCGTATACACTATCACCTTCGACCCCACAAGATAAGATCTAAACTTGTCAAACGCAAAAACCACTGCAAGCAACTCTTTTTCAGTAGTGGCATAATTGACCTGAGCACTATCTAACGTTTTGCTTGCATAGGCAATGACATGAACCCGTTTATTCTTCCTTTGCCCGAGAACAGCTCCTACTGCAAAGTCACTGGCATCGCACATCAACTCGAAAGGCAATTCCCAGTCTGGTGAAGAGATTATTGGGGCAGATATCAATGCTTGTTTTAACCTGTTGAACGCAAGTAAACATTCATCAGTAAAATTAAACACCACATCTTTTTCAAGTAAATTACATAAGGGTTTAGAAATTTTTGAGAAGTCCTTGATAAACCGACGATAAAAGCCAGCATGACCAAGGAAACTTCGTATGCCCTTTACTGATGTGGGTGGGGGTAATTTCTCAATCACTTCCACCTTTGCCTTATCCACCTCTATTCCTTTGTCTGAAATTTTATGCCCCAAAACAATTCCCTCAGTCACCATGAAGTGACATTTTTCCCAGTTCAAAACTAAATTAGTTTCCTCACACCTCTGCAAGACTTGAGAAAGATTAGCTAAGCAGTGATCAAATGACGAGCCATACACAGTAAAATCATCCATAAACACTTCCATGGATTTCTCAATAAACTCAGAAAAAATGGCCATCATACATCTCTGAAAAGTAGCAGGTGCATTAGAAAGTCCAAAAGGCATGCGTCGATACGCAAAAGTACCATATGAACAAGTAAATGTGGTCTTTTCTTGGTCCTCGGGCGCAATTGGAATTTGAAAATATCCAGAGTAACCATCTAGAAAGCAATAATACTTATTACCCGAAAGTCTTTCCAACATTTGATCAATGAAAGGCAAGGGAAAGTGATCTTTTCGAGTAGCATTGTTTAACTTCCTATAATCAATACAAACCCGCCACCCTGTTACTGTTCTAGTGGGAATTAATTCATTTTTTTCATTATAAATCACAGTCATTCCTCTTTTTTTAGGCACTACATGTATAGGACTAACCCAAGGACTATCCGAGATAAGGTATATTATGCCAGCATCTAACAATTTCATAATTTCATCCTTAACAACTTCTTTCAACTTGGGATTCAATCTACGTTGAGGTTCTATTGATGTCTTATGATTTTCTTCCATGAGAATCCTATGCATGCATAAAGTAGGGCTAATTCCCTTTATATCAGAAATAGTCCATCCTATGGCTCTCTTTCTCAACCTCAACTCCTCTAATAGTTTTTTCAATTCAAGTTCAGACAGAGTACCACTAACAATAACAGGTAAAGATTCATTGTCACCAAGAAAGACATACCTGAGGTGTGGTGGAAGAGGTTTAAGTACTACCTTTGGTTTAGAGGAGATGTCGGGATACGACTCTAGTGGATCTCTTTTACCTTGAAGAAGATCTTCTTTATGCAAGTCATCATCGTTGTCTAGAGCTAGAGTCACTGTTTCAATCGCTGGATTCTCATCATCTCTAGTTTCCATCTTCTCCAACGGATCCTCAAGAAACTCCCCCTCGAATTCAATCTGGGCTATCTCATCAATCACATCCACCGAACAACAACTCTCTTCTAAGGCAGGCGACTTCATTACCTTGTTCAAATCAAATTCCACTTTCTCATCTCCAATGTTCAAGGTAAGCTTGCCTGCCCGTACATCAATGTTGGTTCCAGCAGTAGCAAGGAATGGTCTCCCAAGTATAATCGGGACCTCTGAATCCTCATCCATTTCTAACACCACAAAATCACACGGAATGTAAAATTTATCCACTTTGACCAACACATCCTCGATTATGCCCAGAGGATGTTTGACACTCCGGTCTGCCAACTGTAAGGACATCCTTGTGTGTTTAGTTCTTGAAAACCTAATTTCCTGCAAATAGAAAAAGGCATTAGACTCACACTCGCTCCTAAATCACACAATGCCTTAACAAATTGAACTTGACCAATGGTGCAAGGAAGAGAAAAACTCCCTGGATCTTTGAGTTTAGGAGGAATACTCCTTTGGATTATAGCACTGCACTCTTCATTTAAAGATATTGTTTCCACGTCTTCCAATTTTCTTTTGTTGCTCAACAATTCCTTCAGAAATTTCACATAAATTGGCATCTGAGCCAAAGCATCCGCGAATGGTATATTGATACGCAACTGTCGAAAAACTTGAAGAAATTTCTCGTACTGCTTGTCTAATCTCTTTTGCTGCAATCTTTGAGGGAATGGAATTGGAGGAACATACGGCTTCACATATGGTTTAGGTTGAACTATCTCTGGTGTAACCTCTTCTGAAGGCTCAGAAACTGGATCCTCAGTTATTCCTTGTTCCTCATTAGGTTCCCCCGGTTGTTCAGATTCTCCTACGGTTCTTCCATTTCTCAAAGTTACTGCATTACACTGCCCCTTAGGATTCTGCTCAGTTTGACTTGGCAATGTACCTTTTGGTCTTGAGCTAATAGTACTAGCCAACTGCCCCATTTGTGCTTCAAGATTCTTGGTTGCACCTATCATCTGATCCATGTTTACCTCAAGCTTCTCAATACGGTTTGCAGTTCCGTTAGCTAGTTTTTCAATGGCTAATTCCCAAGCTTGTGGTTCTCGAGGGGGTGGTCCCTGCTGATTTGGTTGTTGAAAATTCTAAGGACCATGTTGTTGGAAACCTGGAGGAAACTGTTGTCTAGGAGGATTTGCTTGAGCTCCTTGGTTCCCTTGGCCTCCCCAAGAAAAGTTAGGGTGATTTCGCCAACCCGAATTGTAGGTGTTCGAAAATGGATTTCCTTGCTGCTTATTCTGATTGGATAAATAGTTAGCTTGCTCGACGAGTGGGCAATCAGTAGCCATATGAGGTGCCCCACAAACATCACAAGCCAAAGTAGGCTGAGATACTGCACTGACATTTCCCTTGAGTCCCTCCATGTGCTTGACAAGTGCTTCAATGTTAGCATTAAGCAATGTAATGTTATCTACATTGTGTATGCCCGGTGTTTTCTTTGCAGCCCCCCGATTATCACTTGCCCACTGATAACTGTTGGATGCCATTTCGTCCATAAGAGCCAATGCATCATCCGGATTCTTTGCCATAAAACTCCCTCCTGCAGCTGCATCGATATTCATCCGGATACTATGTGACAGACCATTGTAGAAGGTTTGCACAAGCATCCAACTAGGAATACCGTGATGTGGGCACTTTCTGAGTAGTTCTTTGTACCTTTCCCATGCTTGATAGAGGGTTTCACTGTCAGTTTGCATAAATCCTGTGATTGCATTCCTTAACTGAGCAGTCTTAGCTGGGGGAAAATACTTGGTGAGGAATGCAGTCGACAAATCAGCCCAAGTGGTGAACTTATTTGCCGGCTGGTTTTTCAACCACTCCTTAGCTCTTTTAGATAGGGAGAATGGGAAGAGTCGCAATCTTATGGCATCTTCAGTAACGCCATTCATCTTGAAAGTGCTGTAGATTTCCAGAAAATTCCCCAGATGGGAATGAGGATCCTCCCTCTCAATATCTCCCTCAAATGCAGTGTGTTGGAGCATTTGAATAATAGCCGGTTTCAACTCAAAGGTATTGGCTTGAACAGTTGGTACCGCTATGCTGGAGGTTAAATTTTGATATGTTGGTGTAGCATAATCCCGGAGAGTTCTCTGCGCAGCAGGTTCAATCCTTTGTATGTCTTCTTCCATTCTACGATGCTCTCTTTGTTGACGTCTGCCTCTTCGAAAAGTTCGTTCTGGTTCTGGATCGATTTCAAGAGCAGGTGCACTCAAAGAACGCCTGTGCATCTACCAATATTCAACCTAAAACAGAAATTAAGATCAGAGCGAGACAGATAATAAAAAAAAATTCGAAAATAAAAAAAAATAAATGTCTAAACTAATAAGAATTAACTTGTTATTGATATTGACTATTTGTTGCCTTCCCCGGTAACGACGCCAATTTGTTAACCGTCCGTAACAACACAGAATCGAACAAATAATATAGTGAAAGTAAGATCGTCTCCACAGGGAAGGTTATCAAGTACCAAACAAAGTTTATCTTATTATTTAGACTATCGATTATCAAAGATTTGAGATTTTAACTAATTAAAAGCAGAAATTTATAAAAACAGAATTAATTATAAATAATAAACACAAATATAATTAAAACGAATAATCAATTAACGAAAAGCCTAGGGATTAAGATTTTATCAAGGTATTTCTATGGATTATTGACTTTCAATGGATTATCATTCTTGTTTAAATTAAAGACCCAATTTCCTTAAATACACGAATACTCTCCCGAGATCTTCATGAGTACCCACCTAAATTAATTAACGTCACTCCCATGATCAAAAACTAATTTAGATGAATCCATTAAGTTCTATGAATATTGTTTAACTAGTCTCATGCAAAATTACCAATATCCCTATTAAACAATTTACACATGTCTATTAAATCCGAACCAATAAACTAATTCACCTCCCGGTACTTCTTAATTTATCTTAAATCATGCAATTGGTGATCAATCAATTACAAGCATTAAACACTCATTAATAGATAAACCAAACAAGAAATCACATCCATCAATCATCAATAATCCAAATCAATACGCAAGACTACATCTTAAACCCTAGAAAATAATTTAGCTATACATAATTAAAGAAAAACAAGAAATAAATTGCATAAACATAAAGTTACTCATGTTCAACAATGGAGGATTGTAAGAATACAACTTGAGAAGATGAAGCTTTTCTCCAAGAACTCTTCTCCAAGAACTCTTCAAGATCTCTTTTCTCTCTCTAGAAGTCTTCTTTTCTCTCCAAGATCTACTTTTTTTGTAAGAATGAATGAAATTATGCTCTTCCATCTCACTTTAGCCTATATAAATGTTTTTGCCATTTTTTTTTAACTCAAAAGGAGTCTTAGATACATAAATTATGCCCATCCAAGTCATAAAATCGGCCCACAAAAAATTCGTAGCTGCACAGCTGTGCAGAATATCTGCACAGTTGTGCAGTTGCCTGTGCAGAAATCTTCCTCTTCATTTTTCTTCAACGAAACATTCTCGTTTGGCCTTTCAAATGCATTTCTTCACATCCTCTTGGATAGCCTTCATTATTCTTATAATAAATACTCCTTCAACTCATCAAAATCATCGCTTTTATGCCTATAAAAGCATTGAAACGACTTAGAAATCAAAATACATAAATTAGGCTAAAAATAAAGCAAAAGACTAACAACAAGGCATAAAATAAAGATAAATGTGAGGTAAATCATAATGAAAATATGTAAAATATGAGACCTAACAGAAATCATCACTACAAAAAATGTTTTCTAATGTGACAAAATCTTTGTGAGGAAATTAAATTTTGTCCCAATAGATGAGCTAATGTGACAAAATATTAGTTTCTCGCTTTATAGCTTATGTATTGTGATGAAAATAATATTCATCGCAACAGGTAGAATTATTGTGAGGATATTAAATTTGCATCAGGGAAGATCAATAAGTTCCTCACAATAAGTGCTAACATATAGTGACGAAAATAGTCCCTCACTTTATAGTGAACCTCCCTTTCTATTTTATATTCACCTATTTGTGAGGAAAACGGTTGTCACGTTAACCAGATAATGTGATGCTCATATTTTATGTCACATCAGGGCTGATATATTGTGAGGAACTATAGTCCTCGCAATAGATGTGAAAAAAGAAGAATACCGGCTTCCCGCCTCTACTATTTTTCTCCCTCCTTTTTATATTATTTATTTTTTAATATTCCCTCCACAATTAAAAGTCTTTATTGTGAGGATCTAAAATCTGATACAGTATTTGGGTTTTCAACTTTTGGTACCAAACTCAATAGAGTACTGTTTACCTGCTTCAATCACTTCCCTTGATTAAAGAATTCAAGTATAGCTTCAGACACATCATTCCCTATCAGATTCCAGGCTGCTTTGAAATATCCACTTCCATAACCATCAGGGCCTAGACTTTTAGTTAAATTTATACTGAACATGGCGCCTCTTTAACATCCTCTTTAGTGAACATCAACTGCATGTCATTGATCTTCAATATTTTCCATAATACTTTTTGAACCCAACACGCCCATATAGGACTAAACAAAGTGTTTAGTTACTTTTGAGTAATCTGTTATTGTATTTACTCCATCATTAATCCTCCCCCTATAGTATCTCTGCTAAATGATTCTATGAAAGTAAGAAGTATCTCTAGCCAATCTATGTATCAGCTTGTATTTCAATGTCACTAAAGCTCTCTTTATTTAGCTGTTGTAGACCTCTTTTCAGAAATTTCAGTTTCTGGAACGTACAAGATGTTTTGTACATAGGTTTCAGGTCCCGTAAACAAGACTGAGAACTGTGAGGCCCAAAACCTTCCATGTGTTGCAAATGGAGTCTATTTTTGCAAACGTCCCGTGTGTGGCAACCACTTTTGGTCTCCATTCCTGCCTGTTGTTCTTCCTTTTATACACCTTCTCTCCATGGGCTTCTACTACTCTCATATGTCACCGGCTGATCTATCAGTAGTCAGTACCCCTTTCTCATTTTGAAACTTCTTTTTAACATCTACTAATTCTACTTCCACAAGCACATGAGCATACTGAGTTCTCTCCCTCTCCATCGTTATTTTATTCGCCATTATAGGGGTCGCTATGACACTCACAATTTTGCTTAAAGCCTTACTATCCCAATATTTCAGATGCAGTCAATCCACACGGGAAATTAGCTCATCGATTTCCCCCGATTTGTGCCCTAATCCCATCCCCAATCAATTCCCATTCCCAATATTCTCCACTCGTGTTTGCAAACCATCAGTCCCCACAGGAGATACCATCTCTGTTGTCAGTTTAGTGCCCACTCCTTTCTTCTTCCTTGCCATACCAGTCGGTGCACAGTAGCCTTCACTATAGTCTATAATACGCCCAGAGGAAACAAGAAAAAAGCTTCACAATTTGATATTGACAAAAATCTACATAAACATTCCCTGCAAACAACAAATAATATTACATTAAGATAAAAGTGAAAATATGCATAAGGGCAAATATGGAATTTCGGTAGTACTTTTTCCTATCTTTAAAGAAGAAAATAATGAGAGAGGGCCTTTAAACATTTCACTATTTGTATCGCCATTAATTAGTGTGTACTTTACTACTATTATTTGATGGAAAATTCTAGTCCATACCCGGTTTGATTGCACTTATAATTCATAAGAGTGTATTATACTTACTATATAATTGGTAAGTTATTTTATAAAATACACATGAATTTGGTTGGACCGGGTTTTTTTTATATACCCTAATTAACAGGAAAAAGTCGGTGCAATTAACTCCTAATACTAGCGGAAGATTCTATCCTAAACTCGGCTTGGTCGCACCCAACTGTATTTTACAAGGAAAGTGTATTATACTTGTCATATAATTGGTAAGGTATTTTATAAAAAACACATGGATTTGGCCGAGTCTGGAGCGGCTTAGAATTTTCTCAAACTAGTATAATATACAGTAATGTACAATCTTGTTATATTTATGGGTAAAACTGTTTTATATAGAGTAATTATTATATTTTACTTGTTAAAATGTGGGTTAAACTGTTTTTTTTTCTTTTACCAGTATATATAATTTTGCTTGGTCAAAACAATCAAATTAACTTATAATTATAAAATTGAAGTTGAGAAGGGAAAATGTATGGATAGGAAGTGATGAGCTAAATGGAGAAGTTAAGACGGCCACATATATATATATATATAATTTTTTTTTTCATATCGTAATTAACTACTTGTTACTTTTATTACCAAATATTTTGGATATCTCACTTTTCATACAAACATTGCCATTTTGTATGACTTTAGGTACCACCGTTAAATTGGTAACGAAAATAGGCACGTGAGGTACGCGTGACTGTTAAGTTCTGGATGGAAGGGAATACAAATGGGCAGAAATAGAATAATTGGAGAAGAACACAATATTAGGGTTTAAGAAAGGAATAAAATTGAGGATTTCTTCGATATTTGGCGTGATGTCTTGAAGTATTGAAAGAAAAATTTCTTCTTCGTCCTCCAACAGAACATGTGGAGCAAGTGGAGAAATGATGTGTTTTAAACCCTAATTTTGAAGAAATCCCCAATTTTCATCCTTTCTTATACCCTAATTCTGTGTTCTTACCCAATTTTATAGCCTCTACCTAATTTTTTAGCCTTTTCCATTCCCTCCTCAACCTAAAGTTAACAGCCACTCGCACTTCACGTGCCTATTTCCGATACCAAATTAACTGTGGTACCAAAAGTGATACCAAACGGCAATGGTTGTATCAAAAGTGAGATTTTCAAAATATTTAGTATCAAAAGTGTACAGGTGGTCAATCACAGAACCAAAAATGAGATTTTCCCTATATGTGTGTATATATACATTAAGGAAAATGTTATATACCACCGTTTTTATACCACCGATTTTTCACCTCCCCTTGATTTAGAAAGTATGGATGTATTAAATTCATTAAAATCAAATAATTGAAAATGATTTCTTGCCAAAATCAGGGAGAATGAAAAATCGGTGATATATAAAAGGTGGTATATAGCATTACTCATATTTTAATTGCTATTGGCTAGGTACCTTTGTCTAGCTACCTCTGTTTCTTCCTTTCAATTAGATTAATTAGGGTCCTTGCTGTACATATTTCTTGAGCCGTTTCTTACCTAATTTCAAATTACACCGCCTCAGAAAAGAAGAATCTTTTTACTCTAAGATTACAAATGTTAGCCGTCTGAATTGTTGGCCCTCATCTTTTCCAACTCATTCATACATATATATATATATATATATATATATATATATATATATCAGTGCTGCAGACCAACTCAACCACATCTATATAATTATCTAATTCATTTCTAATTTCTTATAAAGTATTCCATTCACTCGTCTGCATCAAAATCTTGAGTGGTGAAATCAATTATGGGTTTTGGGCTAATATATAAGAGATTAATTTTCTGTGTTGCGTTTGCTGGAATTCTGCTATTTCATGGCTTCTGTTCATCTGATCATCAAGGTACGTACGCAGGTATAATTAATATATATTCCCTTAATTATTCAGATACTGACTCATAAATTTGCATTTAGTTTGCTTTGTGCATGTGTTTTCGGGCTTCATCATCACATAAGTTGTCTGCATGTTTCTCATCTTCATTTCTTTGACCTTAAAATCCATTTGAACTTTAAAAAGATTGTAATTTTGCATTAGCCTAAACTAGTTTAATCACCACTTCAATCAGCTACTACTTGTAAACCAAATACATTAAGGAAGTTACAAAATCGGTGGTGATACTCTAGATGTGAGAATACCAATTTGTTCGAATCTAAATATAACTCGCAATATTAGAGATGAAGATAGAGGGTTAGTTATGGCATCCCTAAAACATAAAAAATATTATTTTTGGCCGACAACTTTTTTATATTTGAGATTTGAGCCCTTAGAAACTAAAAGTATGGGGTTTTATTCCTTTTTTTTTTCCCGTATTTCGGACCACAAATTTCGACTCTGTCTCGGCTGCGCTGCAGAATACTAGTAATTAGTGTGAGTGATGGTTCTTTTTAAATCTCTTATGAACTTGATTAAAAGGATTTATTTTTTATTAATTTAAATGCACAAAAATTGGCCTAATTAAACACAACTTCCTCATGAAAATATATTAATAAAAACTTATCATTCAGTCAATGTACTTGCACTAAAAAATGCAATAATGTTTTAAATAAAAGTTCATGTCTGTACAACTATGAATAGAATTGCTTCAAGACATAAAAATTAAGAATATTAAAATGAAAAACATCTTTATATATTTGCATTACATCTGGCCTACAAACTATTATGGACTTGAGTAAAAAGGTCCACATATATTTATTATGCAACCACCTCTGAGATATAATTAATATAACTCAACCAACTTCTGCTTTGACAGTGAAAATTTTCCCAAAACCAAAAAAAATTGTCCTTTATTCCATAACCGTGAAATGTCTTTAGCGAAAAATCTATGGCAGGCCAAATTCAATTATTCTAGTGTTTATATTTCTCACATAATAAGGTACCAAAAAAGATCCTGTGCTATGCACAGAAAAAAATATTAAAATTAGTGTCACAATAAATGACAATTAAAACTTCAATATTACGAAGATATATATTATAAGTCAAGATATATATTATAAGTCAAACATACGCCATAAATATAAGAGTAAAACTAATTATAGGAAATAAGCTCCTATTAATAAAGAAATTAAACATAAATGTTAAATAAATTTTTACATAAAAAAAACTATGATAATATATTTCAATCCAAAAAAATTATTCCACCAACTTTTTCATTCAAAAAAATCCAAAATTTTAGGGTTAATGATTTTATAAACTTAATTGACCTTAGCCTTCTAGATTAAGAATTAATCAATAGTATTTTTATATAGAAATTTATTTATCTAAAACTTTTATATTAATAAAAGATATCAATTATGATTTTAATTTCACATTTTTAGATTGCATTAATCTTTTAAAAAATAAAATAACAATTTTACATAATTACCATGTTTAATCAAAAATAAATTTATTACAATATTTAAAATATTAATATTGCAAAATAAATTTTGTATTACATAGTTTATCAATCTGAAAAAATCCAAAATGAAAGTTTTTTGAAAAACTAAAATCAATTGATCAATTATTAACTTAAGACATTAAGTGCAATTTAGTCCTAAAAATTGTTAATCTTAAAATTTGAGTTTGTTCGAATGAAAAACAGTGGGGTTTTTAAAATTGAAAAATACTTTTTAAGAGTTTTTTGGATATAAAAATTTATTTTAAAAGATTTCATGTAACAAAATATTAAAACATAGACTACTCATGAAATTGATCAACTATCCAAATATCATAATTCAAAATAAAAAAGTATCTATAATATACAAAAGGGAGTCTTCTTAATTTTTACCCATATATGTTTGCCTAAATCACCTTTATTATATTTTTAACCCACGAATTAAATTTGAGGGTGGACAATAATTTGAAATTATGATACCCCAATACAATGAATGGTATTATCAATAACAATTAGGAAAATTGAAATAAGAATCTCTAATTCAAATATCAAAGTGAAGTGATTCCTTTGGTCAAAATTTGGTTTTCTGATTTTTCCATATCCAACAATAGAATCAAAATATCTCATGTTGAACAAAGTAGAAGTCCATTATCCAATCCTTGTAAGGTAAAAGGCAACGTTGCAGAAATCAAAAATACAATTTCTAACAATAAGTTAGTAAATTAAATTAAAAAAAATTAAGCAAAGGAAAAGGACATCAAAACAATGGAATCAATAAAAATTTATATATGTGTGTGTGATAGAGATATACAGAAGTATATATTCCATCTTTGTGAAAAAGAAATGCTTTCTTAAAATTACATATTTCACTCTCGGAAGAACACCGCTTCCGCATCTTGTAAATGTCAAAGAGAGCGCAAAAAAAAAAAAAAAAAAAAGAAGAAGAATAAACAAACAAATTTTATTGTTATACTAAAAGAATTTAATGTTAAATAAATTGTCTTCATATTCATAATTGAAAAGGTAAAAGAAAAAAAGCTAATATGTAATTAATGAATGAAGATATTTGTAAGAAGCAAGAAAAATATTAAATGATGATTTTTACTAAAGGATTCATAATATTCGGCAAAACTGCCAATTTAGTCACGTAGCTTATTGCCTTTAGCAATTTTAGTCCCATTGCTTTTAAATTGACAATTTTAGTCCTCCACATTTCTCAATTTGGCAATTTGAGGCCAATTTACACTGGAATTGACTAAATTAGCCGGAATTTAACACGTGCACCGCACGTGACCTCTTAAAATTGGGGATTTTCAAATTTTCAATCAAGTTTGCTAATGTGGACATTTGAACTTGGATGACATGGAATAAATTCCACCTAAACTGCAATTTGGACCGATTTTTGAAGTGGAAAAATTCGCATGGATAAAAAATCTTAGAAAATTATAAAACAATTCTAAAAAATCTGAAAATTTTAAAAATATCCAAAAAAATAATTGAAAATACTAAAATTATATATTCCAAACTACTTTCTAATTTGAATAATTTTTTTATTAAAAAATAAAATAATTTAATATTTAGATAAATGTAATGTAGTTATAAAATAATAAATATTATCTAAAAAATATAAAACAATATTAAAATTTTTATAAAGTAGAAAATATGAAATATTATATTTAAAACTAATTTTTAAATTTGAACAAATATGTTTTTATGTGGCAAGAATATTATTTTCTCTTTGACAAAAAAATGATTTAGTTAAAAATTAGAAAGTAAATTCTAAATCACCTTTTATGTATGTATATAGAAAATTATTTTATTAATAATATTATCATTTTTAATAAAATAAAAATAAGTGACCAAAAGAAAAGAAAAATGGGGGAAAAATCATCATCCTCAGCTTCCCCCCTCCACCCCCACCCACATCCCCACCAAAAAAAAAAACCTTTGTTGCCGCCGCCACCACCTCCTGTCCCCCTCTTCCCCCCGCCTAGTACCTTCATCGTCACCACCTTTAATCCTCCCCGTCGCCCTATTTTGAACCAACAAACCATACCCACAAATTTCAAAAATGAAATATACAAACCATATACACACAACCAAATTTAGCAAAACACGCACATACACAATTTAGTATGTGGTTGGAGACGATCTCTGGAGTTTAGGGTTTAGGGTGGCCGACATGGATGAGTGGGCGCCCGTGGGTAGCCAGATTGGGGTGTGGGATGGGGAGATGGGGTTAGTCTTCTGAAAATGATTATCAGGAGTTAATTTTTTATTTTTTTAATTAATTTTTTTTAGTATATTAATTTAAAATGTTTATTAGTTTGTAAGAGTATAAAATATAAAAACTTTGTGGTCTTTTGTAAATTCTCACTTGGCATATCGGTATTGGTCCATTTGTCATTCTTTTTCCAGGTAGGCAAGTTTGTTATCCACCTAGGTAAATTTGACCAGAAAATCAAAAATCCCCAAATTGATTTGGGATTCGGGCCAATTTCCCCAATTCCTGTGGCAATTATCCTTAAATTGCCAATTTATGGAACTTAATGTCCTGATTTTGCCAATTTAAAAGAAATGGGACTAAAATTGCCAAAAGCAATAAGTTACAGGACTAAATTGGCAATTTTGCCATAATATTCCATCTCCATGCGAAATCTGATTAATGGTTAAAAATATTTACATAAAACATAGTAAAATAGAGGCAAAAACACCAAACTAAAAAATTTGAAACTTTACATGTATGTTTTCAGGAAATGAAGATTGATAATTCCACGTCAAAGACATTAATGATCACCTCTACCTCAACTTTGAAATGTATTCAACACTTCCAAAGAAAGTAAAAATACTTATAATTTGATATATAGAAATTTTTCATCGGATAAATGAAATCGAGTTATGAGGCAAATAGCAATCAAGAAACTAATACTACAATTATATAAAGAAAATAAAGTAATAAAATACAACATATACATTTCACGTAAATCTTATCCCACAAATTAAACTAATCATTAGCTATAAAGCACGGATATTCCAAAAAATCATCCCATGCAGTGTTGAACACACACCATGTCCGTGTCCAGCTATTAAGAGAAAAGAAAAAATACTCATGAGCATTTGTGTTTTAGCCGTGTCTATGTACTAATTTTTTTAAAATTCATGTATTTATGTCCCGTGTCGTGTCCGTGTCCCATGTCCGTGTTCATACATCATAGATCATTAGTCAAAGAATTATTGGGCAATTAGACTATTGAATAGTTAATGAATTAATGCTCATTTATGATTTGAGAAAAACAATAAGATAAAATAAAAGTTTCAAAATAAAACAGGGAATACGTTCTTTAAACAATGAATAAACCCGGGCTATTTGGTCTCGTCCCATTTTCCACCCTTGGATCCCTTATTGGAGATCCAAGGGTGGAAAATGGGCCCCAACATAGAATTTTCCAATAAACCCCGAATTCAAGGAGAGAAAAATTCTACAAAAGCCGATCCGAGGAAGTCCGGTATAGTTGGAGGTAATGAACAGTGTCTGACTTCTTTAGAATTTTTTCGGTCGTGTTATATTAACAAAAAGTTGAAAAAGAAGTAGAAAGTTGGACATACTAACAATTTGAAAGAAAAACGTTACGACTAAATTTTAATGTTTAAAAGAGAAAAAAAAAATTATACATATAGAGTAAACACAAAAATGTTACATAGAAAAGATGAAAAAAAAAAATTGTTATAGCTCATCGGACATGGCTCTTTGAGTTTCTTTCTGAATTACTGGAAGGAAAACTCTATAAGAGGTATATTTTCATCAATTACGCGTAGGTTTGAAAGACGCACTAAGCTACTCAATACTCGACTTGAGCTCGAGTCCTAAAAGCTCATTTGCGTTCGGTTCGTCAATGTATTAAACCAAACTTGAAAAATATTTTGTGTTTGGTAACTTTTAAAGCTCGGCTTGATTAGTAAAAATTAATAAATATATGTACAAAAAAATCAAACTACTTGAGCTCGACTCGTGTTCGGCTTGATTTAAAGCTCGTTTGAGCTCGACTCAATTAATAATCAAACAAGGTCAAACACAATATTTGAAGCTCGATTGTAATTTAAACAAATTTAAATAACAACTCATTCGACTCGACTCGACTCATTTACACCCCTAATTACACATGAAAATATTTTTGAAGCAACTCAATTGAAAGCTGAAAATATAATTTTCTTAAGTAAATGACTAAAACATAAAATATTGTACCAACATGTACTAAGTCCCTCATCTTTATAAAATAATTGCAAAAAAGACAGTAGTAAGAAACTCATATGAAAATAGGAAACAAATATGAATAATTTTTACTCTTATCAAATTGAATAAAGATCCTCACGTAAACCAATACATTCAAACCTGAGAAGCATCATATCAAACTTTAAAATACCCATTAAGCACACTTATTTTGTAGAAAAAAATTACTTGAACAAAGAAAATGATAAAAGAAGTGGAGAAATTAAATTTGAGAGTCATGCAAAATGTATAAACTATGATTCAAGAATTAAATATTTTCAAATTCTAGTAAAGATCTTAACCAAAAAAAGGAGCAAATCAAAATCTATCTTAATTAAAACTGTTAAAAAGATTTATAATATTTTATGCTAAATGATACATAGAAACTTAAAAGAATAATGAGTCCCAACTAATTCATGATATAAATTGTTTTTTTGGTAAATGATTCATGATATAAATGGCTAAATTAGTAACTAACTAATGTTGATAGTTTAAGAACTGTGTTGTTTTTGAATTTTTTAGATATTTCAAAAAAAGTTAGACCAACAACTAATGAGTAATACTAAAAATGTGGAATTTCTTATGAAAAGCTTTTCACATTATTTTGTTTGCCAAACCATTTAGATTTAGAATTAAAAGAAATGACACTATTAGAAAAGTGAGAGTGGAGACTTTAAAGGCTGTCAACTACATTAGTAAAATAAAAGGGTTGAAAGCTTAAGGATCTAAATAGAAACTAAAACTTAAGAAATTGAATAAAGAATGAAATATTCAAGCAAGTCATACTCCATCGAGAATGAAACCCTTAAATGTATGTAATAGAAACATAGTGAAATAAAGCCAAAATTGAGATGAATTTAAAATAATAATGGGATGACCGGGATTAAGTGATATACATTTAATTATATGCATAGATATATATATGCTTACACAGCAAGCAAGATAATGGATTAGAAAGCCGAAACATATAGAGAATCATTTACCCACAGAAAATTATTGGATAATGATATTGTTAGATAATATAATATTTTTCCATATCTTTCTAGTATTTATGTTAATTTAGGTTTCTTTATATTTTCTTATATTTATCTTTTCCTTGTTTATAGTTAGGGTTTCTTGTTTACCAAGTACATGTATCTCTATAAATATGTTACTCAATAATACAAGTTTCCTACGGGGTTTTCTCTAATCTAACATGGTATCAGAGTCATGGCTTTGAGCCATGGTATCTCGATCTCTCGCTTTCGCCATCCTCAAGTCGCCGACTCTGTCCGGCGCACCTTATCTAGTTTAGTTTATGACAGTTTTTTTTTTCTTTATCTTTGTTTATGTTGTCACCGCTCACCCTTGGAAAAATAAGGACTTGGAGTCGCCGCCTTATTTAATGGTTTTTAGACGAAACTGCTCCACATTGAGAAGCGTCTTCGTCAAACCGTCGCCTTATTTAATGATTTTCATACGAAACTGCTTCACCTTGAGAAACGTATTCGTCAAAATCTCTCTACTAAGCATTTTTTATGCCCGGACTATCGTAACATCTTTTCTCGATTTTTAGTTCAGTCTCAACTCTCACGTTTCGACTGCGGAGGAGTGTTAGATAATATAATATCTTTTTAGTATGCATGTTAATTTAGGTTTCTTTATATTTCTTTGTATTTATCTTTTCCTTGTTTATAGTTAGGGTTTTTTGTTTACCAAGTACATGTATCTTTCTAAATATGTTACTCAGTAATACAAGTTCCCTATGGGGTTTTCTCTAATCTAACATATATTAGTTTGAAAATTAACCGTAGGAGCTTTTGAATATCGAATAAATTGTAATCAACCACATAGGAAGATTCATATGATGTCCATCATCATAGACAAATGATATTAGGCAAAATTCTAATTTTAGTCCCACAATCTCGTGATTCTAGTTTTAGTCCCACAATTTACGGAATTCTAAAAATGGTCCCAAAATATTTTACTTTTTCCAAAATTGGTCCCAAAATAACCCAAAATTAGTCCCACAAGATTTTTTTTGTTAATTTTAGTCACATAGGATCTCGCGATTCTAATTTTAGTCCCATAGGATCTCGTGATTCTAATTTTAATCCCATAGGCTGTGCAGAAAGCTGTGCGCGTCTTCACGAGAAAATTCATAACTCATTGTAGAAACCTCAGATTCATAAACCGTTTTCTTCCCATGAAACTAGACACATAGAGCTATCCACACATATATTGCACATTATCAAGAGACGTTTAGAACAAAACAGTTTTGTATTCAAAATTAGATAAAAAACTGTCGGCTGACAGCTGTGCACGTCTTCACGAGAAAATTCATAACACATTGTAGAAAGCTCGGATTCATGAACCGTTTTCTTCCCATGAAACTAGACACATAGGTATATCCACACATATATTACACATGATTAGGAGACATCTAGAACAAAGCAGTTTTGTATTCAGAATTAGATAAAAAACTGCCGGCTGAGCAGACAGCTGTGCGCGTCTTCACGAGAAAATTCATAACGCCTTGTAGAAAGCTCGGATTCATAAACCGTTTTCTTCCCATGAAACTACACACATAGATCTATCCACAAATATATTTAACATAATCAAGAGATGTCTAGAACAAAGCATTTTTGTATTCAAAATTAGATAAAAAACTGTCGGCTGAGCAGATAGTTGTGCGCGTCTTCATGAGAAAATTCATAACACATTGTAGAAAGCTCGGATTCATGAAACGTTTTCTTTCCATAAAAGTAGACACATAGGGCTATCCACACATATATTGAAAATGATCAGGAGACATCTAAAACAAAGCATTTTTGTATTCAAAATTAGCTAAAAAACTGTCGGCTGAGCAGACAGCTGTGCGTGTTTTCACGAGAAAATTCATAACGCATTGTAGAAAGCTCGGATTCATGAACCATTTTCTTCCCATGAAACTAGACACATAGGGCTATCCACACATATATTGAACATAATTAGGAGACGTCTATAACAAAGCAGTTTTGTATTCAAAATTAGATAAAAAACTGTTGGCTGAGCAGACAGCTGTGCGCGTTTTCACGAGAAAATTCATAACGCATTGTAGAAAGCTCGGATTCATGAACCGTTTTCTTCCAATGAAACTAGATACATAGGGATATCCACACATATATTGCACATAATCAGGATATGTCTAGAACAAATCATTTTTGTATTCAAAGTTAGCTAATCAGATTCTGTGCAAAATTAACAGAAAAAATCTTGTGGGACTAATTTTAGGTTAAATTGGGATCAAGTTTGGAAAAAGTGAAATATTTTGGGACCATATTTAGAATTCCGTAAACTGTGAGACCAAAACTATAATCACGAAATCTTATGGGACTAAAATTAGAATTTTGCCAATGATATTACCACCATAACAATTATTCATTTGTTTGGTGACAATGGATCACTCCCACCAACTCATGTCCTCCAATCTATGAGAAAAATATACGAGGCTTAGAGCTGCCAAAAATCTTTGATGGAATTTCATAGTTATGGGTTTCGATTTTGGAAAATGATATATACCCACATTTTTATACCACAAATTTTTCACCGTTCTTTGATTTAGAAAATATATATGTATTAAATCTATTGAAATCAATTAATTGCATGTGATTTCTTACCAAAATTAGGGAGAAGTGAAAATTTGGTAGTATGAAAAATTGTGTATGGGTCCCTATACACTCTTGGTTGAGATAAATAAACACAAAATCGTGTTCAAATATTGAATTCGATCTAACATAAAATTACCTTATTTTTATAACAAAACACAAAATAATTACTATTATTAATCTTGTCATGTTAATTTTGTTGTAGGTCCAAAATATACTTTCATGCATCAAGCCACGTCAGCACCGGCGATCTCATACTACGACTACATTATCATCGGCGGAGGCACCGCCGGCTGTCCATTAGCGGCCACCCTCTCACACAACGCCACCGTCCTCCTCCTCGAACGCGGCGGCTCTCCCTACGGCAACCCCAACATCACCGACCTCTCCGCCTTCGGCAGAGCCCTCTCCGACCTCTCGCCGTCGTCCCCTTCTCAACGCTTCATATCCGAAGACGGCGTCATCAGCGCCCGGGCCCGCGTCCTCGGCGGCGGAAGCTGCCTCAACGCCGGATTCTACTCGCGCGCGGCCACTAAATACGTAGACGGCGCCGGATGGGAGGGGCGGCTGGTGAATGAGTCGTACAGGTGGGTGGAAAAGGTGGTGGCGTTTGAGCCGCCGATGAAGCAGTGGCAGTCGGCGGTGAAGAATGGATTGTTGGAGTCTGGTGTGAATCCTTACAATGGGTTTACGTATGATCATATGCCGGGGACTAAGCTTGGTGGTACCATTTTTGACCCTGAGGGGCGGCGCCACACGGCGGCGGATCTTTTGAAGTATGCCAATCCTAAGGGGCTTACGTTGTTGTTGAATGCTTCTGTTCATAAAATCTTGTTTAGAATCAAAGGTATGCTTTCTTTTATCTCTATCACTATTATAATGATATATTTATATAGCTAATATAATAATGGAAAATTCTCCCTGTTCCGCGAAACTCACATGTATTTTATAAAGTAATTTATTAATTATATGGCAAGTATAATACATTCTCTTACTAAAATACACTTGGATGTGGCCAAGTCGAATTTGGAGCTAGAATTTTCCTATAATAATACATAAAGTATTTTAGTAAGTAATTCATATTAATGACATATCATAAACATATAAAAAATATATGCAGATGTGCACAATAGAAGGCCTTAAACTCAATGGCTTGTTATAACAAAAATACAAGACAAGTGGGGGAAATTCTAGCATGCTCCCGACTCGATCAAACTCATGTGTATTTTATAAAATAACTTATTATTTATATGACAAATGTAATATACTTTCCTTATTATATACACTTGAGTGTGGTCAAATCGGGTTTGAGCTAGAATTTTTCGGGCCAGAATTTTTCAGACACTGGAGCATGTAATTGACAAAATGTTAATATACAATATTAATGAGAGGAATTTTGCTTTATGCAATAATAATTTTATAAGTCTAATAATGCTAATTATAACTTAATATATATTGTATTATTAAAAACATGACATAAAATACGTGCTTGTACAAATTATCATTGTTATTATTAATAACACGCATTTAGTGACAAAATTATCACAATAATTTATGGGAAATTCTAGTCCGCTCTCGGCTCGGTCAAATTCATATGTATTTTTTGAAATAACTTACCAATTATATGGCAAGTATAATACACTCTCCTTGTGAAATATACTTGGGTGCGGTCGAGCCGGATCTGGATTAGAATTTTCCATAATGTAGTTATGGTATTTGCATTGTTTTTTGAGCTATCATAAGTTCATAACTCACGCCACGTGTAACTAATAGTTACCTGAAATTTGGACACTCACTATTATATCAACACTACCCGCTACTGATTATGTATAAAATTAATTATATATGTATTTTAAATAAAGATTAATAACTATATTTATCCAAATTAAATAAAAGAAATATAAATTAAATTACTTATGTGGCACAAGCTCAATTGAGTTCAATTAAATCATTTACATGTGCATTTACTTGGATGATCTTAAAGGTTGCGTTTTAATATATATAAATATGCATTTTTTAACACTTAATTACTTATGCGGAGCAACAGCTGTGTCCGGAATTTTGACACTATCATTTAACACCTGCACTACATGCATTCCAAAATTGTATTTCTATTGCTAATAATTCATAATTAAGAAAAACTCTAATTATTACTAAACTATAATATAGTTTTAATAGATCTTATTATTATTATTACTGATTTAAACAGGAAAAAAGAGGCCATTAGCCCATGGGGTGGTATTCAGAGATGGTTCAGGAAATAAGCACAGGGCATACTTAAAGCGTGGGTCAAAGAATGAGATAATTGTATCAGCTGGGGCACTAGGAAGCCCACAATTGTTAATGCTTAGTGGAGTAGGCCCATCAGATCACCTTAAGGCCCATAAAATAGGAGTTGTTTTGGACCAGCCTTTGGTGGGCCAAGGGATGTCCGACAACCCAATGAACGCCATCTTCATACCGTCGCCAAATCCGGTGGAGATTTCATTGATTCAGGTGGTCGGGATCACGCACTTTGGAAGTTATATTGAAGCTGCTAGCGGAGAAAGCTTCACCGATAATCCTACTCAAAAAGACTTCGGAATGTTCTCCCCTAAGGTGTGTTTTCTAATTTTTAAGTATTGTTATCAATAAGGCCCAAGTTTCTATAAATAAGCACTTATTGGGCCAAGATAAGCCCATAAAATTAACGCTTATTAGTTTTTATCTCCTACCAAGTACATGGAAATTGGAATTACTTCTTTGTTTTAAAAAAAATATCAATATATAAAATTAGAAAATAAAATTAGTATGTGATAATGATCAAGCATTGAAAACAAAAGCAATAAATAAGCATATTAAGTACATAAATCTGTTATATCTTAAGAAATGATTTAGAGTATGCCATCAATTAATTTCTCTAAACAAAGTTTGAAAACGAAAAGAACTACTATATATATTCAAAGATTAAAATGATATATATATATATATATATATAATTAATGAATAAAATGAATCGTATTGAATGCAGATTGGGCAGCTCTCAAAAGTTCCACCAAAACAAAGAACCCCAAAAGCTCTAGCACAAGCAATCGAGTCCATGAAAGCCCTTGATCCAGCAGTTTTCAGGGGTGGTTTCATCCTAGAGAAAGTCATGGGGCCCATCTCCACTGGCCACTTAGAGCTCAAAACCAAAAACCCTAATGACAATCCATCAGTCACATTCAACTACTTCAAAGAGCCACAAGACTTACAAAGGTGTGTACAAGGCCTTAAAGTCATTGAAACTGTCATTGAATCTAAGGCATTTTCTAAGTTCAGATATGACTATCTTTCACTCCCTACACTCCTCAACATGACTGCCAATGCACCTGTCAATCTTCTGCCTAAGCACGCAAACGTCTCGACGTCTTTGGAACAGTTCTGTAAGGACACAGTCATGACCATATGGCATTATCATGGGGGTTGTCAAGTTGGAAAAGTTGTTGATTCTGATTATAGGGTTCTCGGAGTCGATGCTTTACGGGTTATCGATGGCTCGACTTTTAATTACTCGCCCGGAACTAATCCACAGGCCACTGTTATGATGTTGGGAAGGTATGTAATTGTATATATAATGCATATATATACTAATTATATTTGTTCGTTTGTACTGATTTATGTTTTAATTAATGGTTGTGTTACTGCAGGTATATGGGAGTGAAAATACTGAAGGAGAGACTTGAAAGTAACAAATCAAATTGAATTGACGCTCTTCCAATAATGATTGAAGAACTTTTGTTGTAAATCAATAGTATCTGAGACTTATTTGAAGTTGTTAATGTACCTATATATAAAGGCCCTATTTTTTGTTCTCTTAATCTCGTCCTATTTTTTCATGTTGTCATTTACAACTTTTGAATATATAAGTACTTTAAGTTATTTGGATAATTATTTGGATCCATATTCAGAAGAATGACATAAATGTTCCTATAAACATAGAAACTAGAAAATCAATTTTGGTTTTCAGTTACCTAGCTACGTAGGTACTGAAAATATATATATATACACGTTACCCGTTCCAAAAATGATGTTCACTATTCTAATTTTTTCTTTTTTTTGTTCCAAAATGTTTATCTCTTACTACAAAAATAAGTATTTATTGTCTTATCTGACTATATTGTCCTTCAGTTGAATTGAGTCATTTTTATTATAAAATTATAATAAAATTTAAGGAAAATTTTATTTTCGTAAATGGATAATGGACAACAGTTATAAATTAAACTAAAATCACGACATATGATTTGGAAGGTAATGTGATTTGTCTTTTTTGTTTTATGGAAAAAGTATTTTTGGGAAACAGTGACATAAAATTGACTTTTGTTAATTCTTAACAAAAGTCGAAGACATTTTTTTGGGACGACGGAAGTAGGTAATTATCATTAACAAAATCTAGGATGCACGGATATAGATATAGGGACATGAATATAGCACGATACATGCACGACGACGGGATTTTTATAAAATTTTAAGATACAAAACGGTAGGGACACACACACACATATATATATGTAAATAATACACAAAAATGAAACATGATATTAAAACTTTATAATTTAAAAGTTCACACAGCACCTTCCATTCAAAAATAAAATCTAGACACCATAATTTTTAAATAAACACAATCCTTTTTCAAGTCTCCAAATTCAAAAACATTCAAAATGGAGTAGTAAAATAGTGCAAATATGGGTTATTTCTTTGTCTAAATAAGAAGGCACATCACTTTCATTACAAAGTTCTTCATTAAAATGTTACGATGATATACGGATACGAGGATAAGGATATAAAATGACATGGATAAGAAATATGACAAATTTCAAAATTTTAAGGATGCGATACATTGAGGATACGTGTATATATAAACATACATTTATAACATTTAAAAGGACAAAATACACTTTGTACCCCTGAACTATTTACTTTGTCGCATTTAGGTCCCTAAACTTTCAAATGTAGCAAAATGGTCCCTAAACTATCAAACGTAACAAAATAGTTCCTCTATTTAAGGACATGTTTGGCTTTCCGTTAAATGTTGTTGACGTGGCATAGGGTTTAACAATTGCAATGTGGCAATTGAAAAAGTTTGTCAATTTTGCCCTCACTTGCTTTCTATAAAATATATCTTTTGTGTGCTTATACTTTGCTATTTTTTAACCATTTTGGCACCATCTTCTGCTAGCTTTTGTTCTAAAAATAATACACCAATTTTGCACTAATTTGTTTTAGGAAATATTACTGCAAACCCCTTAAAATAAACTTTTATATCCAAAGAATCCATAATAAATGATTTTCAATAAAAAAACCCACTTCACCCACTTTTCATTCCAAAATATCAAACGTAAAGTTAGTAAATCTATGGAGTTATTTTCCCTTAGCCTTCTAAAATTAAAAACTAATCAATTGCAGTTCTATATAGAGATTTATTTATTTAGAAATTTAAAATTGATAACTAATACTATTTATCAATTTGAAAATTCTAAACAAAAAGATATGATAAAAAAATTACTTGATCAACTAACTTAATAAATGAAGGGTAACAAAAAATTACTTGATCAGTTCTGAATTATCCTTCATTTATTAAGTTAAAAATTGATCAAGTAATTTTTTTATTGGAATCTTTTTTTCCAAATTTTTTAAATTGGTACTTTAAATGTTTTTATATAATTTATTTTATTTTAATATGATAATTATTTAAAATATATTTTTAAATTTTTATTAAGAGGATTAAAAAATTTGAAAATGTAAAGTTAAAATCATATTTAGTATCAAATATCGATATAATTTTTTTATATAAATAAATTTTTAGATATAACTACAATTGATTAATTTTTGCCCTAGAAGACTAAGGACAATTAAATCCATAAATTTATTAACCCTAAATGTAGGATTTTTTGGAAAGAAAAGTTGTTGAAATGAGTTTTTTTTTTTAAATATTATAAATTTTTTTTTGGGTATAATGTTTATCTTAAGAAGATTTTAGTAAATTTTCAATAAGAAATTAATAAAAATCGGTGTATTATTTTCCACACAAAAGTGCTTAGAAAATAGTAACCAAAATGGTGAAAAAATAGCAAATTACACAAAAAACTCATTTTATTGAAAGCAAATGAGGGTAAAATTGACAAAATTTTTCAATGGACACAATGCAATGGTCAAACTCAGTGTCACGTTATCAACATGTCATGGCAAGCCAAACACATTTATCAAATCGAGAGACTATTTTGTTACGTTTGACAACTTTTTTTTGAAATCTTCAAGCTCTTGAGAAAATCTGAAACTCGTGCAATCCAAAATCTTCCTTTTGAATTCTTGATCCGAATACCGAATACGCTGATGTCTCTAAATAATCACGCAGAAAGCAATACAAAAAAATCTCTCCTTTTCTTCAAGGTGGGTGATTTCTAGATGAGAGAGGGAGAGGGAAACTATTTTCTCTTAGAAGATTATGAAGTCACTTACGTAAAAAAAACCATAAGTGATACAAATATATATCACATGATTTGATGACCAAGCCAACACAAAAGTCCTTGTGTTAGGCATCCACAAGATGCCCAACTTGGCCCATGTAGGCATCAAGTGGATGCCTACCTAGGCTCGAATTTGCTTTGTGTACTATTTAATTATTATTTATTTATCCAATAAATTAAATCATTAATCAATTTAATTAACTGGATAAATTAATTCATTAATTTATTTCTTCAAAAAATTAATTAATAAGTAATCTTATCTGGTGGTCCCAAGTGGCATTGAAAGGGTTTAGAGTTGGGGGGGGGGGGGGGTTGAATAGACCCAAAAGTCTTTTTCGACATAAAAAATTTCATCACTTAAAATATTTTGAACGCTTAGTAAAAAAAGCGCTAGGTCAAATGCTAGAGAATAGAGAACTTAGACTTAGTGATTTTAGCAATTACCAAAGTAGGGTAACACTTAGATCACTTAATCATGGTTAGCATAGAAGAATAATTTTAATTCTTAGCACTCAGTTTAGCCGATTAGTCGCAACTGTTTTTAAAGCCTTTTTAAGATATAATGCAGATGATGAATAAAGCAATAAAACAGTAATGGAAATAACACAAGATATGAAAGGTTCACTCGATGATGTAATCCCAACTACGTTCTTCTTCTCCTTTTCACTCGGAGGAAATTCACTAGATGATAATTAAAATCTTCACACAGAGGACTTCTACAAATGGTGAATGAATATGAAGATGATCTTGAGCTCCTTGATCACACAGACTTCAACTCCACTTGAGATCTTCTTCAACAAGCTTCTCTCACTCAGAAATACTGCTTGCAAATATCAACAACATTCTCACACAGATGAACGAGGTTGAGGGTTTGGTCACAAAGGGTTTGTTTGATTTTTGGAAGTTCAAACAACTTGGAATATCTCAATAATAGTGAAGGACTCTTCTTTGATGAGGTTTGAGATATCTATGATTGTCTTTGGAATGTATGAAAAGCTTGAAAGATTATGGAGTTTGTAAGCTTTTCTTGTAAGTATTTCAGCAGAGTTTTGACCTATTTCTTGTGTATGTCCGAATGTATTTAGGGTTTGCTGAAGGGTACTATTTATAGAGATTTCTTGAGATTTTTCCGTTGGACATATGAAGGCGCATGTCTCTCACGTAGAGAGTGAATAGTCCCTTTTCTGATATTCCTAAAATTCTGCTGCACCGAATTGATATGGCAGGCTTTAAACTCTGACAGTCTTAGCCAATGGTGGCTTGTCCGTATGCAATTCGTTCGTATCACATTTAATGCTCTTATCAGGAATTTAATGCATTTCAATTTATTTCTCGTTGGAAATAAATGCTCGTTGATGATTGCATTTAAGTCCTTCATGACTTTGGAATTTATTTCAGGTGAATCTGATCCCTTGATCGCTTGATGTCTTTAAGCGCTGATTCATAACTCTTGAAATGTTTTTAGCGTTTGGCAGACGCTTAAGACAATCTTCATCTTAACTTGACTTCAGACGCTGATCTTGAACTTCATCTTTGACGGGCTCACCTAGAATTCTATCAGTGACTCGGTATCCAATACTTAGTCTAAAATCTATAAAGATAAAAATACAAGCCTATTCTAAAAATTACAACTCGATAACTTCTTTGAAATGCTTAAACATATTCTATTAAAGATAACCTTACATAATATTTTGGGGTCTAATGTAAAGCCTATCTTGTCATCATCAAAACATCTAACATGAAATTTTCTAACATTATCCAATAATTAAGTATCTCGTCTAATGAGTAATTAATTATTAACTTCTCCTTAAATAATTTCCTTTATTTTCTTTTTCTATTCATTTATCCGCAACTCTTTAGGTTCTTCTCATATGGCAATGGGAAGAACCAAAGGATGTGGGTGACACCTAACTAGTCACGTGGCCCACATCGAAGCCCAAATGACACCGGTAGAATGGATCATTCTCAAACCTTTCCCTTTGTGAATACCGTGCAAGTATAAACCTTTTATTCTAATGTCACAGTCAAGTTAGAGTCATGGTTCAGTCAAACTCACAGGACTTAAGTATATCATAATGAGTCAAGGTCACTGAGCTTACTCTTGTGTCTAACACGAGTAGCTCCAATTGCTTTGGCCAAAAACATTTGACATCACTCACTTATGATTGCATAGGATATATTTTCATTGACTTATATGAGAAAAAATTTCATCTTAAAACCAGTTAAGACTACTGCTTGCCTATCAAGTTGCACTTTGAGGTCGATCCCAGCTATAGGTGAATTGGATCCCAGCTATATCACAAGTGCATATTCAATGTGATTCCTTAGGTCTAAGATCCACGAGTAGCTATCACAACTAATCAGTTCTGTTGTTGACTGCCATAGAGTGAAAATCTATGTGACATAACTGATACCCAGTCTCACTGATGTGTCTATGACATATTCCCACTATCCCATAGTGTTCGACTAGCACTTCCATGTCAAAGCTCACATTATACAAGTCTTATCCAGTTTCAATGCCCAATCGAAAATCTCTAGGACTTGCAAACGAGTTTAGAGATCTAGTACCAAATATTTCTAGTACTTATCTTCTTAGATCAAAAGAAATAGAAGCTTCGCCTTGATCTTTTGGACTAATAATTGTATTCTAACTTACAAATGCCAATAAGTAAAGCAATAGAAATGCCTTATATAGAAATTAAGTTTAATACAATTAACATGCCCTATACAATCTATCCTCTTATGGCATTTGAGCGCATAAACGCCAACAATATCCCACTTGTACTTAATGCCACTCTCTATGGTATCTAATACCCATTTCTTCACGATGTTGGTCCAGTACCGCCTGTGACAATAGCTTAGTCAGTGGATCAGTAACGTTGTATGGTGAGGCTATTTTTTGCACAACTATTTCACCTCTACCAATGATCTCTCATATTATGTGATATCTCCTCTTTATGTGTTTGGACTTGTTGTGAAACCTTAGTTCTTTTTTCTGTGCTATGGCTCCACTATTATCACAGTAAAGTGGGAATGGGAGATCCATGCTAGGAACCACATGAAGCTCTCCAAGAAATTTCCTTAGCCAAACAACCTCTTTCGCAACCTTTTGAGCAACCACATGTTCAGCCTCCATGGTGGAATCTGCGGTTGTGTTTTTCTTGGAACTCTTCCAAGTCACCCCCGCCCCCTGTTGAGAGTGAATATGAACCCTGAGGTGGACTTTCGGTCATCTACATCAGACTGAAAATCTAAGTTATGTACTCATCCACCATCACCTCTCCATAGATGAGAATCATATCCATCGTCCTCTTCAGGTACTTAAGGATGTTCTTCATAGCTATCTAATGTTCCTTACCTGAGTTTTCCTGAAATTGACTCAAAACGCTCGTTGCATAGGTGATGTATAGGGTACAATCTTCCTCACTCTGAAGACAAATAGATTTTGAGAGATGTACCCCATGTTTCATAGGTAGGAACCCATTCTTAAAATTTTTCATCCTAAACCTCTTTAGGACCTTCTCATAGTAAAGTGTTTGGGAAAGTACTATCACTCTACTCATTCTATCTTTATAAGTACGAATTTCCAGAATATATGAAGCCTCTCCCAAGTCTTCCATGAAAAAATTACTCGACAGCCACTTTGACACACTAAATCCTAGCAAGTGTACTAGGTCGTGCAAGTAATATAGTGGATGTAAGTCCGGATTATCGTACCCTAGAGACAATTGTATTTAAGTACTGAAATTACTGTGTTATCTAATTCTAAGTTAAATCAAGAGATAAAGATGTGAATTATGAATTAAAATACTAAATAACAATTACCAACTAATGAGAGAAATCAACTTTAAATTAAATCAATGAGAAAAGTGATTAAGGCGCATGATTCAACCAATTATTCAATTTGACTATGATTCTATCTTACCAGATTATTAGATTGATTAGGTCAAGGCGAATTCCCTAAATTACTTACTATCCAATCTCTTGGTATAGCAATTCTATTTTCATTAATGATTTTTATATCTCTATATGAAATTCGAATTAATGAAAATGCATTACAAAGATTCATGGAATTTCCCGTTTTCACGGAAAGCACACATAAGGAAATCGAATCTATCTGTAGCCAATTTTACGTTGTAGTGTTTAATACCTATATGCTTCCCTAGTTTATCTCCTCTCGGTCTCAAAACTAAGCACAAATTCATACAATTGGTAGCTAAGCAATCATAAGCATTAAGAACAAATATTAAACACATAATCCAAAACAAATTTAATCCGGAAAAATAATACTCATAAATCAAACATAGTAATTGGATTTCATACATGGCCTCAATCAAAGGAAAATTAAGTCATAATTATAAAAGAAAAGAGATAATTCATCTTGAAAGACATGTTCAATGAAAACAAATCTAAAAGCATGAAATTAAAACTCCCTAATAACGTTTTTTGATAGATCTTGCTTGAATTCTCTGTCTTCGTAGACAAAGATGGAGTATCCTTGCGTTCTTCTTCTTCCCCAAACTTCTCTCAACCCTCTTGGTGTGTTTCAAAGTGTCAAACCCTCAAAAGTGGGCAAAAGTCCAGAATTTTGACCTAATAACGCGTATTTATAGATGCTAAAAAAGTCGATAGCCGCGGCTAAAATCCACTGTTCACGTTTTACACGTTTCTTAGCCTTGGTGACTTCATATCTTCAAAGTACAAAGGTTCTTTTATGATCACCGTGGCTAAGGATCATTATAGTCGTGGCTAAAGGTGTATTTTGAGAGATTCTTTGATCTTTTTACTCATTTTTGCTCCAATTCTCAAATAACCTATAAAAACACAACCAATCACAAAATCAAAGCATATGTGGCATAAATAAACTTAAGAATGCATCAAAATACAAGAAAAGAGGCGCTAAAAAGGCATAAAATACGAGCTTATCACACTTCTTAACTGTGGTGAGTATTAGGATTATGCCCTCAGATGCCACAGAGGATAGAATGATTGGGTATCTCTGTCACGCCCCAATTTTTAGCCCTGAAAGGGGCCTAAAATAAAAGCGTGAACCTTTCAATTAAGTAGTACAATCCAAAATTGACACACTTCGACAACTAATCTAGTAGGGTCACGGCCTTAACGTCAACAAAACATTTTAAGTAACTTACTATTCATGGCTCAATCTGCAATACTCACCTCTAGGATTGTCCATGTCTACGCTCAGATCATCCAAGCCAATCTCATTGCCCAACTCACTCTAACTGGAAGGAAAAAGGTGAAATACGTAAGCAAAGGCTTAGTGAGTGCCAGTGCGTGTGTGTAAGTTGCTTAAAATAGTTTTTATTGATTTTCAAAGGATCATTGAAATCCTAAATAAGAAAAGCAATTTATGATCAAGGTAACAAGTAAGCAATAGCTAGTATGAGACAAAGGTGTTAGTATATGCACGATGAGATTTTGTCAAATATCATGGAAAGCATGCTTAAACCAATTTCATTCATGATAAAGCTGGAACGATTGGTGATATTTAAGTTTTAAAACATGCATTTTTAAATGTGTGCAGTCAATGTAAGTACCACGTACAAGACTCAATGCAAGTATCATGTACAAGACTCCATGCAAGTATCATGTACAAAACATGTTTAAGTAACACGTACACGTCACGCTTAAGCAGTAGGGGGCCATGTTAGCAATACTATCGCGTCCGATGATTTCCCATAGCACTTTGGGTCCCTCTGCTTCTTCCTTATCACCCCTGAACACGCGGCTTAAAAGCCATCACCTTATACCTCCCCACGCAGGCTCGCGATGCCCGATTTGGTCATATCCGGAGTATGCCACACGATAAATGACCCATGCACCCTCAGAGCACTCCGTTCTAGGTGCATGGATCTGGACGTGAATAGCGGGAACTGTTTAAGACCGCAAGCCCATGCTTGACCGGCCGAACCCTGCCCTATCCATCGCCCGACCTTGGGCCCAACACAACCACGTCAGATGCAACACGTCACAAGAACACCATCACGACAAGTGATCACGATACAAGACCAATGATGGAGTAATTTCACAAAATCATAAAACCGATGTTTATTTCGAAATCATTCTTGTATAAATTATGCATCTGAAATAAGTATGCAATCACGTATGTCACGAATGATGCAATGAAGCATTTTAGCTCATGATGAAATATTTAATCGAACAAATAGTTTTTCAGAATTTCCTTAAAAGAATGTTTTCCTCGAATTCATTTTCACAAAACATGCCTGGAAATTACTTTTGCAAGATACGTGTTTGAAAACATTCATGCAGGTAATAGTTGGTGCCAAGAATTGGTGAATGTAAAATGAGTTCTGAATTTGATTCGAAAGTGTTGAAACCCATTTTCATGTCAAGTATTCAAAGCATGTTGAAAGTACATATATATATATATATATATATATATATATGACGTATTCCTTCCAGTTTTGAAAGACATATAACTATAATTTTGAGAGGCAACTCACCTCGTCCAATCGAATACCAAGCTTAAGTCGAGAACTCGAGTGATGCTCCACCTATCTCGTACGTGCAATTCCTATTCCAAGTAACTGCACTCATCTATATGATCATAATATCAACTCGATTGATAATAACCAAATACGATAAGGTTAATATCGAATAATCAATAGTCAAGGAAATATATCTTACCCAACGCTTATTCATCTAGCAATATACCATAAAATTTCTGTCACACTTTACTTCTAAGCCACGAACACAAAGGCAAGAGATAACGACACTGTGCGCATCCGTCGTCCTCATCGTTACCATTCTTTGTCCATCCATTTACCATTATACCAACATGAAACTCATATCCACAGATTCATAACAATATCATCTTTATCACCATATAAGTTTCATCTCAATTCCACTAGAGAAAAGGGTGAATCCGGCCTTTAAGGTTGATCTCCCAAAACTGCCAATATCACGCACATCTTGCCATCTTGTAGACAACTCCAATTTCCAAACCCATTTCAGCCTCAAATTTGTCAAATCCTCTGCCTATAGTTATCTACACTCACATGGCTTTCCAATGGTAGTCTTGCATGTGCAATCGGACATGGGTAATTCCATTTTTGGTCAAAACAAAGTGGGTGGCCGTTTCTGGAAATCGAAACAGGGCACTGGTGGTGATCTTGAGGTACTGTTTCTTGACTGTCTATAAACTGAATTTCAGAGAAACTTAGCTTTAAAAGCATCTAGACTCAATAATATTTCTATTGGTGGTATTGCATGTACAATCAAAATAGGGTAATGATGTTTTATGGGCAACACAATCGAATGAACATTTCTGAAATTGGAGGCTTGTTACTGGCAATGATATTTCCATGGTGATTTCTGGACATTTAACCAAGAGTTCTTCAACAAAATACTCAAGTAAACTTATCTACACTTAACAAGGATTCTACAGGTGGTCTTGGATAAGTAATTGAACCATCATAAGCAACATTTCAGGGGAAAACAAAATGGGAGACAGATTCTGGGCTGAAAATGATGCAGTGCCAGTGATTATTTGATTGACAATTCTTGCTTATTTCCTTAACCAAAACCAGAAAAACTCACCAGTGACATCATCTAGACGAAAAGAGCTTTCCAATGGTGGGATTGCATGCATGATCAAACAACCGGAACCATGGTCTCTGACTACAAGAACATGAGGTGAAGTTTCAGGTATTGCAAATACAGCACCTGTAGTAATGATTCGGTGGTAGTTTATGGAACTTTAAAGAGTCAATTTGCAAAATATGACTTTATAGATTTCTTCCTCGTCCTCTTAGGATTAATTTTAGCTAAAGAAATCTGAATTCGGAGGTCCTTTGCTACCTCAAAGCTTGAGAAGAACAAAACTGACAGGGCTGGGATTTCTACACGGGAATTGCTGAATTTCTTTACTCAACTTCTTGTCTTTTGAGAGAACTAAAGAGCTGTTCTTTTGAGGGGAATTTCCAGAATGAAGGTGATGAAGGGAGTGTATAAATAGCTGAATGCTCTTTGCCTAACTACAAGGAATGGTTGAATGCTCTTTACCTAACTACAATGTGGCACGTTTGAAAGCAAGCATGCTGGAATTTTATTAGTTTGCCACCTATTGGTCTCCTTCTCATTATATGTGCATGGGAGGATATATATATATATATATATATATATATATATATATATGTATATATATAGGTATGCGTGTGTTTACATGTGTTTATATTTATATATGTAGATATGGATATGTTAAAATATTCACAACATATAAGGATGAAGGTGAAATTATACATAAAATGATATGATGCATCAACTATTCAACAAAGATGTGTAAATGCTACTAGCCTATTTAACATATAGTTCAAGCGTAAGATTCGTTATATGGCGAAAGAGTAAAATATTGTGTGGAGCCCGAAACATAAAAATGGAAGAAATTACAAAAATCTAATTAACGGTAATTATAATTCTTACCTTCGTCTCTACGGAATAAGGAGCTGAGAATAGAGAGTGTTACAACTCCCATGTATTGATATCTGCTTGAGCGTTCGAATAATATGAAAGGGACCACAAGGCTCGAAAATAGGGGTATCACAATCTCTCTTGTAAATAACTTATTCTCGTTTAAATAATAAAAATGCATTATTTTGTTTTCACTTAAATCTTATCTGCATCTATAAGTAGTTTAAAGGTTTTGTCCATGTTTTCAGTGCAATCTCTCTACTTCATATGGGATAGAAAGAACGGCACTAGGGAGATTTATCTTGATTACTTAAACTCGTTCGCAAGTGATATAAAGTCTTTAATGGACAAATAAAGACTTGGGATACTTGTACAATCTGAGCTTTGACATGGAAGTGCCATTCTAACACCAATTGGTGGTGGGAGCTTAAGGTTGTAGGCACATTGACGACTCGCATCAGTTCTGTCACATAGGTTTTCACTCTGTAATTGTCAATGACAGAATTGATTATTCATAATACGTATAAGTGAACCTATGACCTAAAGTATCAGGCTGAAGATACACTTGTGAAGTCAAGTCTGTCACTAGAGTAGTTAGACTCAATTCACCCGCAAGTGGTAGTCTTAGCTGATAACTAATATGGGATTTGTTCTCTCATAAGTAAATGAGAAAGTGTCCTATGTGATTATAGATAAATAGAGATCAAAGTCTTTGGCCAAAACAATAAAGTCTCAATGATCTAGTATTATTATAATTAATACATATGGTCAAGTTTAGTGAGTTTGACAATACCGCGACACTCACTTGACTGAGACACGTGAATAAAGGGTTTATACATATACGGTATTTACGATTGAAAGGTTGTGGAATGATCCATTCATTCGATTTTGTTTGGGCTACGAAGTGAGCCATGTGACTAGGTAGGTGTTACCCACTTCTTTTGGATTCCTAACATTGCCAAACGAAATAAACCTAAAGAGTCGCGCTAAACGATTGATAAAGAAAAATAAAAGGATTTTTCTATTTGGAACTAGGAGATTTAATTTATGGGATAAATTATATGTGATTAATTAATTGCTCATTTGATGAGTAATTAATTATAAAGATAAGATTAATTATTAATTAATTTCCCATGGAAATTAATTAATGAATTAATTTATCTAATTAATTTGGTTATTTAGGTTATTTATTTATTGGATATAATAAATAATTGATTAAATGATAGAGAATGAATTAAAACAAGAGACAAGCCGGACCACATAAAAGGATGCCTCATATGGGCTAGTTGGGCATCCACTTGGATACCCAACATGGGTTCTAGACTCTTGTCTTGGTCAACAAGTCAAGTGATATTAAATAAATAAAAGACTTTTGACCTAGATGAACAACATAACGTTCACAAATCTCCTAGAAAGAAAAAATAACTCCTCACTCTCTCCTACACCCAAGCCGTCGGTCAACAATGAAGAAAAGGGGGAATTTTTCGTCAATCAATCCGCGTGATAATTTAGAGACAACATCAGTTCATTGTTCAGATCAAACTTCAAGAAAATCTCAAGGAATTCGAGAAGACTGGATTGCACGAGGATTGAAGACTTCGAGACTTCATCAAATCAAAATTTGGAAGAAGGATTGAGTTCTCCAACCACCTCACTTTAACGAGTAAGTTTTAGCAAGCTTTTCTGATTTAGCTATGCAAATCGAGATGATACTGTGGGTAATTTTATTCCGCTGCGTATTCGTCATGAAACCCAACAATGGTATCAGAGTCAATCTCTAATCTGCATATTTGATCAATGTTATGTGATTTTTGATATGCATATGATGTGTTTTTTAAGCATGCATTTTATGCGTTCTTAAATCTGCGTTTTTATGGTTTTTAGCCTAGAATTTGATTTTTATGTTTATTGTAAATATGAGAATTTTTATGATATGAGAAAAAAAATCAAGAAACGAGAAAAAACGAGGCCCGAAGACCCCAAGTACAATGCGCACAACGCTGGGTGTGCGGGCACACTGAGATGTGGGTAGTGGGCGCACAGAGCCTGGCCGTGGCCCACTGAAATGGGTCATGGACTCGAGTCTGAAAATCGAGCTGTGTATTGGGTCAAATTGAGAATTTGGGTTTTGGGTAAATTTAATTATCCAGGTGGGTCAAAAGGATGATAACCAGAAATAATTCAAATTAAACCCAATTGGAGAATTACTTACACTTTGTCTTATTAATTGGTTTTGGCTTAATTTATTATTTTTTCAAATGTACCAAAGGGTTGGTGATTGGATTTAAAGTAAAACTAGCCCAATAGAAATTAATAGCACTTGAATAATTTTTTAATTAATTAAGTTTAGGACCAATTAAATTAAACCCGAGTGTAACAAAAGGATGGTGACACGGGTTCGATGAAATCGAGCCCAAATAAGATTAATTTATATAAATATATTTAATTAGATAATTAATTATTTTTCTTGGAGATTAATAATTAATTATGGATTAAATATTATTATTTTTCTTCAACTTGAAAAATACTTAAATATTTGAATAAGGAATATAAATTATTTTTCTTGGATGAATACTAATTAATTCTTTTGTCAAATAAAGTTTTTTGCATTTAGTAGGGGCTTTAAATCATAATAAAATAAGATTCGGTATTTTATGTATTCATTTTAGTTGGACTAATATTATTTTAATTAAAGGTAGATATACTTAATTTATAATTTCTTATATCTAAGTCATCTAGTAGGACTAGATTGATTTTAACTGAAATAAAAAAATATATAAAGTTGAGAATTTTATAAAGGACTTTTTTATTGGACTAAAATTTTAAATTATCAATATAAGTGTTTTAATAATGCGAGCATGTATTAAATGTTGCGAGCATGTCTTATGTGATGTTGACACCGATCATGGACTTAGGTTTAAATTGATGTATCTTTCATTTTGTGGGTCGTAAAGCCGGAATTGAGGCTATTTATTGCTTTCATAGAAATAATGTGTAGATTGTTTTTTAAAGCATTGTAATAGAATAGTTCAAAACTGGTGGAGACATGGAGCCCATGAAAAATAAATAGGTTTCGTTTTTGACCTTTTGTGATGGCCTGTTGGCTACGGGCCTCTAGTAAAAGTCCATGATCGAGTGTGGTGGTTTTATTTATTTAATTCCATTTATATATTGATAAGGATGTTTATCAGTGGTATAAATTATGCATGTTTAATACGATAATTGCGCTATATAAATTGATTAATGCGCAAAGTGAGACCAAACTTTTGACAATCTCAATTCTCCCAAATAAATAATGTCGAGTTAGGGGTGTGAGACATCCTCTCCCTCCACTAAGCTTATTAAAATTAAAATTACTACAAATGTGTAATGCTTCCCAGTTATGGGGGTTATGCATTCGAAAATAATTTGAAATTTTATTGAGTGCAGGAGATGCCGTAGTGGAAGGATATTTCACCCCAAAAATCGGTTAAGTTGTAAGGTGAAATTCAAATGTTAGATTAAAGAAGTTAGTGGGAATAAACTCGGATAGTTCACGAGCTTAAAAATCAGTTAGGTTGCGGCTTGGTGAACTATGGGGGAAGGTATTGAAACATTTATGGGATAAATTGATGTAAGACACCACTTCAAATAATTAATGGGCCAGAAATAAGTTATGTTTCAACCTATTTAATGAATTGAAGAACTCAATACCCACTGTGGAATCGATGCCAGTGATGATTCTCGATTTCTACATGGGAGTGTAGAATTCAAAAAATACAGTGGGAAGCAAGATAAATTTTAAAGTCCTTAATTTTTCTTGGTTAAGTCAATTACAAGTAATCTAATTAAATCTAGTTTATTTTCTTGTTTATCTCTCTCAAAGATGACGAACTCATTTTCAATTCTACTCGAAAAGAATACTCTGAATGGGCCCAATTAGGTGGGCTGGTTTAGAAATTTGAGGATTGTCTTCAATATGGATTCACTAGGATACGTCTTGGAGGCTGATATCCCAGGGACTCCAGCTAGGACACGGGCTAGTGAGGAAGAGGTCCAAGCCAATGAAAAATGGGTTAAGGACGACGCCCGGGTTAAGGGGATACATGCTGAGATCTACGACCAATGAACTTCAATGGTCACATGATAAGATGCGCACTGCAAAAGCTATCCTGACACACCTGGTTGAGCTCCATGGTGAGCAAAGTCGAACTGCATGATATGATATATCGAAAGAGCTCTTCGGAGCCAAGATGAAGGAAAGTGAGAAGGTTGGTGATCATGTCCTCAAAATGATATCGAGGATAGAGAGTTTGGAAGCTCTCGACTTCACCATGAACGCCACTCTTCAAACTGACCTAATCTTGTAGTCTCTTCCTGATTCCTTCTCCCAATTTGTGGTTAACTTTAATGAGATAGAGTGCAATTTAGCAGGGCTAAAGAACAAGTTGGTTACTGAACAACCTCAAATGAAGCCAAGGGAAAGGAAACTGCCTTAGTCATCTCTTCTAGACCTAAAAAGTTAAAGTCTAAGAAGAAGAAAGCAAACAAAAGGCAGTTTGATTAGGTAGGAGCTCAAGGGGACGTTAAAAAGGGTAAGGAAAAGACTCAAAGGGTTTATAAGAATAAAGGACCTAAAATGACACATTTATGTCTCGAATGCAGTGAGCTTGCCACTTGAAGAGAAGTTGTCCTAAGTTAGGCAAAAGCGCATCAGGTATGAAACTTTTTGTTATGAAACTAATTGTTCTATGACCATTTTTTCTACTTCATGGATTATGGACTCAGGGGCTAGTGCTCATGTGTGTTGTATGGATTAGGATCTGGAGTGAAGTAGAAAGCTGGGCCGAGAAGAGGTGCTGATCAAAGTAGGCAGCGGGTAAAGCATGCAGCTACTAGAATTGGATCTACTTCTTTAATTTTAAACTTTGTACATTTATTGTTTTTACTGTTGGGTTTTGCGAAAAATCGAATTAAACGCAGCGGAAGGTTTCAAAAATTTAATTTAAAAATCCAAAGTGTAAATTCTTTGATTGCATATTCAAATCGATTAACTCGCATAACGAATAACTACTTACCCGTTGAAGCGAAGCAGTTGGAGAATCCGATTCTTCCTCTAAGTTTCAAATTGATGAAGTCTCGATTTCTTCAATCCTCGTGTAATCTTCAATTCTGGAATTCGTTGGTTTTCTTGAATTTGATCCGAACAACGAAATTACATTGTCTCTAAATTATACGCACGGATTGATTGACGAAAAATTCCCACTAATTTTCTCTAAGGGGCGACGACTAGGTATAGAGAGAGGGAGGAGATTTTCTTCTTTTCTTTCTAGGAGAGTTATGATTGTATGTGTCTTGCTTTAGGTCAAAGAATTCTTTTATATCCTCTTGACTTATTGACCAAGACAAACAAAAGACTCCTTTGTTGTTGGGCCTCCTTATGGACGCCCAACTTGACTTAATAGGTGTCCCCATGGACGCCCATCATGTACTCGGGGCATCTTTTGTTTTAATTAATTATCTAATTAATTAATAATTTATTATATCCAATAAGTTAATTAATTAATTAATTAACCAAATTAATTAGATAATTAATTCATTAATTTATTTTCATAGAAAATGAATTAATAATTAATCTCATCTTTATAATTAATTATTTAATTTAATGAATAATTAATTATTTAATTTATCCAATAAATTAAAACTCTTAGAAGAAAAATAGAAGCTCCCTTTTCATTTTTCTTTATCAATCCTTTAGCGCGACTCTTTAGGTTCGTTTCGTTTGGCAATGAGAGGAAAACAAAGGAAGTGGGTAACACCTAGTCAGTCATGTGGCCCACATCGTAGCCCAAATGAAATCGAATGATTGGATCATTCCACAACTTTCCAATCATAAATACCGTATAAGTATAAACCCTTTGTTCATGTACTCCAGTTAAGTGAGAGTCATGGTTATGTCAAATTCACTGGACTTGACCATATGTATTAATTATAATAATACGAGATCTTTGAGACCGATTCAGTGCCTTGCACAATCATCTCTTTTTGCTTTGGCCAAAGACTTTTATCTCTATTTATCTATAATCACATAGGGTACTTTCTCACTCACTTCTGATAGAACAAATCCCATATTAGATATAAGCTAAGACCACCACTTACCTATCAAGCCGCATTTCGAGGTCGACCCCACCAATGGGTGAATTGGGTCTAACTACTCAGTGAAATGCTTGACGTCACAAGTGCATCTTCAGTCTGATATTTCATGTCAAACGTTCACTTATACCTATTACGCATAATCAGTTCTGTCATTGTCAGTCACAGAGTGAAAACCCGTTTGACAGAACCAATGTGAGTCGTGTTCGAGCATATCAGTTCCACTAATGTGCCTACAATATTAAGCTCCTACCATCACATGGTACTCGACTGGCACTCCCATGTCAGAGCTAAGATTGTACAAATGTTCTAAGTCTTTATTTGTACATTAAAGACTTCATTTTACTTGCGAACTAGTTTTTAGTAATCAAGATCAATCTCTCTAGTGTCAATCTTCCTATCCCATAGGAAGTAGAGGGATCACACTGAAAACATAGACAAAACATTTTACACAACTTATAGATGCAGATAAGATTTAAGTGATAACTAAATAATGTCTTTTATTACTAATATCAAATAAGTTCATTACAAGAAAGATACCCTATCATTCTATCTTCTATGGCATCTGAGGGCATAATCCTAACATTTATATGATTTTTTGGTTTTTCCCAAGGGGCTTAAGAACATTGTTTCCATTCCTATATTGCTTAAGACTGGTTATACATTCCATTTTTCTGATTTGAATTGTGACATTTATTATGGTAATAAAATAGTTGGCAATTCATCTTTAGTTAATGATTTATACTATTTAAATGTCCAAATTCTTCTGTTGTGAATGTTGTAACAAATAAACGTGGTAGGCAAGAAACTAATCTAAGACTTAAATGACTTCTTAGACTTGGCCATGCTGGAGAGCCCAAGATCCACAAGATGGAGAAGGATGGGCTTTTAAGCTCATTGGGATCGGATCCCTATCCAACATGTTAATCATGTCTCTTGGGCAAGATGACTAGATCTCCCTTCATCGGGACTTTTGAAAGAGCCACTCAAGTCCTAGGATTAGTGCATACTGACGTTTGCGGACCATTTAGAGAAATGGCTCATGGAGGTTACTACTTTATCACTTTCACAGACGATCATTCAAGATATGGTCTAGTGTATCTGATGAATCAAACGTATGAATCCTTTGAAAGGTTTACAGAATTCAAAGCTTTAGTAGAAAATCGAACTGGCCAAAATATAAAGACTCTACATTCGGATCATGGAGAAGAATATATGAGTGTCGAATTTGATGAATTCCTCAGGGAACAAGGAATAATCTTACAATTAGCACCACTAGCAACTCCTCAATTAAATGGAGTAGTCGAGTATAGAAACTGAACATTGTTGGATATGGTTCGTTCCATGCTTAGCTACACCGATTTACCTATTTCATTGTGGGGACATGCGCTTCTTACTATTGTTTATATATTGTATCTGATGAATCAAACGTATGAATCCTTTGAAAGGTTTACAGAATTCAAAACTTTAGTAGAAAATCGAACTGGCCAAAATATAAAGACTCTACATTCGGATCATGGAGAAGAATATATGAGAGTCGAATTTGATGAATTCCTCAGGGAACAAGGAATAATCTTACAATTAGCACCACTAGCAACTCCTCAATTAAATGGAGTAGTCGAGTATAGAAACTGAACATTGTTGGATATGGTTCGTTCCATGCTTAGCTACACCGATTTACCTATTTCATTGTGGGGACATGCGCTTCTTACTATTGTTTATATATTGAATAGATGTCCATACATTTCCGTTCCTAAAACTCCACATGAGATGTGGAATAAAAGATAACCAAGTCTTAATCACATCAAGAATTGGGGATGTCTTGCTTATGTCAAAAAGACTAAAGTAGAGAAATTGGAGACAAAATCCCTAATGGGACGTCTCATTGGATATCCCGAAGATTCCATGGGTTCTTCTTTTACTTACATGATGATCAAAGGTTCATTGTGGGATTTTAAGCCTACTTCCTTGATGATGAGTTCATTTTGGAAGGTGGTAAAGGTAGAAAGATTGTTTTGTAAGAGCAAAATAAAACTTCCACAGAGACATCTGCACAAGAACCAAAAGCTGACCTAATATAGCACAACCACAACATAGTTCTGGTAGAATACTACATGAACCTGAGAGGTATGGGCATTTGCTACAAAGGGAGCTAGGACTTCACAATGTAGTGGAGGAAGATCATAGAGATGATTCCTCTACCTATGATCAAGCGATGGATCAAGATGGAGAGAAGCAATGGAAACAGAGATGGATTCTATGCAATCAAACCAAGTCTGGACCTTGGTAGATCGTCCTGAAGGTATTGTATCTATGGATGCAAATGGATCTACCAAAGAAAAATTGGTAGCAATGGTAGGGTAGATACCTATAAAACAAGGCTCATAGCGAAAGGCTATAGTTTAAGAGAAAAAATTGACTATCAAGAAACCTTTTCACCCGTGACCATGATAAAATCCATCTGAATCCCGTTATCCATAGTTGCATACTTGGACTATGAGATATGGAAAATGGATGTCAAAACTACTTTCCTAAATGGATTCCTGGAGGAGAACATCTATATGGAACAACCGAAAGGTTTTGTATTCAAGACCAGTATCCATAAAGTATGTAAACTTGAGAGGTCCATAAATGGTCTCAAGCAAGCATCTAGAAGCTGGAATCTTCGTTTCGATGAAGTAGTCAAGGGATATGGCATCATCAAGAATGAAGATGAACCCTGTGTCTACAAGAAAGCAAGTAGGAGCAAGATCTTGTTCTTAGTACTATATGTAGATGACATACTACTTATAGGAAATGACGTGGGAATGCTAACCACTGCCAATAAATGGCTTTTGAGTACGTTTTCCATGAAAGACTTGGGAGAAGTAACATACATTTTAGAAATTCATATCTTTAAGGATAAAACGAACCGAATGATCGGTCTTTCCCAAGCCCTTTACTTAGAAAAGGTCCTAAAGAGATTTAGGATAACTCTAAGAAAGGATTCCTTCCCATGAGATATGGAGTACATCTATCTAAGTCTATGTGTCCTCAAAGTGAGGAAGATAGAAAGGAGATAAGTAATGTACCTTATGCATCTATAGTGGGTAGCCTGATGTATGAAATGTTGTGTACAAGACCTGACATTGCTTATGCAGTAAGCGTTGAGAGTCAATTTCAGGCAAACTTGGGAAAAGAACATTGGATAGCTGTGAAAAATATCCTAAAGTATCTTAAGAGAACTATGAATATGATTATCATCTATGGAGGTGTAGATCAGAAGATGGATGGTTACACTGATTTGGATTTTCACTCAAATGTAGATGATCGAAAATCCACTTCAGGGTTTGTATTTACGCTTAATGGTGGGGCGGTGTCTTAGCAGAGTTCCAAGCAAAGCACAACCATTGATTCCACCACTGAAGCAGAATATATGGCAGCCTCAAAGAAGCAGTTTGGATGAGGAAGTTTCTAGGAGAACTTCAAGTGTTTCCTAGTGCAGAACACCTATTACCAGTTTACTGTGATAACAATGGAGCGATAGCCAAGCCAAGGAACCAAGGTCTCATAATAATTCTAAACACATTGAGAGAAGATTTCACATCATCCGGGAGATCGTTCGTAGAAGAGAGATAGCAGTGCAGAAAATCGCCTCAACTGACAATGTAGCTGATCCGTTAACCAAATCACTACCTCAGCCTGTTCTGGACAGACACCTGGAAAGGATGGGCAGAAAATCGCCTCAACTGACAATGTAGCTGATCCGTTAACCAAATCACTACCTCAGCCTGTTCTGGACACACCTGGAAAGGATGGGTATAAAATACCACAAAGAGTAGCATTGAGTGCTAGTGGGAGATTGTTAGGATTATACCCTTAGATGCCATAGAGGATAGAATGATAGTTCATCTCTCTTGTAAAAAACTTATTCTTTTTTAAATAATAAAAAGACATTATTTTGTTTTCACTTAAATCTTATCTGCATCTATAAGTTGTGTAAAAAGTTTTGTCTATGTTTTCAATGAAATCTCTCTACTTTCTATAAGATAGGAAGATCGACACTAGACAGATTGATCATGATTACTTAAACTCGCTCGCAAGTGATATGAATTCTTTAATGGATAAATAAAGACATGGGATACTTGTACAATCTGAGCTTTGACATGGGAGTGCCAGTCGAACACCAAGTGGTGGTGGGAGCTTAAGGTTGTAGGCACATCAGTGGAACTGATATGCTTGAACACGACTCGCATTGGTTCCGTCAGATGGGTTTTCACTCTGTGACTGTCAATGACAGAACTTATTATTCGTAATAGGTATAAGTGACCTATGACATGAAGTATCAAGCTGAAGATACACTTGTGACGTCAAGTCTATCACTAGAATTGTTAGACCTAGAAATGCGACTTGATAGGCAAGTGATAGTCTTAGCTGATAACTAATATGGGATTTTTGTTCTCTCATAAGTGATTGAAAAAATGTCCTATGTGATTATAGATAAATAGAGATCAAAGTCTTTGGTCAAAACAATAGAGTCAATTGTGGAAGGCACGAAATCAAACTCAATGATATCGTATTATTATAATTAATACATATGGTAAAGTTCAGTGAGTTTGATAATATCGTGACTCTCACTTAACTGGGACACGTGAACAAAGGATTTATATATATACGGTATTTACGATTGGAAGGTTGTAGAATGATGCATTCATTCAATTTCGTTTGGGCTACGAAGTGGGCCACATGACTGGCTAAGTGTTACCCACTTTCTTTGAATTTTTGCCAAACGAAACAAACCTAAAGAGTCGCGTTAAAGGATTGATAAAGAAAAATAAAAGGAATTTTCTATTTGGAACTAGGAGATTTAATTATGGGATAAATTAAATGATTAATTAATTGCTGATTAGATGAGATAATTAATTATAAAGATAAAATTAATTCTCATGGAAATAAATTAGTGAATTAATTTATCTAATTAATTTGGTTATTTAATTAATTTATTTATTTATAAGATATAATAAATAATTGATTAAATGATAGAGAATTAATTAAAACAAGAGACGAGCCAGACCACATAAGGGGCGTCCTCATATGGGCTAGTTGGGTGTCCACTTGGATGCCCAACATGGGCTCTTTACTCTTGTCTTGGTTAATAAATCAAGTGATATTAAATACAACACTTAAAAGACTTTGAACTTAGATAACAACATAACTTTCACAAAGCTCCTAGAAAGAAAAAGAAAAACGCATTCCTCTCTCCTACACCCTAGCCGTCGGTCAACAAGGAAGAAAAGGGGAAATTTTTCGTCAATTAATCTGTGTGATAATTTAGACACAGCGTCAGTTCGTTGTTCGAATCAAACTTTAAGAAAATGTCAAGGAATTTGAGAAGACTGGATTGCACGAGGATTAAAGATTTTGAGACTTGACCAAATCAAAATTTGGAAGAAGGATCGAGTTCTCCAACCACCTCACTTCAACAGGTAAGTTTTAGCGAGCTTTTCTGATTCATCTATGCAAATCGAGATGATACTGTGGGTAATTTTATTCCGCTGCGTATTTTTCTTGAAAACCGACAGTGAGCATGCCTACATTATATCCTATAAGAAATATGACATCTACATACAACACAAGAAATGATATCTGGATCCCACTAACCTTCTTGTAAACACATGGCTCATCTTCGTTCTTGCTGAAGTCAAATCCATTGACTGTTTCATCAAAATGAAGATTCTATCTACGAGACGCCAGCTTGAGTCCATAGATGGATCTCTCATGCTTGCACACCTTATGGATATCCTCCTTGGATACAAAACCCTTAGGTTGTTCTATATAGATATCCTTGCTGAGGAATTCATTGAGGAAAGTGGTTTCGATATTCATTTGTCATATCTCATAGTCTAGGTGAGCAGCTATTGTTTACGGAATCCTAATGGATTTGATCATAGCTACTGGAGAAAAGGTCTCCTGATAGTCAATTCCTTTCTTTTGACTATAACATTTTGCCACTAGCCTGACTTTATAGCTGTCAACCCTGGCATCGGCACGAATCTTTCTCTCATAAATCCATTTACACTCCATCGGGATGACCTACTAAAGTCTAGACTTGGTTCGAATGCACCAAATCCATCTCTTTTTGCAAAGCTTCTCGCCATTTCGCAGTATCTATATCCACCATCGCTTGATCATATGTAGAGGGATCATTTTCATAGCTTCCCTTTACTACAGCATGGAGACCCAACTCCCTCTACAATAGATAGCCATACCTATTAGGCGACTGAGGTACTCTACTAGATCTATGTGGTTGTGGTTGTGGTTGTGCTACAATAGGTTCAGTTCTAGCTTCCTATGCGGATTTGATGGGTTTTGTTTTGTTCCTCCAGAACAATCTTCCTACCTGCACCACCTTCTTGAATAAACTCTTCTTCGAGAAAGTAAGCCTGCAGAGTTTCCATGCTACTCTGATCATCGTGTAGATAAAAGAAGTATCCCATCAAATCCTCGGGATAACCAACGTGACGTCCTTTTAAGGACCTAGCCTCCAATTTCTCCACTTTAGTCTTATTGACATAAACGGGACATCCCCAAATCTGGTTAAGACTTGGTTTCCTCTTTCTCTATATCTCATATGGAGTTCTAGAAACATACTTAGAGCGCATGAACCCACAATGAAATGGGTAAGTCAGTGTAACTAGCATGGAATGAACCATGTCTAATAAGGTACAATTCATTTGATCAGCTAGTGTCATTGGAGGTGTGAGTTGTAACACTATGCCTTGTGCTTTGAGGTATTCATCAAACTCAACACTTATATATTCTCCTCCATAATCCAATTGTAAGGTCTTTATATATTGTCCAGTTTGATTTTCCACTAAAGCTTTGAATTCTTTGAATTTTTCAATGGATTCAGACTTATGCTTTATCAAGTACACTAGACCAAACTTCAAATGGCCATTCGTGAATCTAATGAAGTACTGGAAACCCCCACGAGCCATTTCACTAAATAGCCCACAGATGTCGGTATGTACTAGGCCTAATACTTGTGTGGCCCTTTCAAAAGTCCCGGTGAAGGGTGATCTAGCCGTCTTGCCCATGAGACGAAACTCACAAGTAGGATAGGGATCTAATCTCAATAGGCCTATAAGCCCGTCTTTCTCCATTTTTCAAATCTTATGTTCACCAGCATGGCCTAGTCTAAGGTGTCATATTAGTCTCTGGTTAGTGTCTTGTCTATCATGTTTCCTAGTCATAGTATTAACCACACATAAGTTCTAAAAACCCAAACCCCTAATTCATCTCTAATTCATATCCTTCCCAAAACCCTAACGCTAATTCACAATCCCCTCAACCCACCATCAACCTAAACAGCCTCAACCTTCACCCTCCGCCCACCATCCCACTGGCAATGATGCAACCGCCACCAACCCTCGGACTGTGTCTCAAATATCTTTGCCTAATTCGCCATGACCTCGCCCAAATTGCCACAACCACTACAAAACCGCACCTAAACAGCCACTGCCCTCCTTAGCCAGCCAACTTCGCTGCCCACCGTACACCACCATCGATTTGCCTTATTATTTGTAACCATTGTAAAAAAGATAGAACGCTACAGAAAATTAAAAGATTTCTAATTAAGTGCTCAACTTGGGTTGGCATATTCAAATTATAAATAAGAAAAATCACCTCTTGCAGCAAACAAAGTGGTTGGAGAGATTCCTCATTTTGTTGCTCCAAAGTCCTTCATTAATTTTTCTGATCCTAGCCACAAATGTATCGCCTCCTCTAAATCACCATACTGGAGTTGCATCCAGAAAACTCCTCTTTTTCTTTCTTAGGACGTCTATAGAGAATAGAGAGGGACGAGAATTTTTACTTGGAGGCTAATCTTGAGATGATGAGAATATGTTGGCTAGAGTTATGTCTTAAGTGATGCTTATACCACTTAAATATAAACCAAGCCACAAATCAACTAACATTGGTCTAGACTCTTTAATAATAATTTGATTTTATATCCAATAAATAAAAATTAACTAATTAAATTAATTATTTAATTTATTGATTTATTTCTCCAGAAACTTAATTAATCTCTACCCTCGTCAAGCATGCCCCCTAAGCTGTCGCTGCCATTGCCGTTGCCTCTGCCGTCGGCACCGCGGCCCTATAATTTCTAATATTAACATAATACTTATATATATGTAAAAAATATTATGTCTCATATATTAAATTACATATTATTATTTTGTCAATATTAAAGTCTATTTGGTTTATGAACTCATGATTTTCCAATAATGAACTCCGATATTGGTTTAAGTTTCTGCTGCGTATTGTATGGTATTTGACATATATTACTGGATTGCTTGGAGAACGGATTCAAGATATAGTATTATGATCAATTAAAAGCCATGAAAGTATGATTCATGTTTCTGTTTCCTGGTTATAGCAGATTGTAATGTTAGAATGTTTAATTCTGGGCCCACGTGAGACTTGTTTAGCATCAGTTTCCTGATCAAAAATCAGGCTTTTATTCTCGTAAAACTTTGTATGGAGAAATTGTGATATATGCTCTCTGTGTACCCACGAGAAATTGTGTATATATGCATTTGCTAAAACGCATTTATGCTATAAGGGAATGGGTATTTTGCATGGTTTGGAGAAAAGTATGAAAGCAATACTTAAGAATTTCTCTACAATCGATGTTGCGGTTAATGTGATATTTCAGTAATTTGTATAGATAAAAGATTAAAGTTATTTCTCCTTTAATTTCTGAATTATATCGGTGATGGAAAGAAATTTATTAAAGGTGCTTTATGATTACTGATTACACCGTTTCATACGAATCCTGCAACACTATCTATGGATAAAGAATTATGTTTTCCTCTACAAATCATGTCTGTTAAAAGCTATCCGCTGAACTATGGTTTCAAGTTTCTGATGTAAACTTTGTGGATTTGGGTATATATGCATATTGATTGTCATGTAAAGTGGTTTTTGTCCAAATTGATTGATGAAGTATTACAATTTTATGATCAAAATTAAGTCCATGTGGCAGAATGTTTAATGCTTAGTTAAGGGATATGCATATTTCCAAATTAAATGATAAGTCCCTGTCCACCTAGATTATTGAAAAATCAGATTACTTGATTACTGTGAAACTTCACAGATAGATCTTATTTTCATGTATCATATAATATATGGAACTCCACTAAAGTGTAATCCATTAATGTGTTTTATAATAGTTTTACAATAGTTTTACAACAAACATGTTTGAGAACTTACATACTGGTTATATGCGATACTGAATAACATGTTTGGATTTCAAATCTGTATTAATAGTGCATTTTGAAATGAATAAGTTGATTCTGATTACATGATTTAATTATAGTCGAGTATCAAAGTTTGCATTTAAAATTTATTTGATAAATGATCTGTTAGTCACTAAAGTTGCCTGATGATTAAAGATTATAAATTTCAATACGTATTAAAGTTTGCATATGAAATTTATTTGATAGATGATTTGATTTGTTAGTCATCAAAGTGGTCTGATCATTAAAGGTTTAGATTTCAATGCATATTAAAAGTTTTCAATTACCCATAAATTTTATTTCCTCGTAAACAACATAGAGATATACGGGTATATTGAATTTTATTATTATAAGACATTCAGGAATCGTCCAAAGGTTGATTTATTGTTCTTGTAATATATAAAAATAATTGTTATTTGTATGTTTTATTAGGTTTATTTTGTATAGGGTACATTGCAAATTACCCCCTGTGTTAGTTCGAAATCGCTAAAAAAAATCCCTGTGTTAAATCAATATGCAAAAACACCCCTCTGTTAATATAAATCATGCGAAAACCACTTTTTCTGTTAGAAAATTGATCAAAATGTAGCCCTTAAACCATCCCTATACCTTTTCCGTGTCTGTGGGGTTGAAATTCACTACAAAACAAAAGTATAGGGATACTTTAAAGGCTACATTTTGATCAATTTCCCAACGTAAAACTGGTTTTTGCATGGTTTACATTAACAGAGGGGTGCTTTTGCATATTGATTTAACAAAGGGTTTTTTTTAACGATTTCGAACTAACACAATGGGGTAATTTGGAATAAACCCTTTTGTATATCCAAAGATAACAAATAAATCTAATAAGTACATATAATTATAAGGGATAATTGCATAAAATCCCTCTGTGTTATTTCGAAAATGCTAAAAAACCTCTGTGTTAACGAAATAAGCTAATCACCCCCTGTGTTCCTAAAAAGTGTGCAAAAAAGCCATTTTTTGCTAAAATTATAGAAGAAAATATGTGTTTTTTGAGTGAATTAACACTATCTACCTTTTATAAAGTATAAAAAGTATATAAATGACAAATGAACATGTTAATAAAGGTGAAAAACATGAGAAATGCGCTCGTTTTTTTAACAAAAAATGGTTTTTTTGCACATTTTTTAGGAACACAAGGGGGTGATTAGCCTATTTCGTTAACACAGGATTTTTTTTAGCATTTTCGAAATAACACAGGGGGGTTTTATGCAATTACCCCTAATTATAATAGTTTATGCTTTATATATCTTAGTATATCGCAAAGGAGAACTTTGATATATAGTTATAGTATTTTTATGAAAGGTGGCATTGATTGAAAAGATCGACATCTAAGAAAGACTTTATTATGGTTTTGGTAGCTCGTTATGACTTAAGAGTTACACAAAATGAATGTTAAATTGTCTTTCTTAGATTTAGTGGTTTATCGATTAACCTAAAGTGTGTAAGATTAAAAGGTCAATATACAAACTAATATATGCTTCCCATATATATACATGAAGGTCAGTGGGAGTATGTTTATTTTCTTAGTATTGTGTATTGATGAATTGATATTTTACTTGCCACTAATAATCTTGGTTTATTACATGAAACCAAGATATCTTTCTAAGAACTATGAAAGATAAGAGAGAGATAACTTATGTGATAGGAATTGAAATATTCCATGATAGATCACAGTGATTGTTGCGATGGTCTCAAAAAATATATGTGAATAGAGTTCTAGAAAGGTGTAAGATGGAAATGTTCAGTAAGTATAGTTCCAATTCAAAAGGGAAATATGTTTGGCATTATGAAAAGTCCAAAGAATGAATTGGAACAAGAACATATGAAAATAATTCATTATGTATTTAATGTTGAGAGTTTGATGAATCTTCAAACTTATATTGTATCTCGGTATTCTTGAAAAAACGACAAGTGTTTTATGGGTGCTATGCATATGAAAATTATGTATCTTGTCGTTAAAGAAGAATTCAGAAACATAGAGTATCAATCAAACATATTAGCACTATATGCCCAAGATATTAATGAGCATATCGAAAGAAAAGGCATTATAGATTACCGCTCAAGATATTAACAAGCATATCGAAAGAATGAGCATTATGAGACGTCATAATTGAATTATGTTATATGCATATTAAGTTATCATATTTGATACTCTTGAGCTCAATTAAGTGATTCTGAAATCTCCTGTTTTTCTATATTGTATACATTATGGAATAGAAGTATGATAACCGGAGTTGTCTTTGATTAAGACATTAAAGTTGAACCATTATTTTCTCTTCATTAAGGATCATGATTTATTAGAAATTGATGTTGTGGTACATGGAAGGGACTATGTCGAGATAAATGACGTACAACCGTCGTGACTCACATTATTAATTTTGACTTAATCATGGTATAATAGTATAGCCAATTTTCTGAAAGATCTAGAATAATGTTATTGTGCACATTATGTTTATTCTAGATCATAAAAGCAAATATATGAACCAAGTGGGAGAATGTAAGAAATATTATGTCTCATATATTAAATTACATATTATTATTTTGTTAATATTAAAGTCTATTTGACAAAATAATTAATTGTATAATATTATGTGATTAAATTCTAATTGGTTAGTGAAAAGACATGACTTTACGTAATGTAAAGCCATGACTCTAAGTGAAGAAGTGTGTTGATGGAAGACATCTCTTAGAGCTGTAATTAAAGAGGATTGGTCCTCTCTCTACCCTTCTACACACAAAAAACTCAAGATATTACGTAAAAAGCAGATGATGTAATTCTGATAAATGTAAATGTATATGTCCATCATTCAAAGAGGGGTCAACCGAGAGAAGTCAATCCTCCTCTAAAGGCTCGGCAATGAATCAACAATAAAAGACTACAAACGAATGCTATGGATCAAGGTTAGTCTTATTTGTTGAAAACTATGTGAAAATCATGTAATTGTATGAAATTTAACTTACAATATACATACATATATAATATAAATGTATAAATTTATAATTACTAAAATATTATGTATTAAAATTTAATATATAATATAATATATTAAAAATGGGCCATTAATCTCTCAAGATCTATAGTTGTTATTCGGTCAAAAAATGTAGAGGAATTTAATGTTGACCGGTGATCTCTAACACATTTAATCCAATAGTTTAAAGATTATGGACAAAATAGCATAACCATTCACAAAACGAGTGTAGGGAGCTATATTCATTCTTTTCTCAGGGAGGTAAATTGCCCCATTTTTTTTAACAGTTTTTTTTCTTTGTTTTTTTGACTCTTTACGGATTTCATGGGGAATTAGTAAATTGCAATTCACCTGTACTTTTTCCTTTTATATCAAGAAAAACATATATATGGAAGAAACAGCATTCATTCGTTTTGGATATTATACAAAATTAAGAAGTAAATGAAATTGAAGAGAAGAATATGACACGGGATATACCTTAAAGTCCAAAAACTTACTGCAACATTCCATAAACTAAAGTAGGCATCTGATTGTCTATGCTTTATATCTTCTTTACCTCCCTCCACCTCTAAAGGGAAATCTTTCAAGAGTCATTATCATGCAACCTAGAATCTAATTAAGAAGCTATGCCTGGAATGAGAGCTAGCTAGGCATCAAACTAAAGGATATCCTTGGCATAACTCAAGGCATATCCGATTTTCTTCAACGCCTCATTCGATTTAATTCCTCATACCGATTAGAGCTGGAAAGAGCCTATAAAAAGCCCTCATCACCATGCAGAGGCAATCTAGGGTAAATAAAACCGATAAATTCTCTGTTGAGACGACAATGGATCGAAAAGAAAATTAAGATGGCATTTTTGTGAGTACTTAATAAGCAAACCAGTTGTAGGGCTTCTCTCCTTTGACTGATGATACATGGTGTAATTAGTTACCTCTATCTGCCAAAGGAGAGTTGCCCTAACACTGCTTTAGCTTAATATTTATGAGACCCTTTGGCAGCTTCAATCTAGTAAAAGGTGCATTTGTTGCATTAACCTCAGGTAAGTTGTGCTTTGTTAATATCTTTATGTCTTGGACTATTGTGGAATATCATTATTCATTAATTACAACTTTGTAAAATTTCCAAATGGAGCTGTCTAGATTAATATATATCAGTAATTAGCTCTTGGTTCAATGGCTGTTTTGCATCTTTACTTATCTAGAGACGATGTATATGATGCACGGTATTTCCTTAAAATCTAGATTGAAAAATGTTACTTATTGTTTACATAATGCAATAATTATTTACCAAAAAAAAATATAATGTAATAATAATATGGATTAGAGACATTGTTGCCCATGAAATAATGAAAGAGCAAGTAATCCCCTACGAACAAAACAATAATAATGTTAAGAAAATAATATATTTTACGTTCATTCTCTTGAAAATTGAAATTAAATATATAATTCTAATGAATGTATATTATACATACGTGTATAAGTGTATTTAGAGGAATTAACACAATGATTATGAAAAGAAAGAATAATAATTAGTAAAATTAGAAACTAAAGGTATAATAGTCATTTATAGCGTACTACGCCGCGCCTGAGTTATTATGTCTATTTGATTTTTAGTACATGATATTTGTACAAATTAGGATGAATGTTTTCATTCTCAAATATAAACTAACCCTTATATGGATAGAGATAACTAAAGGACCAACAAGTGAGATTGTTATTACATAAGACTCGCCACGGAGAAGCGACGCGATGCTGCGGGAGCGCATTCACAGCCTCCTTTACGTTTTGATGCAAACATAAAGGGAAAAGAATTTTTTCTGTTTTCTCGGACTAATTGAAGCGGCAAAGGGCGATAGTATTCCGTGGGCATAACAATTGCTAGGGCTTTGGCCACTGCCTCAATCTGTACCAGGCTCTACAAATTTGGTAATTAGAATTAATACTATCTAAATCTGTTAACGAGGATCCATTGGAGGGCAAGTCTGGTGGCAGCCATTGCGGTAATTCCAACTATTCTATAAGTTCTAAGATTGTTGTATTCATTGATAAATTATTTTTAAAATTGAGTTGATATTAACACTCCACTAAATGATAAAGGCACCCCATTTTAATTCTTGGGATAATTGCATATCATACCCCTGTGAAACATGAAACCTGCACACATCCCCCTGTGTTAAAAAAATATTCTGAAATAACCCTATGATTTTCAAAACCCTGCACGAAATCCCCAACCCTGCTTCAAATACACTGCACGTGAATGCTTTCTTCCGCGGATTTAACACGGATTGAGGGTTTCGTACAGGGTTTTGAAAATCATAGGGTTATTTCAGGCTAGTTTTTTAACACAGTGGGGATGTGTGCAAGTTTCATATTTCACAGGGGTATGATATACAATTATCCCTTAATTCTTTTGGAATAACTTGACAAAATTGCCCATTGGTGAATGAGAAAAAACTGTTATACAATAATTTCGAATATACATATATAATTAAAATATTTGTTTACATCCATATGTCAGGGTTATTTGTTTTTTCTTTGTTATTTCCCCTGAATATCTTTGTTAATTAATTGTCTAAAATATTAGTTTGTGTTTCATTTCTGATTTATATGTTCTATCTTAAATAAATAGTGTAATAAATATATAGTTATAGATTTTTCCATTTACTTGTTCGGGTGCTAAAAAATACACTAAATTAATAACACTATATGAATAGTCCATTTTAAGTTTATTGCACCATATAATGTTCGTAGATGACAATCTTTCTAAATTTTTTTTTTTTTGCCTCACATCCAAAATTAATAGGTTTATTTTTATATATGTAATATTGTAATTGACAAGAGAGACTTGTTGAATTTAGCTTGAAAAATTAGAGCGTACTCTTTTACCTATTCTTCTTTATTAGTTAGCTGAATTTTGTTTTCTGTTTTGAAATTTGGTTAGAACAATATGTTACCTCTAAATCATATTAATAAATTATATAAATACATTATTTTGTGGACAAAATAAAAAAAGTTTTCATAATCATGAATTTTTATGCTAATTTGAATAATGCTAAATGAATAATTAACTCCATCTAATTAAATGATGTGTTTTCGCATTGTTGGGTTGCTTAATATATCAAATGAAATTTTTAACGTACAAAATATAATGTCTCAATTTTGAAGGGCATTGTAGTACATTGCACAAAAGAAAAAGTCAAAATGGAGTGCATTTATTATTTTTCGGAGTGCTAATATAATTTCCCTTTTTATAATTGTTTTATATATGATATTCATAAATGAGTTCTGAAGACTTTGTCTATGATCAAATACATACTTAATTTTAATTAAAACATCAAACTACTCAAATATGATTATAATTCTATAAATTACTTCTTCAACATGGAAAACTCATATAAATGAATTATTATATCAACAATAATTGCTTTTCAGAAACTAACATAAAAACATGTGGGGCAACAATATCGATCTAAAATTTTCAGGATGATAATATTTACATGATATATATGACTTTAAAAAAATCACTGAATATAACATTTAAAAAGATCAGGCCCAAATTGCAGCCCAAATTAAACGAAATAATGGACTTGCTGAAAAAGGAAAAACAGGCCAAGGCCTATTTATTATTATTTTTGTTTAACTTCATATGAGCATAATTATAAGAAAAGGACCAAATAACTCTCGGTTAATAGAATTTTGGAAAAGGAAATTGCTACTGTAGCTTCTAGCTAGGTTGGGTATTGATTTTCATAACTGGCCGAACGAAGTGTTTTATTGAATTTTTATTGAATAAATTAAAAATTATAGCTCGGTTTATTGAATTTTTATTCATATGAGCATAATACCGCACTGTTTTATTGAATTTTTGCATAAATTAAGGTTTAAAAATTAAGTCGGCTTGCTGTCCATTTTGGTGTTGAAAACCGCACCTCATCACCTACATATATTATTTCTTATTAATCTAATTTAATTATTATGAATTCTACTCATAATACTACTTGTTGTTTTGGTTTAATTTAATATTTGTTCTTAAATTGATCTAATTATATGATTATATAATTATAATGTGTTCAATCAATTAACACGGACGCTAGAATTAGGGGTGAGCATGGTTTTGAAAAACCGAACGCACCGCACTATGCGGTTTGGTTTCAAAATTAGTGTTAAAAAAATCAAACCGCACCGGTACCGCCTACATACATATATACATATATATATTTCTTATTATTCTTTTTTAATTTGAACTTTTAATAGGTTTTACTCGTAATACTATTCAAACTTATAGTTATTTAATATTTTTTATTGAATTGATATGGTTATATCTTTACATGATTAATAATATGTTTAATAAACATTTGTACTTGAGACTTTTAAAGTGATAGTATCTTACAATGTTTTAGTGTTATATTTTTTTTATATAATAGATACTTGAAGAGTTTTGACCAAAAAAAGTATTAAAGATTATATTTATGACATTTGTTCTATTGAACTATCACAATTATTTGTAATAGCAATGTCGCATTAGATCACCTATCGTTTTATAACATTATAGTATACTTTACAAAATCATTTTGCAGATTTTGGTGCACAAATTTTAATAAACAAACAATTACAACACGTTGTACTAAAAATAAAAAATAAAAAAAATTACATGTCATTTTTTGTATTACTTGTTTATTTACAAATTTCTCTTCATACGGTTCATACAAGCTAGATAAAGATATTTTTTTATATATGAGTGTGTATATATTTGATATATTTATATATATAGTAAATATGTACATATTATATTTATACTCAGTGTAAAATAGATATTTAAAGTGATATACTAGTATTTTTTTTTCTTGTTCTAAACGTATGATAGTACTCTTATATAATAATATGTAATGATGCTAGTGTTTTTTAATTTCTATTGATTCATGGAGTTTTATCTTGATAAATATTTCTCGGACAAGTATTTTCTTAGTTATGAATTATCATTATCTTTTTAATTAGTTTAACAAAAAATATGACATGCATTGTTTGCTTATTTAGTTTTAAAATGTAAAATAACTTGAAAAACCGTCAAACCGCCCCGAACCGCACAAAACCGCATGGTCAGTTTTGATTTACAAAACCGCAATTTCAAATTTTATTTCCTCCAAACCGCACTTGGCAATTCAATTTGAAATTAATAAAAAAAAACGCAAACCCGAACCGCGATCACCCCTAGCTAGAATTTTCAAAAGGATAATATTTTATAATACTTTTGTGCTATATACTTTTTCATACAATAAAAGTTTAACGAGTTTTTGCAAAAAAGGAAAAAATATATAGATTATATTGATAAGGTTCATTCTATCTACCATTCACAATTATTTATAATAGCAATGTCACGATTCTATTATTTTATAAATTTATATTTATTTTTATAATATTATTTTGCAGATTTTAGTACACAAATTTTAATAGCAAACAAGTAAATTCTATTATTTTTTTTATACGACTAGTGTATGTTCAAATTTCAAATCTCACTTTTTATCAGAAGATTAAAATCTTTTCTTATATGTGTGTGAATATGTTTATTCATGTATATATATATATATATATATATATATATATATAGGGTCAAGATCTATTACATACCCTATATTAGATAAGATATAAGACTCAATATATACCATTGGATCAATTAAATCAAACAGTCCAAATTTAACACTAGAAACAGCGTGAAACTCAATTGTAACTGGCTGAGGGGTATAATAGTAAAATACACGCCATTGTACACCAAAACACAGTAAAAGTCTTTCTTCTCTTCTCTCCTCTCTCTCTCTCTCTATTTCTCTTATCCTTGCTGTGAATACCTTTTAATTCATTTCTCATTCTTTTTTATTGAAATTGCATTGTGGATTCTCATTTGTGAGCTGAAGACGATTTCAATAAGTGGTGGATTGAATATCTTTCCAACTGCACAAAAAATTTCAGATCAAAGGGATGACCTTCTTCGCAGAACGCATAAGATATCATGAAATGAATCAAAATCTCTTTGAAACAAAACAAGGAAAAAGAAGACTAAGAATCAGGTTAGGTGAAATAATTTCCAAATATGTATTATATAAATAAACATTATATATTCAAAGGTGGAAGCAGAAGGTGGATTGAATGCCCCATTTATACAGAAGGTGGGCAACATCATTTAACTTTCTAACTGTATAATATACAAAAACGTGATGTATAATGGTTTGTATTGTAGTGTATAATGGTTTGTATTGTAGTGTATAATAATGAATCTAATCTATAATCTGTTATACCATTCTATATAGTTGTGTATAAAATTCACAGTGTATAATGGTTTGTATTGTAGTGTATAATGGTTTATAAGTTACTGTATAATGTGTTATAAACTACTGTATGATTGTTTAAAATCACTAATTGTTATGTTTTCTTCCCCTTCTTCTTTTTTTCTCTCCCTGTCTTCTTCTATTCTGTGTGTATGTATGTATATAATGCCGACCAACACATGGCCAAAGATTTCTACCATAGCTTCTACTTTCTTTTCTTTTTCTTTCCTTTCAGCCATGATTCTGCTGAAAATACACAGCAATTTGAGAAAATCCACAAGGTATTGCAGTAGATATCAAATCGCCGTTCTGCTTGCATCTCTCGGATTGAGGTTGACGATGATGATGAATTGACGACGACGATGATGATGATGAATCGAGTTTGATGATGAATCGAGCTTGATGATGAATTGAGTTTGATGATGAATAATGTAAATAAGAGAGATTTGATTTCTATATATTGAATTGGTGATGATTAATTGAGTTGATTGTAATTGGAAAGAAAAAATTAATTGGAGAAAAAAAATCTGTTAATGGGCGAAATATGGGGATAAACTGATCCTGCATGATATTTTCATCTGTTTGTTGGATCTATTGACTAAAATGCCCCTATCATCATTAAATTAAAGATAAAACTGAAATAATGGCTTTAAATATGGACCTTGAGATCAAACGGTTTAAATGGTTAAGATTGGGTCTTAAATCTTACCTAATGCCAAGATATGTATTTGATCCATACCCTATATATATATATATATATGTACATAATATATTTATACTCAATATAAAATTGAGATTTAAGGTGATATAGTACTGCTTTTTGTTGTAATGCATGAAACTCTTATATAACATTATGAAATGATGCTAATATTATTTATGATTCAAGTAATTTAAATCTTTGTAAATGCGGCCCTAAGTATTTTTCTTAGTTATAGATGATCATATTTGTTTTTAGTTTGACGAGAAAGATGGCAAACTTTGTTTGTTTATTTAGTTTTACAAAGTTAAATCAATTAAAAAACAGTCAAATCACACCAAATTGGATAGTCGATTTTAATTTACATGAAATTGCGCAAATTGGAGTGATTTTAATTAAATCACTCCAATACATGAAATTGCACAAAATGGAATGAATAGAATGAATGGATTTGACATAAACAATGAGTGTAAATAGAATATATTAGTATTGATAAGCTTGTATTTTACGCCTTTTCGGGCGCCTCTTTCTTGGATTTGGCTCGTTTTTTAGTAAATTTTATCCCACATTATACCTTGATTTCTTTAATTTATGTGTATCAGGTATAGAGCATCATTGGATCCAAAAGATGAGAAAAAAAATAAGAAAAGTTTGACAACTCATTGATGCCGCAGCATCACAGGGTAAAACGGCTGTCAGGATTGACATTTCAATGTTGCAGCATCACATATCAATGTCGTAGCATCCCGTCCGCGTACAGCAACCTATAAATAGCGTTTTAGGTTAGTTTGGGAGGATTACACACTTTTTACAACACAATGATTGAGAGAAAAACCTAGGGAAGCAAGAGAAAACGATAGGAAGCAAGGAAAAAGCTTGAAGATTCCAAATTTGTCTACGAAAACGGAGAATTCAAGCAATAACGAGAAAATCAAGATTGAAATAGGGAGTTTTTCACTTTTTTTTAAGATTAGTTCATTGAACATGTCTTTTGAAGATTGTTATTTCTCTTTCTTCTCGATCATGAATTAAATTCAGTTGACTAAGGTCGTGTGAAGGCCAAACTATGAATTATCGTTTATAAAATTTGTGTTTTTGATTATTGCTTGGCATGTTATGTGTTCAATTTGTTGTGTTTAATGCTTATGAGTGCATGATCACCACTGTTTGATAAATTGCTTAGCTTAGATTCTGAGAGGATATAGGTTAAGGATGCTTGAGCAATTGAACATCACGTTTTAGAATTGACTAAGAATAGATTCGATTCATTCGTGTAGTCTTTCGGTAACGGGGAATCTCATAAATCTTGTTAATGCATGTGTATTAATTGAATTATCATATAGGGATATTGAGAATCACTAATTAACATAGACGCACTATATCAAGAGATTGGGTAGTGTATAATTTTGGAGTTTCTGCCACAGCATGATAAGTCATAATTAAATAACACGCTTCACAATCGATAAGGAGTAGTTTGGTTGGATCACGTGTCTTAGTTATCTCTCTTCCTCTGATTTTTCAATCTCTACGTGTTTTATATAATTAATTTTCTTTAGTTTAATTAAACAATCACACCTTAAATCTTTGATTTAACTTGGAACTAGGCAATACAGTAGTTTCAATACTTCAATATGTTGTCCCTTGGGTACGATAATCTGGACTTAAATAATCACTATATTACTTGTACATAGTGCACTTGCTAGGTTTCTACGTGTCAAGTTTTTGGCGCCGTTTCCGGGGACAATTATTTTATTTAATATTGAGATTCACTTATCTGTTCTAAGACTAAGTCGTTTTATTTTTTTTATATTATTATACTTTTACCTTGTTTCTTTCTGCTCTTTTGATAGGTTTGTCTTTTGAGTACTGCATGACCCGCACTTCTCAAGAAGAACTTGCTGATTTCGATCCTGAGATCGAACACACATTCCATAGAGCAAGAAGATCACTGAACCAAGGAAATCAACCTGAAGCAATGGATGAGAATAATCAAAACAATTCCTTTCCTGGTCCACAAGGGTTCAATCCAGATGATCCGGCTATTCAAGCAATCATTCAAGCTGCAGCTGCTAACACTCTAGCCCAACAAGCCAGCATGCACCGTGTCCTCTGTGCGACTATATGCAATCCACTGTTCATGGAGCTGCAGGAGCTATTGTGTTACCAATTGTAGCAGCGAACACTTTTCAAATTCCACCGGTAATTCTTCAGATGATCACTAATGATCAATACCAGGGTGTAGTAGATGAAAAACCACATGCTCACATTGCCAATTTTCTTGATATTCTGAGCACCTTTAGGCAGAACGGAGTAACTGATGAAGCAGTAAGATTGAGGTTTTTCCCCTTCTCACTAAAAGACAAGGCTAGAGCATGGCATGACTCCTCGCCAACTGCATCCATCCACACTTGGGATCAGTTGGTAGAGAAGTTTTTGAGCAAGTATTTTCCATCTGGAAAAACAACAACTGTAAAAGCTGAGATATAAGGATTCAGGTAGACTGAAAGGGAATCACTGTATGAAGCATGAGAGCGCTTTAAGGAACTTCTTCGTAAATGTCCCCAGCACGGATTCAAGTTATCGACTCAAGTGACGATCTTCTACCAGGATCTTGGTCCTATCATTTGAACCAATCTTGATGCAGCTGCGGGTGGGACTCTCATGAATCTACCACCACAGGAGGGTCGGGATATGATCGAGAATATGGCTGAGAACAATTATCAGTGGCCTATAGAGAGAATAATACTCCCAAAGAAGCCTAGTGGAGTCAATGAAGTGGATACCTCCACAGCATTAGCTGCACAAGTGGAGATGTTGAACAAGAGGTAACATGCTTTCAATTTCCCAGTAAATCAAGTACAAGTTGTGTGTGAAACTTGTGGTGGAGATCATCACAGTGATTGTCAACAAGGTGGCTCGTCCCTCTAGCCTGAATTAGTCGAGAGTGCTAATTATGTGCACAACTCAAATAAGAGCCAAAATGACCCTTTTTCTGAGAAATTTAACCCGGGATGGCGAAACCATCCAATTTTTTCATGGAGTAACAACAATAACGTGGTTAAGCCACTCCCGGGCTTTCCATCCAATTCTGAGAAACATCCATTTCAGCGACAAGGAGGTTTTCAATCGAACAATTTTCAGAGACAATAAGGGTACCAGCAGCAATAGAAGAAACCGACTTTTGAGAAGTTAATGTTCCAATACATCAAGCAAAATGATGCTAAGATCTCAGAACATTGAAGTTAATATGCCTAACATACAAACACAATTGGGACAATTGGCGAATAAACTCTCGGGTAGGGCACCAGGATCATTACCTAGTGACACTGAAAAGAATCCGAAAGAGCAAGTACAAGCAATTGAATTAAGGAATGGGCGACAAATTGGTCTCAAAAAAGATGTCACTGGTGCAATAGCCACGACTAAAACTGACGACGATAATTTAGCCGCGGCTAAAATTTCGAAAGCTATGGCTAAACCACATAGACAACTTTCTAGTACTGAAAAGTCGAATTCTGCACTGTTGAGTGATCCAAGACCAATAGAGGTTCGACCCCCGTTTCCTATAGCTCTACAAAAGAAGAAAGTGGACAAGCAATTCAGCAAATTCTTTGACATGCTTAAGCAACTACGAATCAATATTCCTTTCATTGACGCATTAATACAAATGCCAAGTTATGCAAAATTCCTCAAGGAATTCCTGTCCAATAAAAAGAAGTGGGAAGAGCATGAAACCATAGCTCTCAAGGAAGAATATTCAGCCATGCTCCAAAATAAATTGCCACCGAAACTACAAGATCCAGGGAGTTTTACGATTCCCTGCACTATTGGTCCTCTTTCGTTCTCAAAAGTCTTATGTGATTTAGGTGCAAGTTTTAATCTTTTACCTTTGTCTCTTTTTAGGAAACTCAGACTAGGTGAACTTAAGCTAACCATAGTATCTCTACAACTTGCAAATAGATCCATCAAGTAACCAAGAGGTATTGTAGAGAACGTTTTGGTGAAGGATGATAAATTCATTTTTCCTGTTGACTTTATTGTGTTGGAAATGGAGGAAGATGTGCATATGCCATTAATCTTGGGACGACCGTTCCTCAACACAGGTAGGGCATTAATTGATGTAGCCATGGGTAAATTGATTCTTCGTGTGGGTGAGGATGCTATTACTTTTTAATGCTTGTCAAGCTATGAAACACCTATTGTAAATATTTTCAATTTTTCATGAAATTAAGAGAATGTCAATTTTCATATTATCATATAATAAAATTGATGCATATATAATATAATTTAAAAGCATAAGAGAGTAAGAAACGGCTGGCCTGTAGGAGACATGCCACTTAACGTTGTCCTCAGATCGTGATGGCCTCTCCTCGTGCAGGTACTGCCGGCTCATCACCACCCTAATATAAAACCCAAGAAGGCCACGTCGGTGTTCTCTTTGTGAGCACGTTCACAAGAAAACTTCGTGAACAAAACCTTATCATAGTTGCCCAATAGTATATAGAAAATATGAAAATGCAAGATGATGTATGCTTGTGTTCTGTTTTCTAACTAGACCTAGGACCTATTTATAGTTTAGGATGCAAGATGTAACTTCTAAATTAAAAGCACAAAATTAATTCAATGTGGGGGTTATGGTCAAAGAATGTTACAAAGTTTTAAAGAAAATAAAGATGATTTTAATGCTTTAAAACTTCAAATTGTAACAATCCCCCACAAGGTTTAAAACTTCAAAATGATATATAAGATATATAAAAGGGCAACTAAATACTATGCAATGGGTGTAGGAGCCTTCCGGGCTTGAACCTACACTTAGTGTTGATGATTTCCATTTTAGGGAGCCATAATGGACTACGCTTGGAATTAGGTCCCTTGGCCAAACTTCAATACATCATACACACAGTATCGACATTGGTCTCAGTTCGCGGGTTAGCGCATTAAAGGCCCTGCACTCTAATCTTTATTTTCGTGAGATCTCTTGGGTTAGCCCAACCCATAGCCACGCTTATGTATGGCAACTCTCACTTGGGTGAAACCTCCAAGGGTACGTGAGAACTCTACCCCGCGGATTATTTCCCGCCTTGGTCTCATTAAGGATCAAAGCCAACCTTAACATCACACTACAAAAGCACTATCACCATAGGGACGGGAAGGAGACACTCTCCTCATAAATTAATACTAAATAAGTCACGCATTATAGGTTATTCCTAGCCATTGAACCTTCTTCATAGGGTCTCCAATCACAAAGGTTGGGTTACTCCCGGAGGTGACTCCCTTGTGGGCTTATGCCCATCCCCCTCGATGATTACGGATCTAGCCTCTGCGCTAGTCCATATATGCTCGCAGCATAAAAATTATATAATGATTCTCTTTTCTTTTCTATTTTATCTTCTGCACATGCACGTGTTATAATAAATATTTTCACAAATAACCAATAGAGGTTAATTAGCAATTGCAATGTTTAGTTGTGTAAAATTATATAGTTTCATCACCATCATTTTATTTATTTTTCCCAAATAACCTTTTATAAAACTTTACCTTGAATTTTATAAGTCAGTCTTCTCAGTAAAATTCACACATTTACTAACTCGTAGTACTTGGTCCAATTTCGTATTTCTTATCATAGAGACCAAAGAAAATTAAAACCCCAAAAATAAGACGGGTTAAGTGTCCAGAATTAATCATAAAACTACTTGATATACTCATCCATCAAGCTAACCCCCACATTTCACTAGATAGATCCAATGTTCTAGGACTTAACCAATTGAATAATGTATTGTTTACACTTCTAATAATTAATTGTTTCTTTGATCAACTTTTTAGTTCTTGTTTAAAACAAAATATCAATTATTATTATTATTATTATTATTATTATTATTATTATTATTATTATTTTAATAAAATTTGTATTAGTAGGTTTGGAAATAACTTTATGTCGCATAATGGAATTTCATAAGATAATAAAGAAGTTCTAGCTTTTTATATTTATTTATTTTTCTTTAAATAAAGACACTCACACTAAATTCAAAATCACTATGTCATGTGTTAGGAACAAGTTTTGGAAACACAATTATTATAATCAACGATCTTTTGAAAATGAAATAATGAAACAAATCAATAATTCATATAAATATAGCTCAAAAAGCAGGATTTACTATAAAATCATTTTTCAACATATTCACAAAATATTAAAGTTTGTATGGTATATATTGGTACTCTAGGACTCCAACCAAAATATATCTTAATGCCATAATTGTTTTTTTTAATTGAAAAATAAATTGAATTTAATAATCAAATATTCAAATTTCTAAATCATTTTGTCTAACCACAAAACATTTAAAAGTATAAATATTGGGAGCTTGCTTTGATCCAACCATAATATGGACATTATTAATGTAAAAATTATTTGTAGTTACTATCACAGAATATTTTTTTTTCTATTTGCAAATTAAGTTAATATCTAACAACTTGTACTCATATGATGTATGTACAATTTTCAAAATACTATATTTTCTCAATTTATCACAATCTCAATAACTGCATCTTTCATATATTTCTAACACAATCTTTCCGAAGAAAATAAATGTTGTTTGATCACACAATTTCGTATTAAAATTCACAAAATATTTAACATGAAAGAGAACATACCTCAAATTTTCAAATATGTCTGATGTTGCCAAAGTTTTGAGCTTTAGAGTAGCATAAAATTTGTCACGCTTTCCAAGCCAACTCATTAGATTTTATGACATGGAATAAATTAGGTTTTAATATGTTCAATATAAAAATCAAAATATGATCATACGTCTCATGAACATATATTTTATTCTAAAAAAAATAATTTTCATGAATTTTTTTTTCAAACAAACTTTAAAGCGCCATTGTCACTCCACCTGTTGCCACATAAAATATCTATAGCAACAATTTTATATATAAAACTATCTTCAAAGTGAGATTCTATAAAGTGGGAACAACACATTTGAGTATTTTGAAAATTGCATGCTTAGAGAAAATTTAAATTTATCTACTAAAGACAATGTAATTTTTGAAAATAAAAGCTATGCTTAAAATAAACTTTTAAGTACCACTCTAATCATGCTGAGGTCATTAGATTGGCCATATCACCATGTATAAAAACTTCAAGAAGTTTAAAAATATTGAGAGATGTGCCTCCTATATGATTAGGAGTCTATTATGCTACTCATGACTTTTCCAAAGTTTTCAAATATATCATTTATAGCACATAACAAAATAGTTAAGCAATTTCTTTCTATAAGAGTAATTATGAAATTCTCATTAAAGAGGTTTCATACTATAATTTAATTTGGATAGATACACCTCAAAATTTCATTAAAATATATTTTTCAAACTTTTGAAAGGAAATCAAAATTCAACTCACCATAATTGTCCAATGAGATGCTTTTCAAATTCCTCACAACGAAATAAAATGTTTTACGAATGCAGATGACATGGGCCCCAATCATATACTATTCTTGTTATCAATTTCCTTAGGCATTGTCCTTGGACAAATCCAAATATACTTTAATTAGATTAATCATAAAGGTTATATATAAATGATTTTGTACTCGAAAATCATATGTTAGTCATCGAATTTTTTTATTTTTTTTTTAAGTCACAATCGGGTGTCAATAATCATACAACCTCAAATATAGTAAGATGATATAAAAGTTTCACTTGCATATACTACATTTGATATAGTAGCTTCAATGATAAAAAGAAAGATGAATTATCACACAAATTTTTTTTTATTTAATCGACATGCTTATAATAACAAAATATTATATAATCGACACGCTTGTTCTAAAGATATAAGATATTATGACGTGATAACAAGAAAATATATTATTCCTTTCTAAAACCGTTATGAATGTCATTAACTTCTGTAGAGAATTAAAAGTTGTCAAAAATTAATATATATCACCATTTAAAGAGAATATCAAATGATTTTTTAATTTCCTCTCTTTATATCTCTGTCTCTGTCTCTACCTCTTCTTCTTATTTTCTAGAATTAGAAACAAGTGAAGAATTTAATGACATTTTTATATTATGGAAATGTAACTTCCAAAGAATTCATTATTATTAATAGCTAGAATTTTAATTTCATTTATTATAATTCTAATTCTAAAAATCAACTAGCCGTTGGATTATTCTATAACTTACAAAATTAAGTAGTTCCTCATATACTAAATTGGTACCTTGCCCAATAAAAATTAAGGAGCATTCAAATTATTCATATCCAATCAATTAAAACTTTTCACTCATATTCATTGGATTCAACCAATATCAATCTCAAGTTTCACAAAGCAATTTTCTTAACATCCTTTCAAGTAGCTGCAATTTCCATTTTTTTTTAGCAAAATAAATAAACTTGAAATTAAGTTTCTCACTGAAAGAACTTACTGGTTCTATCAAAATTTTGGGGGGAAAAATGTTTTGGAAAATTTAATTCAATATTTGAACTTTTGGTTTTCATTCAAGTCTACTTCTATATAGGAATGAAACAATAGTGTTAATATTCGACGAAATTTTAAACATGAAATAATAGCAGCAAAGCATATTGTTTGTTAGTATTTTCTTCAAAACAGACACATAACACTTTGAATCAGCCGGTTTCACAAATCAAGCATTAAGTTAATATTTGAAGTTTCTAGGTTCAGTTTTGAAATGATTGAAATGCAACACCTTAACTAAGAACATAGCACATGCAATGAAAGAGGTAGAGTCATTAAGCAGTGTGTTGTCTAAGATAAAATTAATGGACAGAAAACTCAAATGCTGTCTTCTAGTAGTAACATTGGAATTCTTTTTTTCTTTTTCTTTTTATATTAATTGTAATCAAGATAATGTTCAAAATTATTTTGAAATAATTGCAAATAGTAAATCATCAGTCACTCCACAATTTTCAATTTTGTAACGGTTTCTATCACTAATGTTGACACACTTAAAATGTAGTTGTAAATGAAAAATGTCAAAAATATATTAATTAAAAGGTTTCCTGCAGGTGAATTAACTTTTACTTTTATGTAGGAATGACAATGTTTTTCCTTTCCTTTTATTTATTTATTTATTAATTTTAGTATAATCAAAATTGACACATGCAGAGGAAAATTAATTTGGCTAGTCTATTGAGATGCTAGTTGTCAAAACTAAAATTAAAGTAGTAAAGATATTGTTAGTTTATTATTATTATTAAATCACAATTTTGTAAGGAGGAAACCACACCAATGATTATTGCATGTACAGTAACTTTTGAAATGAAGGTTGTCTTAGTAAAATTTCTTTCTATTAATATGTGCAATTGCAAAATTTGACACAACCTCAGTAGTTATATACTTTTGATAAGGAGAATTATTAGAATTTATCGTCAATAGACAAATGATCAGATTGTTTCAGATTTGCAGAAAATATGCATGCACTTCTTTAAGGTAATTGCAAACTGTAGAGAATAAAGATAATATAGATTATATTACATGTATTGAAAAATAGAACTTATAGTTTAAGTGATTTTAGAGTAATGAAAATATGCAGCTATAGCTCATATAGACAATGAAGTTACAGTAAACAATTAGAATAGATAGGCAAATACAATAAACACCAACATAGAATTTCAGGTTAGCAGCAGGTATCAAATTAACATAAAGCAAATAATCACGATCTTAGATTGTTGTAAATATTTTCAATTTTTCATGCAATTAAGAGAATGACAATTTTCATATTATCATATAATAAAATTGATGCATATATAATATAATTTAAAAGCATAAGAGAGTAAGAAACGGCTGCCCTGTAGGAGTCACGCCACTTGACGCCGTCCTAAGATCGTGATGGCCTCAGGTACTGTCGGCTCATCACCACCCCATGATAAAACTCAAGAAGGCCATGTCAGTGTTCTCTTTGTGAGCACGTTCACCAGAAAACTTTGTGAACAAAACCTTATCATAGTTGCCCAATAGTATATAGAAAATATGAAAAATGCAAGATGATGTATGCTTGTGTTCTGTTTTCTAACTAGACCTAGGACCTATTTATAGTGTAGGATACAAGATGTAACTTCTAAATTAAAAGCACAAAATTAATTCAATGTGGGGATTATGGTCGAAGAATGTTACAAAGTTTTAAAGAAAATAAAGATGATTTTGATGTTTTAAAACTTCGAATTGTAACAACACCCTCCCCGCGATTGCTTTTGTTTTCATATCGATGCATTTAACCCGTTAGCTGTTGAGTATTTTAAGAGCATTAGATTTGAAGATAAATGTGAGGAATGCATTATGGAGTCAAAAGATGATAATTTAGCTCCCGAAAGATTGCAAGAAATTGTTGCGAGCCTTGAAGCTAATCCACCATTCAAAAGGAGCTATCAACGACACTTTGAAGAGTTGGATAGATCACTGTCTTCACCACTGTCCAAGCCAGATTGAAGAACCCCCAACTCTCGAACTCAAACCACTCCCATCTCATCTTAAATATGCTTTTCTTTCTGAGTCTGAGCACTTATCGGTTATTATTTCATCGTCATTGACAGGGCTTATGGAAGAAAATTGTTGAGAGTGCTGAAGGAACATAAAGGGGCATTCTGCTGGAAGATTGCAGACATCAAGGGAATCAGCCCCTCCATTTGCATGCACAAAATTCTGATGGAAGATAGCTACAGACCAACAGTGCAACCTCAGCGGGGACTCAACCCCATGATGTAAGAAGTGGTGAAAAAGGACGTAATCAAATTTCTTGATTCTGGCATCATATATCCAATTTCAGATAGTCGGTGGGTAAGTCCAACTCAGGTAGTGCAGAAAAAAGGAGGTATGACTGTTATTACTAATGAACACAATGAGTTAATTTCTACTAGAACAGTCATTGGGTGGCTAGTGTGCATAGACTATAGAAAATTAAATGATGTCACCCGGAAAGATCACTTTTCCCTTCCCTTTATTGACCAAATGCTTGAAAGACTAGCCAGGCATAAATTTTACTGCTTTTGGATGGTTTTCGGGCTATAATCAAATTGTGGTTGCACCTGAGGATCAAGAGAAAATGACTTTCACTTGTCTTTATGGCACATTTGCTTATAGACGGATGCCATTCGGATTATCTAATACCCCAACTACCTTTCAACGTTTTATGATGGCTATTTTCCATGATATGGTAGAAAAATTTCTAGAAATATTTATGGATGATTTTTCAATCTTTGAATTTTCTTTTGATGCCAGTTTAAATCATTTAACTTTGGTGTTACAACGTTGCGAGAAACTAATCGGGTACTCTACTGGGAAAAATGTCACTTTATGGTTGAAGCGGGAATTGTCCTTGGTCACAAAATCTCCCACAAGGGGATTGAAGTAGATCGTGCGAAAGTCGAGGTGATCGAGAAACTTTCCCCGCATACTTCGGTGAAGGTTGTGAGGAGTTTCTTAGGGCATGCCGGGTTCTACAGACGCTTTATTCCTAAGTTTTCTAAAATTTCTAAGCCGCTATCTAACTTGCTTATGAAAGATGTCACATTTGATTTTTCTCCCGAATGTCTGCAGGCCTTTAACACATTGCGGGCTCGATTGATTTCTGCACCTATTATGATGGCTCCTGACTAGAGTTTACCCTTCAAGCCTATGTGTGATGCGAGTGATTCAACAGTAGGTGTTGTCCTTGGTCAGAGACAAAAAAAGGTATTTCAAACAATTTACTATGCTAGTAGAACTTTAAATGATGCTCAACTGAATTATGACACCACTGAAAAAGAGCTGCTAACTGTAATTTTTGCTTTTAAAAAATTTCACTAGTACCTTGTTTTGAACAAAGTTATCATTTACACTGATCACTCTGTACTCAAATATCTGCTTGCTAAAAAATATGTCAAACCTAGATTAATTCATTGGATTTTGTTACTCCAAGAATATGATTTAGAAATTAGAGATAAAAAAGGTGTAGAAAATGTGGTAGCTGGTCATTTATCTAGGATTACGGCACCTAAGTCGGACACTGTGGATGATGCATCCATAGGGGAGGAATTTCCCGAAGAGCAATTATATGCTATTATTAATGGCCCCCTTCCTTGGTATACGGATTTTACAAATTATATTGTCACAGGGTCTCTTTTCCCCAAGCTCCCTTTTCATCAGAGAAAGAAATTTCTATCTGATGTCAAATATTATCTATAAGATGAGCCCTTTTTGTTCAAAGTTTGTGCAGATCGCATCATTCGGAGGTGTATTCCCGCTGAGGAGATGGCTTCCATTCTAAGTCATTGTCATGACAGTGAGGTAGGTGGCCACTTTGGGCCCACAAAAACCGCGTCCAAGGTTCTTCAATCAGGTTTTTACTGGTCTTCTCTTTTTAAAGATGCTTATGCTTATGTAGCTTCGTGTGATAGATGTCAAAAAATTGGTAATATATCTAGGTAGCATGAGATGCCACTGAATAACATGTCAGAATGTGAATTATTTGATGTGTGGGCCATAGATTTCATGGGACCTTTCCCAAGTTCGTGTTCTAACAAGTATATACTCGTGGCAGTGGATTACATTTCCAAATGGGTAGAAGCCGAGGCACTTAGAACTAACGATGCTAGGATGGTTATCAAGTTTTTGAAAAAGCATATTTTTACATGATTTGGAACCCCTAGAGCCATTATTAGTGATGGTGGTACCCATTTTTGTAATCAACAATTTGATGTTCTTTTACGAAAATACGGTGTCACTCATAAGGTCTCTACACTTTACCATCCTCAAACTAGTGGTCAAGTTGAAGTGTCGAATAGGGAAACCAAAAGAATCCTAGAGAAAACTGTGAACATGTTTAGGAAAGATTGGTCTTTAACATTAGATGATGCCTTATGGGCATATAGAACTGCTTTTAAGACCCCCATTGGCATGTCCCTATATCGACTCATTTTCGGTAAGGCCTGTCACTTACCCGTTGAATTGGAACACCAAGCTTATCGGGCTATAAAATTTCTAAACTATGACATGCAAGCTATAGGTGACAATAGGTTATTGCAGCTCAATGAGATGGATGAGTTTCGACTCGAAGCCTATGAGAATGCCAAGCTTTACAAAGAACTCACGAAGAAGTGGCATGACAAACCCATCACTCCAAGAGAGCTTACTGAGGGAGAAAAAGTCCTACTTTACAATTCACGACTTAGACTCTTTCCAGGCAAATTTCGCTCTAAGTGGTCGGGTCTTTTCACTGTCACCAAGATCTATCCATCCGACACAGTCAAAGTAGCTAATGAGGATAAGTGCACTTTCAAAGTCAATGGGCACCGGTTGAAACATTATGAAGGCACTAATTGGAGTCCCGACAAAGTTGTTGTCGAGCTCACTGATCCATTGAACTAAGTTGACCCTTCTTAGTCAAGCTAACGACTTTAAACAAGCGTTTCTTGGGAGGCAACCCTTAGTTTATTTTTGTTTTTAATTCTTTTCATATCTTTTCACTTACGTCTACGTGTTGTTTTTGCAAGATTATACACTGATGAAAAAAACAATCCAGTTAATGGAGCAGACTGTTTGGCCTGTGATGCCGCGATATCCTTTAGAGGATGCCGCAACATCAATGTACAAACTTTCTGCTCGTTTTAGCCAACAATTGCACGATGTTGCGGCATCAAATCTGCGATACCGCAGCATCACAACATAAAAGAAATTGAAAAATTGCAAAGGGTCTACTTACATACAGCCACACCTCCTTCCCTCTTTCGTTAAACCTGTCTTCCTCTCCAAATCCGCTAGAGATACCCCCTCACATCGCCGACCACATCAATCTCCAGCCACCACTCTTCCCGCCGCCACCCACAGCACTGTCGGTCACCACTGCACCCCGTCTTTTCTTCCCATCTCTTATTCCCACCGGTCATCACTCTCCCACCATTCACCTCGCCATTGACTCACCTACTATCAACGCTGCTCTTTTTCCGTCGAACAACACTCTTTTGTTTGGGGGTTGTTCGGTTGCACGTTGGGCGTACATGTTGTTAGAATAGTGTCCTGCGAGCCAATCCTAGATAGGCTTTCTTTATCTATTCTTGTAATAAACAATTTAGTTTTACATTATATTAATAAAAGGCATTTCTTCATCTTATGTTTATATTGTTATAACTGTATGATGAAGTCCCTAGAATTCGCACATAGCTATGGGGCTTGATATCTCATTGGATGAATATCATAAAACAAGTCTCTAAGGCTGTGATTTCTAAATATTGTCCAAGTCATAGAATTATCAAGATGGGACATTGATAATTCGGATAGACTTGCGCCTATGATGCACACTCTTAATTAGAGAATGTCTCGTTTTATAGACATTAGTGTAGTTGACACAAATGCACATACACGAGTGCTTATTGAGAACAAGTTCACTGATTACCCTGACTGAAACTTCCTAAATTGGAATTATTTCTATATATGTCGAATTAGGAGTTTCTTAATCACGATAGTGCAAGATTAATTTTTTGACTTGAGTCATCACAGTAATCTTGTATATTGACTCACTGCACTTTGACTCTTGTGCCAATTCTTTTACAAGGACACATATGGACTGGTGATTGGGTGTAGTGACTCGTATATGGAGGTTGGTGTTGACAACAAAGGATCCATCACTTGTCTAGATGAACAAGTGAATTTCCTATACTATTCTAAGTGATTTGACTGAGTTAGTCCTTGGCCAAGGCAAGTATGTAATTAATTAAGAAATGAATTTCTTGAATTAATTAATCACTAGTCAAACACACTTGAATTATTAAGATTGAATTTACAAGGATCTCGACCAATAAGATTCCTCGATCCTTAATTCAATTGGGAAATTAGTTGATGGAAGAATCTCACTTGCATGCAATGCGCGATTGGAAAGGTTCCCTTTGAATCGCATACATCTAGGTCTTCAAGATAAGTAGCTAGAAATTTTTCTTTGATTTATGGTATCTTATATTTAATGGAGATTAGATAATATGATGGTTAATTAAAAGTATTTAATTAATCGAGACAATTTAATTGTCCAAATTAAATCATAAAGGTTATGAAACCCATTACTAGTATGTTGGTGAACCTAAAGGGTCACACACAATACTCGGACAAATCCATTTCTTAGCTAAGGAAATTTAATTCAAAGTAGTTGAGTTAATATATTAATTAATTAAGACTTTTATTTATTCAAGCGTTGGATAAATGAATTAATTACGTTGATAAGATCAATTTAATTAAGCTTAAGTCAAGAAAGCATTTAATTAATTGGAATTGACTTTTAATTAATCTAGTATGGTGAATTAATTATTAAAAGGCTATTTTATTAAGCCTTGGTCAAAAATTTGGTGGAAGAAAATAACTAAAGGAGTTTAATTAATTTTCTTCTAGAAGGAAATAAGATTTCTTGGAGAAAAAGGAAACTAATTAAAATAGAAGAGTTCTATTTAGAAATTAATTAGTCTTCTATTCCTACATGGAAAAGGATTAATGTATAAGAGTTCTACATGGAAAAGAATTGCAAGAACCTAGTCCTATATATAGGACATGTAGAGAACGAAAATTGAATGATGACTTTTGAAGCCAAAATTTTTGTTCCTCTTGCATAGAAAATCGTTTCTCTCTCTCCTTCATATAGTGTTCTTGAGTTCTTGATTATTCATCAAGATCTTTAATTCAAGAACTCTTCCAAAATACTTAGAGAAGTAATTTTTACTTTCACCTTAATCCCATACACTATTCCTTAGAGTTAGAATAAACGTTTATAGATCAATCTAGCTAAAGATTATAAACGAGTGGGTATCCGGGGTGTGGATCAACTTTAGAGGAGAAACACTTGGGTCTCTGAAGTGAATCAAAAATCCGATTAAAGGCGTTTTTGGTAGAGGAAATCTAAATCTTCATCAAGGAAAAAACGAAGGAGTTGATTCAAAGAACGAGGAACAAGCTAGGGAGCTTGTGTTAAGGAAGAAAAAACTCTTCGATTTTTGCGAAAAATTGAATAAGGTAAGATCTTCTTTATTTAAGTTTTAAATAACTAGTATAGAGATGTGCAAGCCTGTGATACGTGATAAGCCCGTAGGATTAATAAACTTGCATGTATAAATCCTAGAAACTAAAATTTTAATTTTCCGCTGTGCTTAGTTGGGCTATATGTATATTTCCCAACACATGTCTCGTTGGATTACGGGTTTTAAGTATTGCTGATAAACCCATTTATTTTCTGCGTATTTTTTGTGGTTTTGGATTGGGAGGATTCCTAATTCGACTTTGGGGTGTTAATTGTGTTCTGGCATTTTTGTTCGGAATCTCCTCTCGTGTGCTTATTGCTGCAATTTCATATTGGCATTTCCATTGTTGCTTTGGAAAAACACGATTTTTCGTGGGTCTCGATTATTGTGGGTTGCATCGTTACAATTTTACTTTAGGACTGTTTTGAGATTCATTCTATGGTTTGGAGTTATATTGATGCAGATTTGGTGAGTTGTTGACCGTTGGATCTGAGTGATTGATTATGCTCTTGAAAATGGGTTGTTGAGTTGGGATTTCTATCTGCGGAGTAGAGACTCGTGTCGAGAACTTGGTAATTTTGTAAAATGTCGTTATGCTGCCAAAATTTTTAGAAGTTCTTCAGCCGAGTTAATTTCCCCATGTCGAAAAGGGCTAAGGGCAAACAGTCAGCGAGTACCAGTCGTGCTAGTCCAGTTGAGGGTGATTTGGATTATATGGAGGACTCTGCTGAGTTCGAGTCTGAAGAACTTGAGGAAGCCTTTGCACTTCCACCGGAGTTTGCTTCACATGTTGCCTACAAGAACTACTGCCACATTAAAACCTTACCTATCGTTCTTGAAAAGCAAATTCAGTTCGGTATGTCCACCAAGGAGCTCAAGATACTGCAAATGGTTACAGATAGGGGTTGGGAAAAATCTATTGAAACTCCCCGTGACACTACTACAAAAATACACTATTACAGCGTACTTATTATAGCGGTTTTTCAAAAACCGCTGAACGGAATGACCTACTACAGCGGTTCATCCATGAACCGTTGTAATAGGGTTGACCGAGTGACCTATTACAGCGGTTCACTTGCGAACTGCTGTAATAAGTTCAGAGCTATTACAGCGGTTTTAAGAAAAACCGCTATAATAGGGATATTACAGCGGTTTTTCTTAAAACCGCTATAATAGCCGGCGCCCTATTACAGCATTTTTTTAAAGAACCGGTGTAATAGGGGCTAAACTATATACAAATTAACCGGAATCTCTCTCTCTCTCTCTCGAAACACTCTCTCTCTAGCTCTCACTCTTCTAGGTCTCCACCACATTCGCCGCCACCACCCCCACATTCGCCGCCACCACCACCATCCGCTCTCACAGCCACCACCTCCTCTACCACCAACACAGCCGCGGTAACGAGAGCCACAGCAGCCGCGACTCGTTCTCCTTCCTCTGCATCAGCTCGCGAAAACTCACCGCCGAGACCTTTTCAAGAATCGCGAACTCGGACGAACAGCACACCGCGGCGGCAATGTCGACGATGTCTTGGAATCTTTTGGAAGAACGGTGGATCTGCACGGCGGAGTAGGAAGGCGTTCTGATCGACCTCTCCGACGCGGATTGTACCTGCAACGATGTCGTATTGCTCAGGATGAAATGTACAGTTCCGATTAGGAAATCTTTGATGTATCCGACGGCGTAGATCTCGATCGATACGGCGGTGGTGTCGCCGGAGATGAATTCGTCGGAGACGCGGAAGAGGAATTTGTCATTCCAGGTAGGGTTTTCGCAGCCAATTGAATCGATTTTTGTTCGGAGCTTTTTGCAGAAATAAAGACGTACACCTCAGTATCTTAGGATTGTCAAAATGTTATTCTATTGAAATGAGATTGTCTCCCAGTTTATTGCTGCACATATATGTCCGTTTTCATTGTTGTTGAGGTCTGTGATGTTGTGGAATGTGAAGTTGCCTTGGTCACTCATTGTTATTAACTAAATAAGACAGGATTTAGATCCGAAATCAAATAATTCTAATTTTTCTGTTTTGGATGTTGGCTTTTATAGTAATTTGATTTTCTATGATTATAAAGGTTGATGAGAGGGCAGTGTTGAAGCAGTTTGATTGGCTGGAGCCGAAGGCCGATGCATTAAGGGAAGCTGCATTTGGGTATTGTGATCCAAAGAAGCTTGAATGTGAGGTCTCATCATTTCGCGAGACCATAGAAAGCCTTGTGGTCCTGTTCTCAAGAAAATGCAGTCCTTGTTTGAGAAGTATGATTTCTTGCACAAATCTTTACTGTCACTTTGAACTGTCATAAATATTGGTGGAATTCGTCCTAATTTTTCAATTTAAATACCATTCAAGATTGGAGCATGGTGTTTATAATTAGTTAGTTAACTGAATGTATCGTTATTGTGGAGACAAAATGACATTCGATTATTTATATCATAAATGGAGTAGACTAAGTGATGTTTATCTAATCATAGGTATGTAATGTACTTTCTTGAATGTAATCGGCTATCAAAAACATTTGTATGTGATTGAACACAGACAACTGTACCTTGAGTTGGGATGTTTATACTGGTGATGAGCCTCAGCACTGATGGAACTCACTTAGAACCACTTCTTCAACGACTTTGTTGTTCAATTAATCATTCTGTTATTCTTCCTTTATAAGGTAATTATTTATTAGCTAATTATTTGAGATTAGTTAATAACTTATTTCCTGTGAGTGGTTAATTAGCAAATTTAGTTGATATACCATTCATTAACTGAACATACACATCACTGATTTGTCTAATTAGTTCAAGAAGTCCCATCTCTACATTAACTAACACATCTTCACTTTCTGACTATTGATACAATAGCTATGAGAGTTCAGTTTGTAATCTTAAATGATTAGACTTATACGAAGGATTTGGATACATGGTTATAAAATGATACAATTATTCTAAAACATATTGGTTAGATACTACTTCACGTGGATGTGATCGTTTACTCAACAGGCACACGTGGTTAGAATTCTCTTTGAGAGTCACAGATTCATGGATTCACTGAATGTAGGGCTGCTGGACTGCTTTGTTCTTTGTTCTATTGTGAGTGTTTTATTTTTTAGTTAACAATTTATTTCGCGATGGTTATTGAACACTTGGATCAAGTAATCGTTCCTTTTAAAGTCAATTTGGTTCCCAAACAACATTGAGGTGAATTGGCATTTTTTTGTTCTTACGTACATAAGTGGTGTGTTGTGTGTCATGATTGTGGTAAACTGTTGTCATCTCTTGGAGATACTTTTCTAAAATGGTGTTTTCTCTGTCCTAATATTTTTGACCATCTCTACTTTTGTGGCAATATGCTGATTTGCACTTATGATTTATCAACCCAGAGATATTTGAAGGAATCTCAAGTGCCACAAGGATGAGGATCTTCAAAAAGGTCAAGCTGTAAAAAATCAAAGGGTATAATGCTACTGACCCATTGAATTTTCACTATATGTATCATTTTTTCCCTGAAATTCTACTACTGAACTTGCTCTAATTCTATAGTTAAATGTTATCATTCACTAGCCCGCTTCAAGTTTAAATACTGCTGCTGACTCTAGAACTTAGCTTTAATAAAGTGCAGATAGATGCATATATGTTTAACTCCCTTAACAAATTACTGACATTTTGGCAATTTCTAGTATGTACCCAAATGGTTCAAGAAGATAGAAAGTGGAAGCTGTGTTTTAATCCCCATGCCTTAGAACCCGTTTTGCATAATTGAGTAAAGAAAGTTGTTTTACAGAAATTTAATATAATTTGAGATACTTGTGTCGATATGTTTGATTTTTCTGTCCTTGACAAATGTCCCATATTACTGCAGAGTACTCTATGTGCTGCAAGACGTGTTGCTGCCTTTGTGTGTGGGGACGATGTCATTCACAAATTATTTACAGAATTGGCCTACAGATACAAGTGAATCTCAAACATTTTTAAGTTTTTCGCCATTTGTTGAAATTTGATGTAATACACATGCAAAATTTCTCTGTTACAGAGATAGGGCTGGTGGATATTGTATTATGTGTGTGGGGGATATTCTTGTTTGTGGATCCATGTACTTTACTTATAAGTTATATGTATAAGCAGTGAACCTAGTATCGCTTTGTGGGAATTACAATTGTACATGTTATTTAACTTTGAGCCGCTATCTAATGGATCAATATTGTTACATTATCTCCACATTGCTCAAGATATCAATATGTAAAAAAAAAAAAAAAAGTACTATACAGCGGTTATAAAAATAACCGCTATAACAGGTACCCCTATTATAGGGGTTATAAAAATAACCGCTATAACAGGTACCCCTATTATAGGGGTTATAAAAATAACCGCTGTAACAGGTACCCCTATTACAGGGGTTATAAAAAAAACCGCTGTAATAGGGGTAACTATTATAGCGGTTATAAAAATAACCGCTGTAATAGGCACCTATTACAGCGGTTTTTAACCGCTGTAATAGGCATTGAACCTATTACAGCGGTACCTATTACAACGGTTAAAACCGCTGTAATAGGTCCAAAAAAACCGCTGTAATAGGACATTTCTGTAGTAGTGTGAGGCATGTCAAAATTTGGTACACAAGTTTTATTCTAATGCCCGCGACACACGTCGCAAAGTTGATCCTACAATTATGCGGGTATTCGTACGGACTGGATTTTTTCACTTTTATCCTTAGACCATCAATACCGTTCTAGGATTGACTCATTCTACCACTTGTGAGGAATATGCAAGATACTACACATATGTAGATTTTCAAGGTATCCTTAATGAGCCTTTGTGTTGAAAACACTAGTTGGAACACGTCGAAAACTGATGGTCATCCGGTCAACCTTCCCCAAGGCCGGTTAAAGACGGAGGCAAAACTTTGGCTACATTTCATCACTTCTCGTTTGACTCCTACTTTTGGGAAATCATCTTTTACCATTCAAAGGGCGCTCTTAATTCATCGACTCATGACAGACAAACCCATTGATGTCGGGCAGGTGATAGTTGCTTCATTCCTTGATGCCATGAAGAGTTGGCTCTTCAAGCATACAAACTTGCCCTTCCCATCATTGATAACTATGTTCTGTGCCCGTAACAACATCATCGGTACCTCATCGGATGTATTCCTGAGCCCACCTTCATCCATCACTTGGGCCTCACTCAAAAACTCCGTCGTTGCAAGCACTTCAGATGAAATTCGTGATGAACCTGCTCCGGTTCCCAAGTTAGGTCCTATACCACCATTCAAGGCTTCTCCTCCGGACCGTGACTTCTACATCATTCAACAGAATACCGTACTCATTCGGGAGTTGGCCCGAGTTCATCGACGCTTAGATAAGTTAGAAGCCCATCACGCACATGCTCCGCTACCTGAAGACGATGCTCATTGATTATGTTTTATCGAATATGTCCCGTAGTTTCCTTGTTTTGGCACTTTATTTTGATGTTCTTTGCCTGAACATCGTAGTCGTTTATTTTTATCGCCTTTTTTTTATTTTCTGCTTATTTTTGGCATATACTGAACTAATCCTTCCCTATTATTTTAGTTTTTGTTTCGTTTAATCGTTTCTCTTATTTTTGTGAGTTAGGATGTGGAACTTTTGGTTGATTTTTCTTTGACTTGTTTCAATGAGTATGGTGCACAACGGTTGATACACACCCATGTTCTTCATCAGACTAATGTGGAAAAGCTTCTTATGTTTCTCATCAGGGCAGTATCTTCACTCTCTTAGCAACTTTTTGTTACAACATTGGGGACAAAGTTAAATTTTAAGTTTGGGGGTGGGGCACATGAATTGCATATGCATGTCTTATATTTTTGTGCCCGAATTTTTTACGATTTGCAGACATTTTCGCAAGTGAACCCCTTTGAATAATCTTTTATGAACAATTATTTGCTTTGACAAAACATGAAAAAATTGTTGTTTCAAATTGTTCTGAGTCAAAACCCCGAATTGTGATCACCATGTTTAGTTTGTGTCTTGACATTCATGTTAGTCAATATCATGTGAATTTTAGAGGACTCGAGACATAGAACTTCTATGTTTGTTTCACTTTGATGAGTACATTGATATTGCGTGACCATGACATGATTTAGGTCATCTTTGATTTATCCTAGCCTTATGTTAGCCTGCAGTATATTCATTATCTCTAGACCTTTATTTGAGCCTTAATGATAAGAATGGAGTGTGCTATGCACACTATAGACCACCATTCGACTTTCTTTCATGAACCACATCAACTACACTTTAGCCTAGAAGAAAAACAAAGAATGAATTACCCAATTAGGAGAGCTTAGAACTTGATATCTTTTAGCTATGACTGGGTATGCATTTTGATGTCTCGTGCACATAAGAGTAGGAAGATTGAGTTGGTTTGTTTTGAAAATTGATGAAGGTTTTGAGGTATACAAGATGAATGAGAAGGATTTGAGAAGCACATGAAAAAAGTTGAGCCGAAATAATCGGAAAAAAAAATGTTTGAAAAAAAAAGAGAAAAAAATTCTCGACTAGGCTATATATGTGATGCTTGAATGAGCATTGGTTAGGTGTTGTCACTCGTACACAACCCAATATCGACAAGAAATAAATTTAGAGGCTGTGAGTTTGAAAAAGAAAAAGAAAAAAAGAAAAGAAAAAAAAAGAGAGAAAAAAGTGGTGAGAATTTTGAGTATGATGTTTAGTTAGTGAGTATAGCTTGAGGATATCGAGTTTTAGGCTCTCTAAGCCTTTAGTCACTTTTATCCATAAATTCTCAACCTAGCCAACTCCTGAGCCTTACATTACAAGCCGAAAAGACATTTTGATCATGGTTATCATGTATTGTGCATTCAAATAAATTTTACAATTTTGAAGTCGATTTATGTCAATAAGTCTGATTTGTTTGCATAATTTTGCCTAATTTAGATTCTTGACAGAGAAAAGACATAGGGATCGTGACTTGGGGGTAATGATGAAGATATTTTGGGACATATGAATCTTGAATGTTTTTTGATGAATGAGTAACTTTTCATAAATCTTGTTTTAAGGGGTAGTATCTTGTGTTTATGTGTTGGAGTTGTAAAAACAATTCATTGAGCTTATGGTGGATTCTATTTTCTTTGCTCGAGGACAATCAAACTCAAGTTTGGGGGTGTTGACAAGCTCGTATTTTACGCTTTTTCGGGAGCCTCTTTTCTTAGACTTGGCTCGTTTTCTAGTAAATTTTATCTCACATTATACTTTGATTTGTTTTATTTATGTGTGTATCAGGTATAGAGCATCATTGGATCCAAAAGATGGGAGAAAAAATAATAAAAGTTTGACAACTCATTGATGCCGCAGCATCACAGGGTAAAACGACTGTCAGGATTAACATTTTGATGTTGCAGCATCACATATCAATGCCGCAACATTCCGTCCGCGTACAACAATCTATAAATAGCATTTTAGGTCAGTTTTGGAGGATTACACACTTTTTACAACTCAAGGATTGAGAGAAAAACCTAGGGAAGCAAGAGGAAACAATAGGAAGCAAGGAAAAAGCTTGAAGACCCCGAATTTGTCTACGAAAATGGAGAATTCAAGCAATAACGAGAAAATCAAGATTGTAATAAGGGTTTTTCACTTTCTTTTGAGATTAGTTCATTGAACATATCTTTTGAAGATTGTTATTTCTCTTTCTTCTCGATCATGAACTAAATTCAGTTGACTAAGGCCGTGTGAAGGCCAAACTATGAATTATCGTTTATAAAATTTGTGTTTTTTATTATTGTTTGGCATGCTATGTGTTCAATTTGTTATGTTTAATGCTTATGAGTGCATGGTCACCACTGTTTGATAAATTGTTTAGCTTAGATTCCGAGAGGATATAGGTTAAGGATGTTTGAGCAATTGAACATCACGTCTTAGAATTGACTAGGGATAGATTCGATTCATTCGTGTAGCCTTCCGGTAACGGGGAATCTCATAAATCTTGTTAATGCATGTGTATTAATTGAATTATCATATAGGGATATTGGGAATCATTAATTAACATAGACGCACTATATCAAGAGATTGGGTAGTGTATAGTTTTGGTGTTTCTGCCATAGCATGATAAGTAATAATTGAATAACACGCTTCATAATCGATAAGGAGTTGTTTGGTTGGATCACGTGTCATAGTTATCTCTCTTCCTTTGATTTTTCAATCTCTACGTGTTTTACATAATTAATTTTCTTTAGTTTAATTAAACAATCACACCTTAAATATTTGATTTAACTTGGAATTAGGTAATAGAGTAGTTTCAATACTTAAATACGTGGATTTAAATATCCACTATATTACTTGCACGATCTAGTGCACTTGATAGGTTTTTGTGTGTCAAGTGTATTGGTGTGTTATCATAATATTTGAATACTTATTTCATATATGAATAAGTGAAACGTGGGATAAAAATTATATTTAATTTATGACTCCAAATTTCACCAAAGTTTAAAGTCCTACAATTTCGTAAATGAATAGAATGTTTAGACTCGGATATTATTCTAGCCGGATAATTTTACAAGTTTCTACGAAATATGAGTTACACCAATCTAATTGGACTTGACTAAAAAGTTTAACTTGGGTCGACTATTAATAGGGATAATTGCATATCATACCCCTGTGAAACATGAAACATACACACATTCCTCCTGTGTTAAAAAAATAGCCTGAAATAACCCTATGATTTTCAAAACCCTGCACGAAACCCCCAACCTTACTTCAAATACACTGCGCGCAAATGCTACCTTTCGCGGAGTTGGGGATTTCGTGCAGGGTTTTGAAAATCATAGGGTTATTTCAGGCTATTTTTAAAAAATAGGGGGGATGTGTGCAAGTTTCATGTTTCACAGAGGTATGATATGCAATTATCCCCTATTAATATTTGATTATTTCATCATAAAAATATACATAATAGACGTTGGAATTGTTTTAATATTATTATTTATATTTTTGACAATTAAGCTTGTTACTGAGGTTGTGAGGCAAAATACTATGGTGCACCGAGAGTGTTGCTCCCGGTGCACAATAGTCACACATTCGGTTGGGGATGATTTCTTTATGCGTAGTAGGTGATGAAAACCAGTCCCCATCCCATGAATGTGTGATGATGGATGCACCAGGAGCAACATTCTCGGTGCACCATAGTATTTCCTAATTGTGAGGGGCAAGTGTATATATATATATGCAGAAGGCTGAACAGGACAGGACGAGTTCCACTATCAAGTTCACATGTTAGATATTTTTTGTGAGGACTCCAACAAAAAATAATATTAGTGACAAAATGTGAAGTGATAATCAAAATTGTCATTAGATATAAATAATAAGTGACAATAATTTTTACTGTCAGTATAAGATTTTTAGTGACAAGAATCATTTCTTAGCTGTCACTAAAAACAATTGGTGACACATTTTTAGTGACAATACAAATATTGTAAATACTATATTTGTTATGACTAAGTTATCACTAAACATACGTCACTAATGATTAATAGTGACAATAAATTCTTTATCACTATATAAAATTTTGTCACTATTAAAGTTTTAAAAATGTCATTTTTGTGACAAACATATAATCTTCTTCCTCAATATATTAATTATTGACAATATATATTTTTGTCATTAATATATTAATTTTTTTAAGTAGAGGTTTATTTGCACTGACTTCCTTATGACAAGTTACAGACAAGGTATTAAATCTCGGTATCGGTGTCGATATCGGGGTAGTAAATTTAAGGAAATTTTGATGAAGATTTCAGGGATATTCAAAATTTTGGTTTCGATTTTAAAGAAATCATAAAAATTTATAGAAATATTTGGAAATTTACAATGAAACTTTATATAACTTTCAATATCATAATTATGCATTTTTTACGTTAATAATGTTTCATGTATAATATATGCATAATGAATCTTGTTAAATAGAATGACTAAAACCTACTGTAAAAAATATAAAATAATGGTAGTAAAATAATAGTCAAATATCATCAGAACTTCATTAAAATAAAGTGTACCACCATTTTAGTAAAAATCATTATTCAAATCCTATCAAGCTTCTAAAACGATTTTTATGATATTTTATTTAAATAATTTTTGTGTTCAGACCCAAATTATTATTAACTTATTGCCTAATATCACTTTCAGATTCGTATTTAAATTTATTGCTTATTGGTTTACATATTTGGTGATTTATTATCTTTTCTTTTAATATGAATGATCACTTAACCTAATTTTTAACTATAATATTTCAAAAAATAAATATTATTGTAAAATTTGGGAAAATTCGGGTTTCGACAAAAAATTTGGAAAATTTCGGGTTTCGGTCGAAATTTCGGAAGATATTCTGCAAAATTGGATCAAAGGTTAGATTTCACTTCGTGACCCCCCGAAATTCGAAGTTTCGGTTTTTCGACCGAAATTTAAGACCGTGGTTACAGATATGTATGTCCTCTTACTTTTGGAAAGATATCTTCTTTTACATAATTACTGTTTTGATGCCTTGGACGATTTGGGACACATTCATGTGTGCATGTTATTGAAAGAGTAGGGACAGAGCCAGTATTCAGGGGTTGGGGGAGGGGGGCGAATGTAAAAATTTAGAGAAACCTTAATATTTTTAGATTTTGAAAGGGCAAAATGTCAAAAATCAAAAATTTATTGGTGGCAAAATGTGAAAAATTTAAATTTTGTAGGACAATTTTTTTTTTTCAAAATTGAGGTGGCGTGGGCCCCACAGTCCCCCCTCCCTTCCGGTCCCGCCTTTGTGAAAGGGAAAGAATCTATATATTGTATTTGTGCTTTAGGCTCTTTAGCAATGTTGAGGTACCAATCCCGACTTTATATATATTACCTCTGCAAATATTGATACAAGTTGATCACATTTACTAATCGGTAAAGGCACACTTCATACGTGCGCAAAAATAAATAAATTGATGTGGTATCTTTTGACAATTTTTTATAAAATTTAAGTAAAACATGAGAGAGAATAAAAAATAGTAGAAAATACAGGTGAAAAATAAATTTCATGTGATTAAAAGGAAAAAAATGAGATATAAAGATATAGGGAGACAACGTGTAAGTTAAAAATCATGGATAATCATCCACTACATTTGGTTAGTGGATTATGTGGTTGTTATTATGCCAAATCATCAAAACAAATAAGGTGTCAGTATAACCACCATATGGTGCATGGACACAAGAAGCATGTTGCATGCATGTAACACTTCTCCATATGCCATACCAAATGGTTTGGCAATCCAAACACATTTGGCCCTCTTCAATTATTATATATATACATGTATGATAACGCAATCAACACATAATATATTACTACATAACAAAAAGAATCTGCCAAATGTGTTGAGATGGCCGAGTTGGTCTAAGGCGCCAGATTAAGGTTCTGGTCCGAAAGGGCGTGGGTTCAAATCCCACTCTCAACAGAACATATGAGTTCAGCTTTTTCTCTTGAAATGATACCACATTAATTTTTCTCTAGCACTTTTTTTTTTTTTTTGCCAAGATCTCTTGCACATTTCAACATCGTGTATTTTTCCTTGACACATGGTCACATGGATGTCTCCTCAACCATCCCATTTACAATCCTGAAACTTAACATTTATAGCCGATGTTATGGTTGTGCCTGCAACATTAAGATTCTAGATGTTTTTGAATTCTACTTCCACGTATGGCGTGACGTGATTATTTGATTTACTTGATACTAGTTTATTTGTATAATTTTAAGTTAAGTTGTAATAACTGATTGTGTTTGGCTAGCTAATCCTTTATATCTTAGGGTTTTGTCTATGTCGCACCCAGTGAGGTGCACCAAGTGCGGCAGAAGGTGACACTTGTCACGTTCTTTACTTTTTCTTTTTAGTTTTGTAGTTTTTTTTCTTCAGTTTCTTTACTTTCGTTATTTTTCCATTTTGTTTTCCTTTTCTTTTCTCTTTTGATTTTTTGTTTAAAATTTTTAGGAAGTTTTTTTTAGGATTATACTTCATCAAGAATTCAAACCAACTCAATGCGTATGAAAAAACTAAAAATTAATCTAAAATTAGATAATTATACATTCAAGTCAAACTTTAATGACATGTCAAGTTCGATAACACTTTAATTTCATACGCTCGCAATGCAAATTCTTTGATGCTTAAACTAAGGAAAACATAACGGTTGTAAAAAATTAAGTAGCTTATTATTCAAAACATCAACTAATTTGAGTTACAAACAGATGATGTTAAGCTAATTAAATTTTACTAGCATATTTTATAGTTAAAATGTCAACTAATTTGAGTTGTGAGCGAATTTAATTAAATTATAATTTTGGATAATAATAGGCCGCATAAGGTGTATCGGTATCGACAAAAGCATATCGTAGTGTAATGTAACTGATATGATGATTTTTCTAAGGAGAAAGAGGCATAATATTTTATTTCTTTTTAACAAAACAGGAGCTATATTATATCAAAACATGAGTCAAAGTACACATTTATTATACATGTTGGTCCCAAATGGCATACAAAAGGGTCTAGAAGGGGGGGGGGTTGAATAGACCCTGAAATCTTTTTCGACTTCAAAAATTCATATTACTTTTTAAAGGTTTGAACGCTTAGAGGACTGAGCGCTAGGTCAGGCGCTACAGTAAAGATAACTTAGACTTAGTGATTTTAGCAATTTACCAAAGTAAGGTAAAACTTAGATCGCTTAATCAGGGTGAAATGATTTTAAAATTTTAGTTTTCGTTTTAGTCAAATAGTCGTTTAACCATTTTACTTGTTTTTTTCAAGATAAATGATAAAATATAAAGCAAGACAGTAAAATAGTAAATGACAGTAAATAACACAAGAATTTGTAAAGTTCACTGGGTGGTGTAATCCTAGCTACGTCCTTCTTCTCCTTGAACACTTGGAGCACTAAATTGATTATCGAAGGATCACACAGAAACTTCTACAAAATAGAGGAGGGGATGATGATCTTGGGCTCCTTGATCACACAGACTTAAGCACCAATGAAGATCTTCACCAACAAGCTTCTCTCACTCAAAAATACTGCTTGTAGAGTCAACAACTTCTTCACACAGATAGATGTGGTTGAGGATTTTGACCACGGGTTTGTTTGATTTTAGGAAGTTCAAACAACTTAGGATATCTCAATAATAGTGTATGGTTCTTCTTTGAAGATGTTTGAGATATCTATGACTGTCTGGAATGTATGTAGGAGGCTTGGAAGAATTTTGGCTATGGGGTTTCTAAGCTTTTCTTAAGAAAATAATTCAGCAAAGTGTTGACCTTCTTGTGTATGTACGTGTTTTTTAGGGTTTGCTGAGGTAAGGTATTTATAGGCATTTTCTTGGGATTTGTCCGTTGGACACATGTAGGTGCGTGCCTCTCACGCGCGAGTGAGTCATACCTTTTCTCTGACATTCGTGAAATCCCGTTGCACTGATTTGATGTGGCAGGTTTGAACTCTGAAATTCTGACAGTCTAAGCCAGTAGGTAGCTTGCTCCGTCAACAATCTGTCCTTATCACATTTGATGCTCTTATCAAGCATTTAATGCATTTGAATTTATTTCCCGTTGGAAATAAATGTCCGTTAAATGATTGCATTTAAGTCCTTAGTGACTTCAGAATTTATTTCAGGTAAATCTGATCTTCTTGATGGCTTGATTGCTTTGAGCGCTTGATTCATGCATCCTGAAATAGTCCATAGCGATTGGCAGTCGCTTAAGACAAAATCTTCATCTTCGTTTGACTTCAGACGCTGATCTTCAACTTCATCTCTAATAGACTCACCTAGAATTCTACTAACGACTTGGTATCCAACACTTAGTCTAAAATCTACAAAGATAAAAATTACAAGCTTAATAAAATTACAACCTTTCAAACGCTTATACAATTGTTCTATGAAAATATATATTTACATTCTTTTGGGGTCTAACATAAAATTCTATCTTATCATCATCAAAACATCTAACATGAAATTCCTAACAATACCCTCATTTTGGGGCAACTTTACGTGCCCTATGTTCATCGCAAGTAATGAATGCTGTATAAAATTGTGTTTAGACGAGCAATAATTTAAAATGACATTAGAGTAAGTGGTTTTGAGTTTCATAATGTGATTGAAAATAATAATCTAGAAATGAGTATCAATGAATATAAAATCAATTGTAACTCGATATTGTCATAATAAGCTCAATAAACATGTTAATGAAATTGAAATTCTTGACTTTCATATGAAATAATTTGAACTACTAGATATTCGTTTTCAAATTGATCGATGTAAACCTCATTCAGCTCGATTCGTTAAACATAACAGATTGAACTTGGAACATTGTTTTAGGATAACTCTTGAGCTCCACTAGACCAGTTAAGATCTAATCAAATATGTGTAATAAATCAAGTTACTCAAATTCAACACGTGTTTGAATCTGCTAAAGTTTGTTCGAGCTATGTGCATGTGATTAGTATTCTAACCAAAATCAAATCGTTTTTAAGCTCAATTAAGGTTCAAACTAGCTAGTTTGAACCATACGTAATTTGGTACCTTGATTCATTACACTACTATTTGAAACGTGAGAACTGAGAAAACACCAAATTAGAAACGAGAATTCCAACTATTTTCACATAGCAATTTCGTTAGTTAGCCCAGTCCAATTGATTGTTATGAGAAATTGGGTCATTGTGAAAGCCTATCAAATGTCAATAGACCTACTTTTTTTTGTGGGACACATAGATGACAATAACTTGACTATACAAACTTTGTTAGCTACGGATCATTTTTGGAGGTCCCGGGACTTGAGGTCTCGAAATAATCTCCACCATTGTCCATGTGTATGTTTGCAAGGAGTCGTCAATATACTTATTCACATGTAGGGTGGAAATCAATCGGAACCTCAAGCCCCGAGATCTCCCAAGTATAACCCGTTAGCTACAGACTAATTGCAGGGCCCTAATGTCATAAAAATGTTGAGAAAAGTCAAGCAAGGGCTAAGTGATAGAAAGGCCTTCCAATGAAGCTTCTGGCCAGTAGTGATAGTGCCGGCCACATCACAAGCTCAGTTTGCCCTTTTCTCTTTGTATTTTTTTGACCTTTTAGCATCTTCCAAACAATATACTCTTATCACCTTTTACACCCCTTTTATCTCCTGGCTATTTCGCATCCGCATATGTTAGTGGACTCTATGAAGCCATAAATCACATGGTCATTTTGACATAAAAATAACGAAATTTGGCCTAAAAAATAAAGCTCTAGGATTTATTTTTTTATATATAAGTGGTTTTTAACATTAAATAATGTAGATTAAGTCACATCAGCAAATAATGTATGTTATTATTGATGTTGCTTAATTAATTCCATTTGGTGTTTATACATCCTGATGTATAAAAGTATTTTCCGAGATTCTTCTTCTAACACCCATCATTGACCAAGTTAGTTTAGGTTCAATGATGCGAGAATTTTATCGTATTGGTTGAATATCAATGGATCAAAATGTGTTATTAACATTAAGGTTATGTTCGGAGCATAAGGAAAATGAAAATGATGAAATAGTAAAACACAAAATACCATCATGTCGTAATAAGGTAAATATTTGTTTTACTGGCAAGACCAAACGGGAGATAAATGTGAACGCTCTTAAATCAACTTTGGTGTTGCGCACACCAAATGTCTGTATTGGGTGAATCCAGCAAAATACTGTTAGGAGTCCTGGAAAATTCAAGAGCAAAAAAAAAATCGAGGTTTTACTTCAATTATAAATTATACTCAATTCGTCCCAATATTAAGACTCATATTTGATTCGATACAGAGTTTTAAATAATTATTGAAATAGTAAATTCTTTGTATTTCTTTATTGTATTAATGGCGTCACTGTCATTAGTTGAAATGAAAATGTAGTTTGGAAAAAGAATTCCATTCAAAAGAAAAATCTTATTGTGAGACTTGGTAAAAAGGAAATATGAACCATAAATGTAAAACAAATAATAAGTAAACTAGTAAAACAAAACAGAAGATAGACATTGTGATTGCAGAATGACTTTGTCAACCTTTGGTGCCCCATCAGACAACCTGGCTGCCTCTCAAATAGCTGTAGCTTCTCCTAGCATCAACAGATTCAACAAAGTAGATATGCTGCAAATTGGATGAAAACAAGAATAATTAAGCAACCAAAACATTATGAATTTATGAGATTTGAGTGCAGAAACTGAATGAGCCAAAAAAAATGCAATCAAATTGCATCAGAGAAGCATCAAAAGCCTGTTTCAACACTTGCGGTGTAAATCCTCCGCCTGACCAGCCTCATACTAGTACTTCCTCTCCCAACCCTGCTGCTATTGACCCTCGTCTCAATTTCGTCTCCGCCATAGTTTCATCCATCCAACCAAATGCCACTTTCACTAATCATGAGTCACTTCCCTCCTTCACACAACTTTTTACTAATCTGAAAAATGCATTGCCAAGCTACTCGAACACCGTTCTTGCTGATGATATTCGAGCTCGAGAATATTACCATCTCTCGCGTTCTAATCATGTTTGTCTTGATTATATTGGCCACGGACTTTTCTCATACTCCCAGCAAAAGGGTTTGAATCCAAATCCAACGACTGAGATTGCTTCATCATCATCATTATCATCATCAGCATATGCGCCCTTTTTTGACATTTCATACAAATCAGTGAACTTGAATTCTTACTTGCTCAATGGAAGAAGTCAAGAGTCGGAATTCGAAGCTGCAATGAGAAAAAGAATCATGAGATACATGAATTTGCATGAAGAGGATTACTCATTGGTTCTCACAGCCAACCAGTCATCAGCATTCAAGATTCTTGCAGACTCTTACCCTTTCCAATCCAATCAAACCCTTCTCACAGTGTATGATTACGAGAACGAGGCTGTGCAAGCTATGGTCGAAAGCGCGAAAAAACGAGGCGCACGACCTCAATCGGCTGTTTTCTCATGGCCTAACTTCAGACCAAACTCCAGAAAGCTAAGAAAAATTGTTGTGAACAAGAGTAAGCTGAAAAACAGAGGGCTATTCGCTTTTCCCCTCCAATCTCGGATTACTGGATCGCGATATTCTTATCTGTGGATGAATCTGGCTAGGGAAAATGGATGGCATGTTTTGCTTGATGCATCTGCATTAGGAGCAAAGGACATGGAAACCTTAGGCTTATCTCTTTTTCAGCCAGATTTTCTCATTTGTTCTTTTTTCAAGATTTTCGGCGAAAATCCGTCCGGATTTTGCTGCTTATTCATCAAGAACTCCGCCATCTCATACTTGAGCAAATCATCCACAACCATGGGAATTATCAGCATAATACCACCAGCAAAGAATTCATCTGAAAAATTAGCCATTGATGAAACTGAACACCAAAAAACACCGTTTTCTAGCTCAACATCACAACAGATAATCGAAAAAACTCCAGAATTTCAGGAAAGTGAACGAATCGACACCAAACAAAAGAAGCCGTTGATTTCTGAGATTATAGAACTGGACGGAAACACGAAACATGATTCGACTAAAACCTCGGAAATCGAATGCCGTGGATTGGATCACGCAGACGAACTAGGTCTAATTCGAATCAGTAGCAGACTTAGATGCCTCGTAAACTGGCTGTTAAACGCATTACTGAGTCTTCGTCATCCGCATTCCGCAAACGCGCTTCCTTTGGTGAGGATTTACGGGCCGAAAATCAAGCTTGATCGAGGTCCAGCCCTCGCATTCAACGTATACGATTGGAAAGGAGAAATGGTTGATCCGATTTTAGTACAGAAGCTAGCTGATCGAAACAACATTTCTCTTAGCTGTGGATTCTTGAAGAATATATGGTTCTCGGAGAATTTTCAGGAAGAGAAGGAAAGTTTGATGAAGAATCGAAGAGGATTGAAGGCCGCAGAGGAGAGAAAGAAAGGGAAAGATGATTGTAGTGTAGGTGTTGTATCGATTTCGGTTGGAATGTTGAGCAATTTTGAAGACATGTACAGGATTTGGGGGTTTATATCGAGGTTTTTGGATGCAGATTTTGTGGAGAAAGAACGGTGGCGGTACACTGCTCTTAATCGGAAAACTGTTGAGGTGTTGTAGATTATACATGCATAGGTTAACATTCTTTCATTCTTTTTTTACATGAATCATCATCAGTGTAACTTTTCAATCTTTTTACCCAATTTGCATCACTACAATCCGAAGGATATTCCGATGGAAATTAATTGATTGCCCCAAATCTTCGTTTTCATGATAATCGTGTAACAAACTATAAATTGGAAATTTACCTGAATTCATAGCGGAGAATTTCACCGAAGGATTATGGCTTCTAGTTGGTCGTACATCGTAGAACTTTTTTTCGGATGATGAGATTCCAAAGAGAAATGACAGTATGAATTGAGAAGTTCTCTTTTCTGTCGTATGTCAACTGGGGACCATAACCCCTATATATAGCCGAAATAGGACTTATTGGCAAATCGGCCCATCATAAATTGTAATTCAGTCCTCAAGGTCTCTACACACATTAAATATAACCCCATACTAAATAAGATGACTTGAGCCTATAAAACTTAATTGGATCACTTAATTAATGCCCAAACTTTATTTAATATATGATATATAATTCAAACCGCAGTGCACACATGTATGCGTGCCCGAATGTTTATAATTGTGGTATGCATATAATATAAGTCCACCAAAAATTCCATGAATCTCCCACTTGGACTATATATGTGCATATACACAACACCTTATAACTGCATATCAGACCTTATAACCTTAGTAACTCGAGCAAGCTTGCTTTATAAAGTCATCAAAACCAATCATGTCCATCAGCCACATCAACACAAGGATCAAAGAGACTGTCGCCACATTCACATGCATTAATACAACTAATGACATGGCCTGAGTATGGGATGTGTAGCATGAAAAATACACGTAATGTGATCTAATATGCCTATTTCCAACTGGTTCAACCTTAAACTTAATTGAGATCAAAACTGTAACATTCAGAGTGCAAAACTGAAGAACTTTATGCCTAAGCAATAATAAAAGTGTACACATATGTCAAATCCCAAACATTGAGCAAACACATATTACAAACTCCCACTGAATCGAGATATTGTCTAGTTGTACAACATCCATACGAGCAGTGTGCTCGTGAAAGACATTCGGTGTCAAGCCCTTAGTGAGCGGATCCACAATCATGGAGTTTATTCTAATATGCTCAATACTGATTTGACCACTCTGAACTCTGTCTTTAACAACAAGAAACTTAATGTCTATATGTTTAGACTTAGAAGAACTCTGTTGTTATTTGAATAAAGAACTGAGGATTTATTGTCACAAAATAACTTTAGCGGTCTTTCAATACCATCTACTATACGCAACCTAGTGAAAATATTCCGCAGCCAAATCCCTTGATTTGATGCCTCATAAGCTGCTGCAAGTTCTGCTTCCATGGTGGTTTAAGGTTTTTGTGATAATCCAATAATACCCCAAGAATGGTCTCGATGTATCTAGATTCCTACTACAAAAGATGCATCGCCAAGATCCTTCATCTCAAATTTCTTCGTTTCATGCAATAAATCCATATCATTGGTGGCAAGTAGGATGTCATCCACATACAAAATCAAGAAAATATATTTACCCCCACTGAACTTATGGTATACACAGTCATCAACTGCATTTACTTCAAAACCAAATTATAAAACGATTTGATGAAACTTGTGATACCATTGACGGGAAGCCTGCTTGAGTCCATAGATGGATTTCTTAAGTTTGCAAACCATTTCCTTGGAATCTGAAGAAACAAGGTTTTCTGGTTGCACCATATATATCGTTTCTTCAATGTTTCCATTTAGAAACGATGTTTTAACTTCCATCTGATGTAGCTCCAAATTAAAATGTGCCACTAATGCCATAATAGTCTTAAAAGAGTCTTTCGAAGAATCCGAAGAGAAATTCTTTTTATAGTCGATGCCCTCCTTCTGAATAAATCCCTTAGCGACAAGACAAGTCTTATATCTTTCCACATTGCCATGTGAATCCCTCTTGGTTTTAAATATCCATTTACAACCAACAAGTTTTACATCCTTCGGCAATGGGACAACATTCCATACGTCATTGTCTTTCATTGATTTGATTTCCTCACTCATGGCGTCTATCCACTTTTGAGAATTAGAACTTTCAATGGCTTGATGAAAAGTGATTGGATCATTTTCCATCGCGCCAATGTCTGTCTCATGTTCATTGAGAAATACGACAGTAATCATCCGAAATCGCACTTCTCCTCTCTCTAGTGGACCTCCTTAATGGCATTGGTTCTTGAGCTTGTTGAGTTTGTTAGTCAGGGAGAATTTCAATATGGTCTTGTTGTCCCAAATGTTGTTCTTGAACCGTGTCAAAAATGAAATCCTGATCATGGTCAATAACAACTGTATGAATAGGGATAGTAATTTATTCCTCCTCAAAGACAAAGTCTCTAACCTTATCCTCCCCCTCAAACTCAATATCCTCAAAGAACCGGGCATTTCCCATCTCAAAAAATGTTCTGAATGTGGGATCATAAAACTTAAACCCCCGTGATCTTTCAGAGTATCCAACAAAGTAGCAACTAACTGTTCTTGAGTTAAATTTCCTTTCGTTCGGCCCGTAAGGCCTTGCCTCAACTGGACAACCCCAAATGTGTAAATGCTTTAATACAGGTTTCTTACCCGTCCGTAGTTCATAAGGGGTTTTAGTCGCTGCTTTTGTTGGAACTCTATTTAGGATATAAATTGTGGTCTTAAGTGCTTCTCCCCAAGTGAAATCTAGTAAGGTGGTATGACTAATCATACTCCTAAACATATCCTTTATACCATTCATATTGGGACTTTCTGGCATGGTGTACTATGGGGCGATTCCACATTCCACTAGGAATTTAGCAAAAGGTCTTGGACGTTGTTCACCTGATCCGTCATATCTATCGTAGTATTCACCACCACGATGAGATATGACGCCTTTAATTGTTTTGCCAAGTTGATTTTCAACCTCGACCTTAAATGATTTGAAAAAGTCCAGAGCTTGAGACTTCTCATGTATCAAGTACAAATAGCAATAACGAGAGTAATCGTCTATGAACATTATAAAATATTGTTGACCATTCCATGAAGGTGCAGGAAATGGCCCACAAATGTCTGTATGTATAAGTTCTAAGACATCCTTAACTCTCTTGGCTCTTAATTTCCTCTTGTTTGTCTCTTTTCCTTTAATACACTCGACACATATTTCATTTTCCGTATTGTCAAGTGCACCAAGAATCCCATCTGACACAAGTCTTTCAATTCTTTGTTTAGAAATGTGAGCTAAGCGCTTGTGCCATAACGATAACGAGTTCTTGTTTGTTAATTTCCGTTTAGTGCCACGCGAATCAGCGTGTAGGGTTTCATTAAGTGAGGTAATCATATCAAGCATATATAGGTTATCACATTTGATAAAGTACTGGATCTGATAAGTTTAGAATCATAATAGAGACGACATCCATTGTGACCAAATGAACAAACATATCCTTCTTTGTCCAAAACACAAATGGAAATTAAGTTTCGCCTAAATGATGGTACAACATATGTCTCATACAAGTCCAAACAAAATTCAGTCTTAAGCGATAACCTAAATGTCCCTATTGCTTCAACCTCCACTGAATTGCTCTTCCCCATATGGATGAATCTTTCAGCATCACTTGGATTTCAACAACTCAGGCAGCCTTGCATAGACACTTATATGAATGGTAGCACCATAATCTAACCACCAAGTATGTCTAGGCACTAAAACCAAATAACTTCAAAACAAACAAGGGCAAGACTTGTACTTTTCTTTATATGCCAAGCGTGATATTTGGCACAATCTTTCTTGACATGAGAAGGATCCTTACAGAAGAAGCATAATGTATCCATATTGGATCCATTAGACCCCTTTAGTTGCTTTTTCTTTGGGTCTGAGACTGCAATTTTCTTACCCTTTCTTTTCTTGTTAATGATTGAGGAGGACACTAAATGAGCACTTTCAACCCTTTCATGCCTCAACCTCTCTTCCTCTTGCACATAATGCGAAATGAGCTCGTTAAGAGTCCATTTCTCCTTTCGGAAGTTAAAACTGACCACAAATTGACCGAATTGTGCAGGAAGAGATATCAAAACTAAATGCACGAGCAAGTCATCCGACAGCTCTACCTTAAGTGCTTTCAGTTTTGACGCCAAATAAGACATCTCCAGGATGTACTCCCTTATGTTACTTTTGTTTTTATACTTCATGGAAACAAGACCGCACAAAATGGAACTTATCTTCGACTTTTCATTCTTGACAAAGCGTTTTTCAAGCTCCTCAAGGAACACCTTAGCAGTAGTCTCCTCAGACATTGTGCCCCTGAATGATTCTGGAATTGCATGCTTCATGATCATAAGACTCATGCGATTTGAGCAGTCCCACCTCTTGATTTTTCTCTTATGATCAGAGATACTTTCAGCAGGATGATCAGCGTGACGTGGCTCCCTGAGTGCAAGGTCTAGATCCATGCAACCGAGAACTATCATAACATTCTCTTTCCAATCCTTAAAGTTGGGGACGTTGAGCACTGGAATGGAGTTGATATTGGCATATACAAATGCAGTAGAAACATTAACTGAATCAAGAACAAAATAAACCAAATAAGCTCACATATAAGAACTGAAACTTTAAGCAGATAACATAGATTCATAATAAAAATTCCCATCACAAGAAAACTAGTATAACATTGATTTTATTCTTTGGACAGAGAACTAACTTATGAGAGATTTTCTTGGCGTAGCGATCAAACATTGACAATAAAATCCAGTCAAATGTCAAGCTTTTCTTTGGATCGACTTAACACTCACACGGACACTTGATAATCATCACAGGTTTACCACTACACGTGTGTTTGAAATTTCTGCTAGAAAATAATAACCTTTCTTTGGGCCGGTTATTATACGCATGAAAATCACACACATAAACACTTTAGTATTTCGCACTCAAATAATCTACACAAAAGAGGTTACTTTGGTAACATATTATTGGGTTTCGCGAAAAATCAAATAAATGCAGCGGAAGTTTAAGGATTTCTCCGTTTGCATGAACTAATTAATCGCATAACGAATAATGACTTACCCGTTGAAGCGAAGTGGTAGGAGAATCCAATTTCTCCCCTAAATTTCGAGTTGCTGAAGTCTAGATTCCTTCAATCCTCGTGTGATCTACTTTTCTAGAATTTCTTGAGGTTTGATCCGAACAACGAACAACACATTGTCTCTAAATTATCATGCGCGAATTGATTGACGAAAACTGCCCACCTTTTACTATAGAGGCTGACAGCTAGAAGCCATAGAGAGGGGAGGAGCATTTTTTTTCTTTCTAGGAGAGTTATGATTTCATCTACCTTGTTTTAGGTCAAGGATTCCTTTTATAACCACTTAACTTATTGACCAAGACAAACAAAAAGAGACCTCGTTGGGCATCCTTATGGACGCTTAACTTAACCCTAGTAGGCATCCTCATGGACGCCCATCCTAGGCCCGGGATTCCCTTTTGTTTTAATTAGTTATCTATTTAATTAATAATTTATTATATTCAATAAATAAATTAATTAATTAAAAAACCAAATTAATTAGATAAATTAATTCATTAATTTATTTCCATAAGCAATTAATTAATAATTAATCTTACCTTTATAATTAATTATTTCATCCAATGATTAATTAATTAATTATTTAATTTATCCAATAAATTAAATCTCGCAGAATAAAATAGAAAATTCTTTTTCAATTTTCTTTATCAATCCTTTAGCGCGACTCTTTAGGTTCGTTTTGTTTGGCAATGAGAGGAAACCAAAGGAAGTGGGTAACACCTAGCCAGTCATGTGGCCCACTTCGTAGCCCAAACGAAATCGAATGATTGAATCATTCCACAACCATCCAATCGTAAATATCGTATATGTATAAACCCTTTGTTTACATGCCCCAGTCAAGTGAGAGTCATGGTTATGTCAAACTCACTGGACTTGACCATATGTATTAATTATAATAATCCGAGATCATTGAGATCGATTTAGTGCCTCGGACAATCGTCTCTTTTGCTTTGGCCAAAGACTTTGATATCTATTTATCTATAATCACATAGGATACTTTCTCATTTACTTATGAGAGAACACTTCCATTTAGATATCAGCTAAGACTACCACTTGTCTATCAAACTGCATTTCGAGATCGACCCCACCAACGGGTGAATTGGATCTAACTACTCTAGTGAAATACTTGACCTCATAAGTCCATCTTCAGCCTGATACTTTAGATCAAAGGTTCATTTATACCTATTACGCATAATCAGTTCTGTCATTGACAGTCACAGAGTGAAAACCCATGTGACAGAACCGATGCGATTCGTGTTTGAGCACATCAGTTCCACTGATGTGCCCACATTCTTAAGCTCCCACCATCACATGGTGTTCGACTGGGACTCCCATGTCAGAGCTAAGATTGTACAAGTGTTCTAAGTCTTTATTTGTCCATTACGGACTTTATAATACTTGCGAACGAGTTTAAGTAATCAAGACTAATCTCTCTAGTGCCAATCTTCCTATGTCATAGGAAGTAGAGGGATTGCACTGAAAACATGGACAAAATATTTTACACTACTTATAGAAGCAGATAAGATTTAAGTGAAGCTAATAATGCCTTTTATTAGTAAATAATAAATAAGTTCATTACAAGAGAAAGATACCCTATCATTCTATCCTCTATGGCATCTGAGGGCATAATCCTAACAATCTCCCACTTGCACTCAATGCCACTCATTGTGGTATCTTTTACCCATCCTTTCCAGGTGTCGGTCCAAAATAGCCTGAGGTAGTGGTTTGGTGAACGGGTCAGCTACATTGTCAGCTGAGGCTATTTTCTACACTGTTATCTCTCCTCTGCCAACGATCTCTCAGATGATGTGAAATCTTCTCTCGTTGTGTTTAGACTTGTTATGAGACCTTGGTTCCTTTACTTGCACTATTGCTCCATTGTTATCACAATAAAGTTCCAAAGGGAGTTGTGCACTAGGAACAACTTCAAGTTCTCTAAGAAACTTTCTCATCCAAACAGCTTCTTTCTGCCTCTGAGGCTGCCACATATTCTGCTTCAGTGATGGAATCAGCGGTTGTGCTTTGCTTGGAACTTTTCCAAGACACCGCCCCACCATTAAGCGTGAAAACCCTGAACTAGATTTTCGGTCATCTACGTCAGACTGGAAGTCTGAATCAGTGTAACCTTTCATCTTCAGGTCTTCACCTCCATAGATGAGAATCATATCCATAGTTCTTTTGAGATACTTTAGAATATTCTTCACAGCTATCCAATGTTCTTTTCCCGGGTTTGCCTAAAATCAACTCACCACGCTTACAGCATAGACAATCTCAGGTCTTGTATACAACATTGCATACATCAGGCTACCAACTGCAGAAGTGTAGGTTACATTACTCATCTCATTTCTATCTTTCTTACTTTGAGGACACATAGATTTGGATAAGTGTACTTCATGCCTCATGGGAAGAAACCCTTTCTTAGAATTGTCTATCCTAAATCTCTTTAGGACCTTTTCTAAGTAAAGGGCTTGGGAGAGACCTATCATTCTATTCATTCTATCACTATAGAAACGAAGTCCTAGAATGTATGTCGCTTCTCCCAAGTCTTTCATGGATAACGTACTCGAAAGCCATTTCTTGGCAATGGTGAGCATTCCCATGTGATTTCCTATAAGTAAAATGTCATCCACATATAGTACTAAAAACGAGATCTTATTCCCACTAGTCTTCTTGTAGACACAGGGTTCATCTTCATTCTTGATGAAGCCATATCCTTTTACTACTTCATCAAAATGAAGATTTCAACTTCTAGATGCTTGCTTGAGACCGTATATGGACCTCTCAAGTTTACATACTTTACGGATATCGGTCTCGGATACAAAACCTTTTGGCTGTTCCATACAAATGTCCTCTTCTAGGAATCCAATTAGAAAATCCGTTTTGACATCCACCTACCATATCTCATAATCTAAGTATGTGGCTATAGATAACAGTATTCAGATGGACTTTATCATGGCCACGGGCGAAAAGGTTTCTTAATAGTCAATTCCTTCTCTTTGACTATAGCCTTTTGTTATGAGTCTAGCTTTAAAGGTGTCAACCTTGCCTCGCTACCTATCTATCTTTCTTTTGTAGATCCACTTACATCTTATAGGTTTGATATCTTCAGGACGATCTACCATAGTCCAGACTTAGTTCGATTGCAAGGAGTCCATCTCTGTTTCCGTTGCTTCTGTCCATCTTGAAGAGCTGACATCCACCATCGCTTAATCATAGGTACAAGGATCATCTTCATGACTTTCTTGTACTGCAGTGTGAAGCTCTGGCTCTCCCTGCAATAGATACCCATACCTCTCAGGTTCATGTGGTATTCTACCAGATCTACGTGGTGGTTGTGCTACTATTGGGTCAGGCCTTGGTTCTTGGACAGATGTCTCAGAGGGAGTTTCATTTTGTTCTTCTAGAACAATCTTTCTACCTTTACCCCCTTCTAAGATGAATTCATCTTCAAGGAAGTGGGCTTGTAGGGCCACAATGATTCTCTGATCATCATGTGGGTAAAAGAATAATCTCATGGAATCTTCAGGATAACCAATGAAACGTCCTATGAGGGATCTTGTCTCCAATTTCTCCACTGTAGTTTTCTTGACATAAGCGGGACATCCCCAAATCTTAATGTGGTTAAGACTTGGTTTCCTATTATTCCACATCTCATGTGGAGTTTTAGGAACGGATTTGGAGGGACTTCTATTCAGTATATAAGCAACAGTCAGGAATGCATGTCCCCGCAACGAAATGGGTGAATAGTGTAACTAAGCATGGAATGAACCATGTCTAACGGTGTTCAGTTCCTACGCTCGGCTACTCTATTTAGTTAAGGAGTTGCTGGTGGTGTTAGTTGTAATATTATTCCTTGTACTCTAAGGAATTCATCAAACTCGGCGCTCATATATTCTCCTCCATGATCTAATTGTAGAGTTTTTATATTTTACCCAATTTGATTCTCTACTAAAGCTTTGAATTCTTTAAACCCTTCAAAGGATTCAGACTTTTGCTTCATCAGATACATTAGACCATATCTTGAATGATCATCTGTGAAAGTGATGAAGTAGAAGAAACCTCCCCGAGCCATTTCTCCAAATGGTCTGCAAACGTCGGTATGCACTAATCCTAATACTTGAGTAGCTCTTTCAAAAGTCCCGGTGAAGGGTGATCTAGCCATCTTGCCTAAGAGACATGATTCACAAGTTGGATAGGGATCCGACCCTAGTGAACTTAAAAGCCCATCTTTTTCCATTTTGTGCATCTTGTACTCTCCAACATGGCCTAGTTTAAGATACAACTTGAGTCTTAAGTTAGCTTCTTGCCTACCACGTTTATGAGTTACAACATTCACATCAGATGAATTATGGACACTTAAATAATACAAACCATTAACTAAAGATACATTGCCAACTATTTTATTTCCATAATAAGTGTCGCAATTCAATTTAGAAAAATAGAATGTATAACCAATCTTAACTAATATAGGAATGGAAACAATGTTCTTAAGCCCCTTGGGCAAAATTAAAACATCATTTAAAAACAATAAATGTCCAGAATTCAAAATCAAAGAAGTAAATCCAATCCTAGTAGATGCGACGCATTCCCCATTGCCTACTTTGATCATCACTTCTTCTCGGCCCAGCTTTCTACTTCTCTGCAGATCCTGATCCAAACAACATACATGGGCACTTGCCCCTGAGTCCAGAATCCATGAACTAGAAAAAACGATCATTGAACAATTAGTTTCAAAAATGAAAATTTCCATACCTTTTGCGCCTTTGCCTAATTTAAGACAGTTTCTCTTCCAGTGGCCAAGCTCACCGCATTCGAGACATCTGTCCGTCTTCTTAGGCCCTTTGCTCTTATAAAACCCTTGAGCCTTTCCCTTACCTTTTTGAGCACCCCCTTTTGTTCCTAGCTCGCCAGCTTACTTCTTGTTCTTCTTCTCCTTAGACTTAGACTGTTTAGATCCAAAAGAGATGACCAAGGCAGTTTCCTTTCCCTTTGGTTTCATTTGAGATTGTGTAGTAACCAATTTGATCATTAGCCCAGCTAAATTGCACTGTATCTCATTACAGTTAAAGTTAACCACAAATTGGGAGAAGGAATCAGGAAGAGACTGCAAGATTAAGTCAGTTTGAAAGGTGGCATTCATGTGAAGTCAAGAGCTTCTAATTTCTCAATCCTAGATATTATTTTGAGTACATGATCACCAATCTTCTCATTTTCTATTATCTTCGCTCCGAAGAGCTCTTTTGATATCTCATATCTTGCAGTTCGAATGTGTTCACTATAGAGCTCTACCAGGTGAGCTAGGATAGCTCTTACAGTGGGCATCTTATCATGTGACCATTGAAGTTCATTGGTCATAGATCCCAACATCTATCTTCTCACCCGGAGGTCGTCCTTGACCCATTTTTCGGGGGATTGGACCTCTTCCTCACTAGCACGTGTTCTAGCTAGAGCCACCGGGATATGAACCTCCAAGATGTATCCCAGAGATTCCATATTAAGGACAATCCCCAAATTTCTTAGTCAGTCCAGATAATTGGGTCCAGTAAGAGTATTCTTTTCGAGTAGAATTGAAAGTGGGTTTTTCATATTTGAGAGAGATAAACGAGAAAATAACTGTAAAAACTAACCAGATTAATTAGATTACTTGTATTTGACTTAATCAAGAAAAATTAAGGACTTAAAATTTATCTTAGCTTCCACTGCATTTTTCGAATCCCACACTTGATAGAGTAGATGCCCAGCACGCCAATTTTGGGCGCCATTTTTTATGTAATAAACTCTATGCGACAATTAAGGATGGCAATAGGGCTGGATCTAATGAGTACCCGCCCCTGTTGGGGCTAGTATGAGTCCAAAAGAGGGGGCCGTGTCAGGGGCCGGGTACGAGTCCAGTCGATAACCCCCCCCTCCCCTCCCCGCGGTTTATAAACATAATATTATTTTTTAATTTTATATATCTAATTATTAATACGTATTAGTATTTATAAGTTATATCAAAAAGATACTCTCAATCATTCTACCCTTCAACAGCAAAACCTCAAGCATTATATATCTAATTTCTTTGAACTTTGTACTTGTTTAGTCATTTTGAATTTTTTTTTGCATATAAGTATCGAATGACTTGTAGTGGATTTGTTTACGTTAAATCATTAATTCGATGTTATTTACTTATTTTATATGTTTTGAATGCATTTGTGAGAATAATATAGATGAAAAAATGTCAAAAAATATATTTCGGCCGGGTCTAACGGGTGGGACCCGGACTCGCTGGGCACTCGCGGGGTCTGGGGCGGGGCGGGTAATGACTGGGTTTGGGGCGGGTCCGGGTATGAAAAATCCTTAACGGGGCGGGTCCTGAGTCCTTCAACACCCGCCCCGTTGCCATCCCTAGACACAATCTTTTCTTTATGAATAAAGTCAATTTTATTGTAGGCATTCTTTGTTCTTAAACTGTTATTATATGGTTCGAACGAAGTCCCTTGAATCACACATGAATATGGGACATCATCGGACATCAGGAATGACGATGATGGAATATGTCTCCAAGGTCGTGATTCTTAAAAGGTTCCAAGTCTGAGATGGGTCTGTCAAGATAAGGGATATTGACAAAAGACTCAAAAGACTTTCTTGTGTACATAGTTCTTAGAGAACAAGCTTTGTTCCATAGACATAGATGTTGCACGAGGGTTCTCATTTGGATAATGAGTGAACTGAACACCCAGCTAGGAAATTCATAAAATGGCTATCGAATATGGAATTTCCTATAATCACGTAGGCATCAGAGTAATCCTTTGGACCTGAGGCTCCATTATAGCTTTGAGCATAGTAGACTATACTTAGATTTATCTCATGATTCCATCGCGAGTCGTCATATGGGATATCTTGGGTATAGTATAGTTTTGTGTCGAGGTACTTGAAAGACCAAGATGGGATCTATCACTGATACAGCAAATTAGTCATTTCCTATGTATTTCTTAACGAATCGATTCAAGGAATCTTTGGCCAAAGTATGGCAATCTAAAGAGGCGGAGTGTTTCCTCATTTGGATTGCATGAATCGATATCATGCAATAAGGAAACATAGTGATTGGGTCGTAAGAGTTTCGACTAAGCCATTACTCGAGATACCAATCCAGGAAATTTGATGGAGGTATCTTACTTATGCGAGGATCGTGGTTATAATAGGTTAAGTATCTTTTTATCGTTTGTGTCTAGGTCTTCGGGGCCCTTTGCTAGACAATAACCTCGATTTGTAAGTACCATGATATTATGGTGAATGATACATGGTCGGATTAAATCAAGGAAGATTTAATCTAGTACTTTCTAAATATAGAAAGGTATAGTGGCACTTTTACAAAGTGTACTTACGACTAGAACATGAACGAGCCTAAGGGGTCACACACTTACTCCTGATGTTCCTGCTTAAAAGATATGATTAATCAACTTTGGAAGTTGAGGTGAATTAAGGAAAGTCTAGTACTTACCTAAAAAGGAATATTAATTAATTGGTTGGAAATCAATTAATTAGACTATTTAATTAATCAAGTGAGATTAATTAATTAATGGACTAAATAGAGTCCAAGGATTTTATTTAATTAGTAGAGAAAGTCAAAAATTAAATAAATTAAAGAAATAATTGGGTAATAATAATTAAGGTTGGACTTTAATTATTATAAAATATTTAATTAAATGACTGGACTATTTAATTAAATAAGGAGTCAAAAATTAAATCAAGTTGGATGAAATTTTTGGACTCCAAGGATGACGGGGCATGTAGTGGCAGACGAATTGGGGAGGGGATTTAATTCCTCTCCAAGTCTTGATCAAGTTGGAATCAAGGAGATATCACTACTACAAAAAAGCCCTATTACAGCATACATATGACAGCGGTTTTGCAAAACTGCTGTGATAGGGCTATTCGGTTCGGACCTATGACAGCGGTTCGCCCCGAACCGCTGTCATAGTGCCGGGATATGACAGTGGTTCGCCACGAACCGCTGTCATAAATTTTTCAGAAAATAAAAATTGAAAAAAATTTAAAAAAAGATAGCGGTTCGAGGTCGAACCGCTATCATAGTATCGGGCTATGACAGCGGTTCAACTGAACCGCTGTTCAAAAAAAAATTAAAAAAAGCCTGTGACAGCGGTTCGTACCCGAACCGCTGTCATAGGCTGTCGGGTTTTTAGCTAGGTAACCCGGCCGCCTCCCTAATTCTCTCACTCTTAAAACTTAAAACCCATTTCAGCAGCCTCTCTCTCACTACTCTCGGTCACTCTCTCTCTCGATCCCCTCCCAAAAGCTCGGCACCACCGCCGCCGCCACAGCCGCCACCACTACCACATACCTGCGCCGCTGCCACCACGACCACGACCACGACCATAAGTCTATTCTCTTTCTCTCCCTATATATATATATATATGTGTGTATATTTATATATGTGTGGGTGTATGTATATTTGTGTATGTGTGGGTGTATGTATATTTGTGTATGTGTGGGTGTATTTATTTGTGTATATCTGGGTGTATGCATATTTGTGTATGTGTGGGTGTATGTATATTTGTGTATGTGTGGATGGGTGTATGCATATTTGTGTATATGTTTATGGGTGTATGTATATTGTGTATATGTGGTTGTATGTATATTTGTGTATGTATATATGTGGATGGGTGTATGTATATTTGTGTATGTGTGGGTGTATGTATATTTGTGTATGTGTGGACGCGTGTATGTATATTTGTGTATGTATATATGTGGATGGGTGTATGTATATTTGTGTGTGTGTGGATGGGTGTATGTATATTTGTGTATGTGTGGATGGGTGTATGTATATTTGTGTATGTATATATGTGGATGGGTGTATGTATATTTGTGTATGTGTGAGTGTATGTATATTTGTGTATTACGAAAATATTTCTCGGTTGAAATTTTGCGGTGTCGGAATGACACGAAATTCGTACGGTCATAGTAAAACGGTGTGCTGAACAAGACGCATGCATAGCATTGCAGTCTTGTGATTTTAGCCATCTAAGATCGTTTAAGGCCTCAAATTTGCGTTTTATTACGAAAATAGGGTTATTTTCGTAATAAAACGCAAATTTGAGGCCTTAAACGATCTTAGATGGCTAAAATCACAAGATTGCATAGTAAAAGTTGCGTTTTGTTCAGAATTCCGTTTCGCTATGACTGTGCGAATTTTGTGTCATTCCGACACCGTAACATTATAAACGAGAAAATAAAATTAAAAAAAAAATGACCCTATGACAGCGGTTCAGCCGGAACCGCTGTCATAGGGTCCAAATTAACTTCTTCTGTTTTTTGAAACCTATGACAGCGGTTCCTTCCGGAACCCCTGTCATAGGGTTCACCCTACTACAGTGGTTTCTATGGAATCGCTGTCATAGGGTGACCTATGACAGGGGCTTTTTAACCGCTGTCATAGGTCAAAACCATATAACAGCGGTACCTATGACAGCGGTTAAAACCGCTGTAATAGGCCCAAAAAACCCCCTGTTATAGGTCATTTCTGTAGTAGTGTATTTTAGGAGATAAAATGGGAACAAGTTAACTTGCAAGCTAAGTTCCTTATTTTTAGGAAACTCCTGAATGGAATTTGATTAGGAGTAGATGAAAGTCAAATCTTGGAGATTTTATCTCATCTTGACTTCTAGTCAAATTAAACCTAGGAGTATCTCTATAAATATGTGTGTTAAGAAAAACACACACACTTTTTATTTTCTAGCAAATTTCCGTCCACCCCTTAGAAGAAAAATAGAGAAATTTTGTCTTCTTCTTTTTAAGAAAAAATTGCCCCTCACCTAATTATTTCAAGACAAGATTTTGCTCATGTGTTGAGATTAACCTTTCACATATATTCATACCTTCATATATAGAAGCTTAGATTAAGTCTAAAATAATTATATAGCCTAGAACCATAATATAATTATTGGGAACTATAATGGAGGTGTGGATACATCTTACAGGCGAGAGAATTGGATCGCTTGAAGATACAAGGAACAAATCAAAGCTCGAGATTTAGAGGACGCGATGGCTTTCTTGTAGATTCGTTCAAGGGAGTATTTGTTCGGGTTGAAAAGATCAGAAACTTGTACAAGAAAAAAAGCGCGAAAGGTATTTCGTGTAGTTAGTTTTTTCCTTCTTTTATTAGTTTGATTAAACCGGCTATAATCCTGTTTCAGGGTAGTTATATTAACAGTTTTAAATTCCGTTGTGCTAACTACCCCGGGGATTAAACCAACCCAACAGTGGTATCAGAGTCTTGTTAGTTTAATCGAACTATGCTTTATTTATTTTTTGTATGAATAAATTGGAAGCATTTTTAAATCAAGATGCCTTGAGTTATTATAAATTGAATTTAGTTTGGGATTTAATTGTATAAAAGTTTAGAATTTTTATGACAAATTTGGCTTCGCGAAAAACTATGTAATTGGGTGATTTGGCTTGATAGTGAGTTTTTGGATTCGAAAAACACCGGTGGTGAGAAGTAGCTAAACGGACGAACCCAAATGTTTGAAAGTGGAGTAACAAGTCAGCCCGAGGTGGGTTAGTAAAGTCCGGGAAAAAGACCCTCTATTTGGCCCGAATCGGTGGGCGAAAAGGGCTGGGCCCGCGGGTCGAGCGGCCCAAGCCCGATCCAATTTTTCGGCGTAATTAAAATTTTAATATTTCTGGAAATTAGATTTTTGGAAATTAAAATTATTTTTGGAATTTTATAATTTTGGAAATTATTGTTTTTCCTTTGAAAATAATTTTTTGTGAAAAATCCAAATTATCCCAAATAAATTGCAATTTATTTTGAACAAGAGGTAGGTAAATTTTGGATATCGCATATTATATGGTTTGGCATGATTTTATGTGATAGGATGAACCACGAGCCTAGTCTAGTTTTGGTTTTCTTTGTATGTAATTTCGATGGATTGTAAAAAAATAGCCGGTTTGGCTTTTATTTTTTTGTTATTAAATTAGTAGAATATAATTAGATTATAGTCTATGTAATTGAAGACGAAGGCCAATCGAAGACTATGTACGCAGTGGCGATCCATTGTAATAGTTAGGTTATTTTTAGTTCCTAGAAGTCCAGCCCACTTTGGCTCAGTGGGTTGATTAGGTTAGGGCTCGAGGTGGTTCATCCTAATTTACCGCTTTGTGAATGTTTATTTTTCTGTCTATATATATGTGATGTGTTTGGAATGCATGCATTGGATAGAAACTAAACAAGATAATTGTAATCTGGTAAGACCAATATTCTATGCAATTCTCTCCTAAGAAATATTAGGCCTCTATGGAATTGAAATTAGATTTCTCTTCCACGCCTTCCATCATAAGTGACAACGTGTGAAACACCGTTGAGGCTAGGTGAACCACTCATATAATTGTGGATTAACTTAGTCGAGATAGGTTGTGATTGTCACTAAGCATAGAGATGCTCTGTGGGATCTAATCACTCATTGTACACTCATATAATTGGGGCAATGAACTGAGAGAATTGACCATGGAATATTTGATGGGTTTGGCCTAACGTTGAGGTAGCATATTGGACACCCATATAATTGGGCCATATGTGAAAGACGAGGTAAAACTATCTTGAGAACCATCCAACGAGGTGGAAGGTCGGGGGAGGCTACTATTTAAATGGATCAATCTCATATAATTGGGGTGATTTGATTAATTTAGATAGATCTCAAGCCCTCTAAGGGAAATTAATTTTTCCTCTAAAATCTATCCAGAGGGTGGTGGATTTTAGAAAAATAGTGGGAGACTTGTACAATTAAAGACTAAATTGTATAAGGACTTTATTTTAGAATGCATGCTAATATATCTGCCTCAAAACCTTTGTAGATCACTAATATAATGTCTAATCCATTCAAGAACTTGATTGAAACCAATAATTTAACGGGCCCCAACTTTGAGGATTGGCTTAGAAACCTTAGACTCATCCTCCAAATTGAGAAAAGAGAATACATTATCTCAACCCCTATCCAAGATGAACCTGATGATAGTGCCTCGGATGATGAGAAGTATGAGTATCAAATGTAGAAACAGGATGACATACAAGTAAGATGTCTCATGTTGGCATCAATATCAAACGAGTTGCAGAAGCAGCATGAGTCAATCGAGAATGCATCATCGATCCAGTTACACTTGATTGAACTCTTTGGGACTCGAACAAGGAGGGAGTGGTATGCTGTTTCCAAGGAACTGTTCAAGGCCTGGATGAATGAAGGAGCTGATGTAAGTGTCCACGTGCTTAAGATGATCGGGCTAATTGAAAAATTAGCTAGTCTAGGCATGCCACTTGACAACGAGCTATCAGTGGATTTAATCCTTCAATCACTTCCAAGATCATATGACCAATTTGTGGTCAACTTCAACATGAATTCAATGGAAACTAGGCTTCTTGAGCTACTGAACATGTTAAAGACTGCTGAGAGCACAGTTCTAAAGGACAAATCGGTACTGTTTGTTGATAACTTGTCTCGACCGTTGGCCTGGAAAGGCAACATGAAAGGAGAAAGAAAGAAGCCGGGGGGTAAAAGAGGAGTGAGGAAGGCTAAGAAATCTGACAATTGCTTCAAGTGTGGAAAACCTGGACACTGGAAGAAGGACTACAAGGAGCCACCAAAGGCTCAAGGTATGTTCTTTGTTGAAGTTAACATTAGTGTTAACACTGCTTCTTGGATACCTAACACTGGGAGTGGTATTCATCTCTGCAATGATATGCTGGGGATGGTAAGAAGCAAGACGCTAAGTAAAGGATAGATGACCCTAAGGATGGGAAATGGAGCAATGGTTGCTTCCAAGGCCATAAGGACCGTCCACTTAGCTTTAGGGAGTAGGATTTTGATTTTAAATTCCGTCTATTTTGTACCCGAGATAATAAGAAATATCATATCCATTCTGATTTTGGATCGAGAAGGATATCGGTTTGAAATTCATAATAAAAGTTGTTTTTTGTTTTATGAATCTATTCTTATTATAGAGTCGAAATTGCAAGATGGTCTTTATACAATTTTCCCAACTTATCCTACTCTCAACATTTGACAAAGTAACAAAAGAAAATTAGATAATTCCATAAGTACATCCGTTAGATTAATGTCCTCAAATACCACGAGAGGATTAGTAAATGATAGGACATTATCAAATTGTAATTGCTTTTAATAAATCAATAAAAGGCATTTTAGTTGTTTACTTTTACATTAGCATTTATATATTGTAATCATCTATAAGTCCATGAACACAAGAGTTAACTCTCTAAGGCACTAGAGGAGTTTGATACTTGTGTACTAAAATAGTCTGCAAGTCAAAGATTTTCAATTGGGCATTGAAAATCATGAAGACTTGTATGATATGAGTTTTGACGAGATGGGTGCCCGTCAATCACTAGAAAGTAGTGAAGAACTCATATCATAGTGCACTGATGGAGATAGTGGCACTCAGATATAACTCGCATCGATTCTGTATCATGGGTTTTCACTCTTTGACAGTCAATGACAGAATTGATTAATTGTAATAGGTGTATCTGAATTTTAGACTTGAGGAATCAAGTTGAAGATATACTTGTGACATTAGGTTCGTCATTAGAGTAGTTAGGCCTGATTCACCCATTGGTGGGGTCAACCTCGAACTGCAAGCTAATGGACAAGTAGTAATCTTAACTGGTATCCAAGATAGGATTCGTTCCCTCGAAAGTGAACGAGGAATTATCCTATGCATTTATAAGTAAGTTAGATCTTAAAGTCTTTGGCTAAAGCATTCACCGATCTGAACTTATTATAAATATAGCATAGTGTCAAGTTAGTGAGTTTGACTAAAAACCATGACTCCCACTTGACCAGGATAAGAAATGAAGAGTTTGTATTCACACGGTATTTACAAATGGAAAGGTAAAAATGATCTAATCATTTCATCTTATTTGGGTTAAAATATGGCCCACTTGACTGGCTAGGTGGTACTCATATTCAATGGAATCCTCCCATGGCCAAATATAGATGAAGCTAAAAAGTCACGCTTAAAAAGGAAAAATTGATGGAAAAATGGAATATTTCTTGTGGCAATATTTTAAGTATTGCATACTTAGAATTAAATAAATGGAATTAATTATTGGAGGAAAAAAGTTAATTCATTTATGGTTTAATTAATATATTATTTCTTGGAGAAATAAAATTAATCAAATAAGTTATCTATTATTTAATTAGATTAATCAATTAGATTGAATTAATTAATTAAATACTAGATTACACTAAGCTCAAATTGATGCACCAAGTGGCACACCAAACCCTAAAGAGGGCGGCTACTAGGTGTGCAATATGGGCTTAATTTGAGTCCAAGGTAATAACTTAAGTGATATAAATATCACATTAGTTATAAGCCTAGGTCATAAGTTACATTACACAACACCACAAAAAATAGAATTCCTCTCCCATCTTCTCTCTCTAGCCGTCGAATTCAAGAAAGAAAAGGAGGAAGTTTTTCTCATCAACTATTTTTCCGGCGAGACAATTTAGAGGCAGAACAATGGACTGCTTGGATCGTCATAGTTTCAGCCGAAGCAATTTCGCGAAGAAGTTGAAGAATTCAAGATCGTAGGAATTATTAACCACTTTGCTGCAACGGTTAAGTTTGTTTTACTAGTATATACGTATGATTAAACCCCGGGATTGATCCTGTTATGGGAAAACTCGAAAAAAATTTAAATTTCATTTTCCGCTGCGTTTGGTTAATTCTCCCCAACAACATCAACTTGGTACGCTAGGCTAGATCATATCTCTAAAGAAAGGATACGCATATTGACAAATCAACTTGGTCTTGGAGATCTAGATGAAATGCCAACTTGCGAATCATGTCTTAAGGGAAAGATGACGAAGACTCCATTCACTGGATCGATCGCGTGTGCAAGTGGAGTATTGGACTTGGTCCATACTGATGTATCTGGGCAACTTAGCATAAATGCTAGAGGTAGTCTTAGCTACTTCATAACATTTATCGATGACTTCTCACGGTATGGCTATGTGTCCCTTATGAGGCACAAGTCTGAATCCTTTGAGAAATTCAAGGAGTTTAGTCATGAAGTAGAGAAACAAATTAGTAGAAGTGTCAATACTCTTTGATCAGATCGAGGAGGTGAGTACTTATCCAATGAGTTTCTGGATTATCTAAAAGAGAATGGAATTCTCTCACAATGGACTCCGCCCGGCATGCCTCAATTAAATGTGGTAGCTGGGGGAAGGAAGTGAACTTTGTTAGACATGGTTCGATCCATGATGAGTCGCACTAGACTTCCCTCTTCAATATGGGGCTATGCTTTGACGACTGCAACCTATTTGTTGAATAGCGAGCCGTCTAAGAGTGTGCCTAAGGTTCCATATGAAATGTGGTATGCTAAGACACCTTCATATAGACACCTAAGGCTGTATGGGTATGCTGCTTATGTCAAGCAGCAAGTGGGAGACAAAGTGGACCCGAGGTCTACATTGTGTAAGTTTGTGGGGTATCCAAAAGACTCTTTTGGATACTATTTCTACAATCCCTTGGAACAAACAGTAATTGTTTCAAGGAATGTGACCTATTTTAAATTAGATGGGAATAACGAGATTATAGAACTTGAGGAGACTCAAAGCACTGAGAGACCTCAAGAGCCACAAACGAGCTCGCCTGATACCACAACAGAGGTGATTCATAAAGAATAAGCTGAAAGTACACCACCTCTGAGGAGATCCGAAAGGATTCCAATGGCACCCGAGAGATGGGTAGGCCATTTGCAAGAAAACAATTCAGAGGATTCCCTTTTGGATGTAGATCCAAAGTTTTATAGGGAAGCGATGTTAGACATCGATTCAGGAAGATGGCTAGAAGCTATTGAATTCGAGATGGACTTCATGCACTCCAACAAGGTTTAGACCCTGGTAGACCCACTAGATGGGACTAAACCCATATGCTGCAAGTGGGTTTACAAGTGAAAGCTTAGAGCTGATGGAGAGGTGGCGACCTAATAAGGCACGCCTAGTGGCGAAAGGGTTTACTCAAAGACAAGGTATTGACTATGAGGAAACCTTCTCACCAGTGGAAATGCTGAAATCCATAAGGGTACTTCTAGCTATATCTGCACATTTCGACTACGAAATTTGGCAGATGGATGTTAAAACTGCATTCCTCAATGGAGAGATTGAGGAGGAAATATATAAGCAGTAGCCAGAGGGTTTTACATCCAAGGAGAGTAAACACAAAGTGTGTAGACTCCAGAGGTCCATATATGGACTAAAACAAGCTTCGTAAAGCTGGAATAAACGTTTTGATAATGCCATACGAGAGTATGGATATATGCAAAACGTTGATGAGCCCTGTGTCTACAAGAAGTCTAGTGGGATGGCGGTTACTTTTCTAGAACTTTACGTTGATGATATCCTATTAATCGGAAATGATATAGGGATGATGCAGTCAACAAAAGTATGGTTGTCAAATCAATTCTCCATGAAGGATATGGGAGAAGCTTTCTATGTACTCGATATGAAGCTATATCGAGAGAGAACGAGTAGGATGCTGGAACTCTCGCAATCCTTGTACATAGATCGAGTGCTAAAGAGATTTAGCATAAAAGAATCCAAGATGGGATTCTTATCTATGAGACATGGAGTCACACTCTTTCCAAGTCTACGTCCCCTAAGACCAAGATGGAAAGAGAGAGGATGTCTCACATACCTTATGCATCCGCTATTGGAAGCATTATGTATGCGATGATATGTATGAGGTCTGATGTAGCTTATGCATTTAGCGTGTGTAGCCGCTATCAGGAAAATCCCAGTGAAGAACACTAGAAAGCCGTTAAATCAATCCTCAAGTATCTTAAGAGAACTAAGGAGTTATTTTTGGTATATGGTGGAGGAGAAATGGAATTAGAGTGCTACACAGACTCTAGTTTCCAAACTGATATTGACGACTCAAAATCGATTTCTGGTTTCGTTTTTCTACTTAATGGTGGAGCAATGAGTTGGAAGAGTTCCAAGCAACCAACTACTGTTGATTCAACCACCGAAGCAGAATACATTGCTGCCTCAAAGGCGGCAAAGGAAACTATTTGGATGAGGAACTTCATCCAAAATTTGGGTGTCATTCCATTTATTGTTAACTAGGTAGCGGTGTACTGTGATAACAATGGGGCTATTGCGCAAGCAAAGGAGCCAAGGTCTCATCAGAAATTCAAGCACATACAAAGGCGATACCATTTGATCAGGGAGATCATTGGAAGAGGTAACGTTCGAGTGGAGCGTGTAGACTCGGCAGATAATGTAGTAGACCCACTCACCAAACCCCATAGTCAAAAGGTGTTTGATGGACATCTAGGGAAGATGGGCCTCAAATACGTGGGCAATTGGGTCGTGGGCAAGTGGGAGATTGATAGAGTAGATGTCCGGTGCACCAATTTTGGGTGCCATTTTCTGTGTAATAAACTCTATGAGACAATCTTTTCTTTATGAATAAAGTCGATTTTATTATAGGCATTCTTTGTTCTTAAACTGTTATTATATGCTTTGAACGAAGTCCCTTGAATCACACATAACTATGGGACATCATCGAACATCGGGAATGACGATGATGGAATATGTCTTCAAGGTCGTGATTCTTAAAAGGTTTCAAGTCCGAGATGAGTCTATCAAGAAAAAGGTGTTGAGTTTGCGAAAAATCAAATTAAATGCAGCGAAAGGTTTTAAGAATTTAATTTAAAAACCCAAAGTGTAGATTCTTTGATTGCATATTCAAATCGATTAATTCACGTAACGAATAACTACTTACCTGTAGAAGCGAAGTAGTTGGAGAATCTGATTCCTCCTCTAAGTTTTGAATTGATGAAGTCTCGATTTCTTCAATCCTCGTGTAATCTTCAATTCTTGAATTCGTTGGTTTTCTTGAATTTGATTTGAACAACGAAATTACGCTGTCTCTAAATTATCACTCATGGATTGTTAATTTTCTCTAAGGGACGACGGCTAGGTATAGAGAGAGGGAGGAGATTTTCTTCTTTTCTTTCTAGGAGAGTTATGATTGTGTGTATCTTGTTTTAGGTCAAAAAAATCCTTTTATATCCTCTTGACTTATTGATAGGGGTGTATGCGGTCGGGTTCGGACGGTTTTATAAAAAAAATTGAACCCGACCCGATATATGCGAGTTGACAAAATAACAAACCGAAATCGTGTAATTATCTTTTCAAACCAAGCAGTTTGGGTCGGTCGGGTTTAAAGTATATAGCGGGCGGTTTGGATGGTTATCTAATTATAATTATGTTACTTTTAGTTTCAACTAGTAGGTAAGAAACTAAATAACATACTTGTACATTTAATCAAAAAAAATTGAGTTGGTGAGAAATACAAAAATAAGTGGTGTTATTAAATAAAAACCATATTTATCATGAATTGTAAACTCTAAAATATTAATAAAATTAACTATTTTATAAGTTTATCATAAAAATATACATCTACATCTTCGTTCAAATCAAATAAAAATAAATGTTCTTGTTTACTCAAATAAAAATAAAGTGTCTTACATAAATATGAATAAAACTACTCTTATTAGAGTTTATATATATGCATATATAGTTTTAAGAGTTTAGGATTAATCTTTATATATATATATATATATATATATATATATATACACACACAGACACACACACTTATGACATATACAATTAGCGGTCGGGTGGCGGGTTACAATTATGAAACCCACCACCCGACCCGAAGTGGCGGGTTGCAATTTTTTCAACCCACCAAATTTTTTTAATAATTTCAAACCGGCGGTTCGGGTCTGTTTGAGCGGGTCGGGCAGGTTGTGCGGGTTTATGTACACCCCTACTTATTGACCAACACAAATAAAAGACTCCTTTGTTGTTATGCATCCTTATGGACGCCCAACTAGCCTCAATAGGTGTGCTCATGGATGCCTCATACTAAGCTCGGAGCTTCTTTTGTTTTAATTAATTATCTATTTAATTAATAATTTATTATATCCAATAAATAAATAAATAAATTAATTAAATAACCAAATTAATTAGATAAATTAGTTCATTAATTTATTTCCATAGGAAATTAATTAATAATTAATCTCATCTTTATAATTAATTATTTCATCTAATGAATAATTAATTATTTAATTTATCCAATAAATTAAAACTCCTAGAAAAAAAATAGAAACTCCTTTTTTTCATTTTTCTTTATCAATCCTTTAGCGTGACTCTTTAGGTTCGGTTCGTTTGGCAATGAGAAGAAACCAAAGGAAGTGGGTAACACCTAGCTGGTCACGTGGCCTACTTCATAGCCCAAACAAAATTGAATTTTGGATTATTCCACAACCTTCCAATCGTAAATACCGTATAAGTATAAACCCTTTGTTCACGTACTCCAGTCAAGTGAGAGTCATGGTTATGTCAAACTCACTAGACTTGACCATATGTATTAATTAAAATAATACGAGATCATTGAGATTGATTTAGTGCCTCGGACAATCGTCTCTTTTTGGTTTGGCCAAAGACTTTGATCTCTATTTATCTGTAATCACATAGGGTACTTTCTCACTCACTTATGAGAGAACAAATCTCATATTAGATATCAGCTAAGGCTACAACTTCCTTATCAAGCCGCATTTCGAGGTTGACCCCACCAACGAGTGAATTGAGTCTAACTACTATAGTGAAATACTTGACGTCACAAGGGTATCTTCAGCCTGATCCTTCAGGTCAAAGGTTCACTTATACCTAGTATGCATAATTAGTTCTGTCATTGACAGTCACAGAGTGAAAACTCATGTGACAGATCCAATGCGAGTCGTGTTTGAGCATATCAGTTCCACTGATGTGCCTACAATCTTAAGTTCCCACCATCACATGGTGCTCAACTGGCACTCCCATGTCAGAGCTAAGATTGTAAAAGTGTTCTAAGTCTTTATTTGTCAATTAAAGACTTCATATTACTTGCGAACGAGTTTAAGTAATCAAGATCGATCTCTCTAGTGTCAATCTTCTTATCCCATAGGAAGTAGAGGAATCGCACTGAAAACATAGACAAAACATTTTACACAACTTATAGATGCAGATAAGATTTAAGTGAAAACTAAATAATACCTTTATTATAAATATCAAATAAGTTCATTACAAGAAAAATGTCCTATCATTCTATCATCTATGGCATCTGAGGGCTTAATCCTAACAAAAGGGATATTGACAAAGACTCAAAAGACTTTCTTGTGTACATAGTTCTTAGAGAACATGCTTGAGGCGATTTCTAATAATGATGCCTATCAATATAAACATTCATGGAATTAAATAAATAAATTCACTACACTCGATCATGGACTTTTTCTAAAGGGCCAGAGCCAATGGGTCATCACAAAGAAAGGAAAAAATGAAAAACTTAACTAAACTTCATGGGCTTCTTGTCTCCACCAATTTTGAACTATTCTACTACTATAATTTAAAACAACCTATACATTATTTCTAAGAAAGCAATAAATAGCCTCAAATTCGGCTTTACAATCCATAAAAAGAAAAAGGTAAATCAAATATAATCTAAGTCCATGATCGGTGTCTCCATCACATAAGACATGCTCGCATCACTTAATACATGCTCGCAACATTTAATGCATGCTCGCTATATTAAAATACTTATGTTGATTATTTAAAATTCTAGTCCAACTAAAAAGTTCTTTATTAAATTCCCAACTTTTATATATCCTTTATTTCAATTAAAATCATTCTAGTCCTACTGGATGACTTAGATATACAAAATTATAAATTAAGTATGTCTAGCTTTAATTAAAATAATATTAGTCCAACTAAAATGAATACATAAAATATGGAATCCTATTTTATTATGATTTAAAGCAATCATTAATTGGAAAAACTTTTATTTGATTAAAGAATTAATTCTTAATCATCCAAGAAAAATAATTTATATTCTTTATTCAAATATTTAAGTAATTTCCAAGTTGAGAAAAAATTAATAATATTTAATCCATAAATTAATTATTAATCTTCAAGAAAAATAATTTATTATTCTAATTGAACATTTTATTCCAATTAATCTTATTGGGCTCGATTTCATCAAACCCAAGTCGCCACCTTTTGGTCCACTTGGACTTAATTTAATTAGGCCCAAAATTAATGAATTAGAAAAACGTGCACGCAATATTAATTTCTATTTGACTAGTTTTAATTTAAATTCAAATCACCAATCCATTGGCCCAATTGGAATTAATTAAATTAAGCCCAAACAAATTAATAAATCAAAATTGAGTAATTTTCCAATTGGGCTTAATTTGAATTATACAAGGTCATCATCCTTTTGACCCACCGTGATAATTAAATTTACCCAAAACCCGAATACCAATTTCGTCTCAATACCATCGACCGTTTTCAGACCCGGCTTAGCAGGTTGTGTGTGGAAACACGACCACATGGCATGGCCACTATGTGTACTGGCAACACGCTGTGCGCCATAGCGGACAAGCGCGTAGTGCTGTGCGAGCGATCTTCGGGGCTTTCGGGCCCCTTTTTTTCTCGTTTCTTGATTTTTTGTTCTCATATCATAAAAATACTCAGATTTACAATAAACATAAAAAATCAAAATCCATGCTAAAAACCATTAAAAATGCAAATTTAAGAACACATAATTGCATGCTTCAAAAGCACATAATATGCATATCAAAAATCACATAAACATGATCAAATATGTAAATCAGAGATTGGCTCTGATACCACTGTTGGGTTTCGCAAAAAATCAAATAAACACAACGGAAGTTTTAAAAAATAAACCCAAAAGGATTTCTCCGTTTGCATATATGAACCAATTAATCGCATAACGAATAATGACTTACCCGTTGAAGCGAAGTGGTAGGAGAATCGGATTCCTCCTCTAAATTTTGAGTTGATAAAGTCTTGATTCCTTCAATCCTCGTGTGATCTACTCTTCTTGAATTTTTTGAGGTTTGATCCGAACAATGAACACCCGTTGTCTCTAAATTATCACGCGCGGATTGATTGCCGAAAAATTTCCACCTTTTACTATAGAGGCCGACGGCTAGAGGCTATAGTAGGGGGTGGGGGTGTATTTCTTTTTCTTTCTAGTAGAGTTATGATTTCATCTTTCTTGTTTTAGGTCAAGGAGTCCTTTTATAACCACTTGACTTATTGACCAAGACAAACAAAAAGAGACCTCCTTGGGCATCCTTATGGACGCCCAACTTAACTCTAGTAGGCATCCTCATGGACGCCCATCCTAGGCCCGGGATTCCCTTTTGTTTTAATTAATTATCTATTTAATAAATAATTTATTATATCCAATAAATAAATTAATTAAATAAATAACTAAATTAATTAGATAAATTAATTCATTAAATTTATTTCCATATGAAATTAATTAATAATTATTCTTACCTTTATAATTAATTATTTCATCAAATGAATAATTAATTAATTATTTAATTTATCCAATAAATTAAATCTCCCATAATAAAATAGAAAATCATTTTTTCATTTTTCTTTATCAATCCTTTACCGTGACTCTTTATGTTTGTTTCGTTTGGCAATGAGAGGAAACCAAAGGAAGCGGGTAACACCTAGCCAGTCACGTGGCCCACTTCGTAGCCCAAACGAAATTGAATGATTGGATCATTTCACAACCTTCCAATCGTAAATACCGTATGAGTATAAACCCTTTGTTCCGTGCCCCAATTAAGTGAGAGTCATGGTTATGTCAAACTCACTAGACTTGACCGTATGTATTAATTATAATAATACGAGATCATTGAGATCGATTTAGTACCTCGCACAATCGTCTCTTTTGTTTTGACCAAAGACTTGGATCTCTATTTATCTATAATCACATTGGGTACTTTCTCATTACTTATGAGAGAACAAATCTCATTTAGATATCAGCTAAGACTACCACTTGTCCATCAAGCCGCATTTCGCGGTCGACCCCACCAACGGGTGAATTGGGTCTAACTACTCTAGTGAAATACTTGACATCAAAAGTGCATCTTCAGTCTGATACTTCAAGTTAAAGGTTCACTTATACCTATTATGCATAATCAATTCTGTCATTGACAACCACAGAGTGAAAACCATGTGACAGAACCGATGAGAGTAATGTTTGAACATATCAGTTCCACTGATGTGCCTACAGTCTTAAGCTCCCACCATCACATGGTGTTCAACTGACACTCCTATGTCAGAGCTAAGATTGTACAAATGTTTTAAGTCTTTATTTGTCCATTAAAAATTTCATAACACTTGCGAATGAGTTTAAGTAATCAAGATCACTCTCTCTAGTGCTCTACTTCCTATCCCATAGGAAGTAGACGGATTGCACTGAAAACATGGACAAAACGTTTTACACTACTTATAGATGCAGATAAGATTTAATTGAAAATTAAATAATTTTTTTTATTAATAAATAATAAATAAGTTCATTACAAAAAAGATTTCCTATCATTCTATCATCTATGACATCTGAGAGCATAATCCTAGCATATATAGTTTCAATTAATTGATTTGAAATACCAAGCATGCTTAAAATCAAGCAACCTTAGATCATTCCGAATCAAATCATACATATATACATATATAATTTGGTCAACGGTCAACGGTCACGGTCAACGGTCAGCCAATTGCTGCTGGAGCCGGTTGGGTCAGCACAAGTCGGATCCTTATCCAGCCAATCAGAATTTTGGGCTCAAGTCCTCTTTAGTGTATTTTGGGCTCACAATAGAAATAAGATTAGTTTAGGCCCAAATAACATAGAAGAAAGCCACATATGGTCCTTCACTTTTATTGGGCTATGCTTAAACAAATAGATTGCAAGCCTGGCCCAAAAATATAAAAAGAAGCCATGAATTATCACTTATATTTTGAAGTGGTGGACTTGAATTGAATGAAAACAAGCTTGACATCTTTGACCTTAAGACCACAAAATGACAAGCTTCACACCAAAGAAAATGAAATATATAGGCGGTGAGAAAAAAATGTGGTACACATTCCCAAAGAAAAGGATTATTCAAGGAATTATCATGACCTTATTCTCATGACATGCACAAGCGGCCACCTTCAACCAAAACTTTAACATGTTCGTCCAAACCAAAGCATAAACAGGCAACTAAATTCATTTAATTGGAAATTTGCAAAACTTCATATGACCGAAATGAATAAGCAAACAGCTAAATCAAACCAAAAATTAATTCATAAGTTTGATGAATCATTTTAACCACATACCATAAATAGTAGCATATACGGAAATTGAAAATTAATTCATCAAGGTCACATAAACCTAATCTGAGTCCATGAATCACAGCGGAAATCAATATTTTCATGGATTTGCCTAAAGGGTTGAAACTTAATCCAAAAATCATAAGTTCTTAAATCAGGGCTTTGATACCACTTGATGAAAATTAATTGATTGCCCTGAATTTTTGAACTTCATGATAATCGCGTAATAAGCTATAAACTGGAAGCGCACCAGAATCCATAGCGAAAAATTTTACAGAAGGATTACGGTTTCCAGTTGATCGTACACCGTAGAACCTTTGTTCGGATGATGGGATTCCAGAGAGAAAGGACCGTATGAACTGAGAAGTTCTCTTTTCTGTCGTACGTCAACTGGGGACCATAACCCCTATATATAGCTGAAATAGGACTTATTTGCAAATCAGCCCATCATAAATTGCAATTCAGTCCTTAAGGTCTCTACACATATTAAATATAACCTCATATTAAATAAGATGACTTGGGCCTACAAAACTTAATTGGATCACTTAATTAAGGCCCAAACTTTATTTAGTATATGATATACAATTCAAACTGCAGTGCACATACGGCTGTATGCCCGAATGCGTATAATTGTGGTATGAACATAATATAAGTTCACCAAAAATTCCAACATATTCAACTATATAAAAATCAAAAAGATTTCAAATGACTTCTTTCATGTCATATGGATTTGAAATTCATTGACACATCCGAAAATTAGTTGAAATGAGAGATTTATTAGAGTTGGAAAATCATTTTGAATTTGATATTAAATTGTTAAGGTAATTTGCATTTTGCATCGCGAAAACACTTTGACGAACCAGTTTGCATCATGGAACAAGAGAAGTAACAAAATAAACTTGGGAATGCCAATATGGCCTTGTGTTTTGGCCAAAATGCTCGTTCGTGTCTGATAGGGCAAATTTGTCAGCAAAAAGCCCCTACCATTCCCGCCAGATTGCTAATACTTTAAAAATTCACATGAGTGTGAGTTCGTATGAGGTTTTTAATAAGAATGGGCCATTAAATATTGGTGGACTAAAACTCTCTCAAGATAATGGAAGTGAAGTGGAGAAATTGGAAAGTGTGACTCAGCCCAATTGGCTGAAGGATCATATCCAGCCTTACAAAATTAAGTTTTGATAGTTAAAACTGAGAGAAATTTAAATAATTAATATAAAAATAAATAAAAAATCAGAAAATCAGAAAATACCACCAAAAATGGTGGAAATCAGGATCTAGCATGTTACAACATAGAAAATGTCGTAACAGCTGTGTTACGACATGCCCTATGTCATAACACATTTATATTTTTTTTAAATTAAATTAAGGTGTTCGACATGTGGTATGTCGTAACACGCTATTTATTTATTTTTACAAAACAAAAGCTGACTGCTTGTGTCAGCATTAGCGTTGACCGCTGACACGAGCAGTGTTACGACATAACCTATGTCGTAACACGTGAATTTATTTTAAAAAAAAATCACGTGTTACAACATAGGTTATATCGTAACACATTTAATTTTTTTTTTTAAATTTCTGGCTAAAAGCAACAGAGAAAAACGCTCCTTCAACAGCACAAAAACGCTCCACACTCCATTCCTCTCTTTCTCGTTTTTTCCTCCTCCAATTTTCACCATTTTTAGCAAGATTTTTCTCTAAATTTAGCCTCCAATTTTCTCCTTCAACCAAGATCACAAGGTATAGTTTTAATTTTGTTAAATTTAGAGTTTATATATGGATTTTTTTTCTATTGTAATGATATTGTAATTTATGGTTCAAATTTTGAATTTTTAGTGATAAATTCGATTTGGTAGCTATAATTTTTGCATTTTTGCTATAATTATCGAATATGTTGGTATAATTATTGAATTAATAGGTTGATTTTTTATCTTTAGGTTTAATTTTGACTTTTTTGTATACTGTCAATTTTTACTGTTATTTTTTTATGAGTTTTTGGTATAATTTTTTAATTGTTTGGTATAATGTTGGAAATTTTTTTTGGTATGTACAGGGTTTTCCCCGGCCGAACGTCGGAGACTATTTCCCTTCGAGGCGTAGAGATCAATGAAGTGAGTTTTGTCTCTCCCAACAAAGTATTTTCCATACACACCGCCAGAAATCGAACCCTGGACAAATGCTTAAGGAACCCAACTATCTACCAACTGTGCTGGACCTTGTTGGTGTATAATGTTGGAATTGGTTGGTATAATTGTTGAATTAGTAGTTTGTTTTTTGATGTTTAGGCTCAATTTTGACTTTTAGGTATAACGTCAATTTTTAGTGTTACTTTGAAATTATTTGGTATAATATTTGAATTGTTTGTATAATGTTGGAATTGGTTGGTATAATTGTTGAATTAGTAGATTGATTTTTGATTTTGAGGCTCAATTTTGAGTTTTAGGTATAATGTCAATTTTTGTGTTATTTTGGAATTATTTGGTATAATTTTTGAATTGTTTGTATAATGTTGGAATTGGTTGGTATAATTGTTGAAATGTTCGGTATAATTTGCATTTTTAGTGTTTAATTTTGAATTGTTAGGTTTGATTTCTAGTTGGTAGGTTTAATTTGAAATTGTATGGTATAAGTTTGAATTATTAGGCTTAATTTCGAGCAGTTAGATTTATTTTTGAATAGGTTGCTATATTTTGGAATTGTTTGGTATAATGTTCGAATTAGTTGCTATAATATTCGAATTTGGAGTAGTTAGCTTTAATTTTAAATTGGTTGCTATATTTTTGGAAATGTTTGGCATAATTTTTTAATTGTTTGGAATAATTTGAATTTATAGGTTTGATTTCGAATTGTATGGAAGCGTTTTCTAAACGTTCGAATTAATAGGTTTAATTTAGAGTAGTTAGGTGTAGATTCGATCAGTAGTTCAAATTAGTATGTTTAAATCAGATTTTTTAAATTCAAATTAATATTTTTTTATTTTTATTTGGTAAGTGTAATCTCCAATTTTTATGGATAATCTCTAATTAGTATGTTTAAATTCCTTTTTTCAGGTATATTTTTCGAATGATTAGGTATAATCTCTAAATTTTAATTTGTATGTATAATCTTTATTGATTATGTATAATTTATAATTAGTGGGTTTAATTTCGAATTAATAGATACAATTTACTAAATATATAAATGTAATTTATATCGTAGAATGTAAATTAACATTCTTGTGGATATGTAAATGCAGGATGGCTGAGCGTAATGTATATGGATCGGTTGATCCGAGCGTATTGTATGATCAGGACAATCATGTATCTGAGACAGTTGCTCAATATCCAGACTTCACTCAACGTGTCCGGCGAGCTGACTTTGCATATTTCGAGCTTTCCTTTGGATCTCCTCTACATCACCGCGTCAAGGTAAAGCTTGATGAGATTGGGTTTTATAGGGTATACCAATTATGTCATTTTACAAATGATCTGGGCCTTGTGAAGGCCCTAATTGAGAGATGGCGCCCAGAGACGAATACATTTCATTTTAGGACCGGAGAGGCTAGGATAACTCTCCAAGATGTTGCTATTTTATATGGTCTACCAGTTGATGGTAGGGCTGTAGTTGCATATGGGCAGTTCCAAGGATATGAAAGTTACACCTTATATGTATATGAACTATTAGGACTGTACTTAATGCTAGCAAATTTCCTTCACGGTTATAGAATATCAATCCGAAAACTTGCTAACCATGTTTTGAGTGTGCCTTTCCAAATAAATGATCAATCTGAAGAATTTTTAGTTGATCAGGTAGTCCGTTGTTGGGCCCTTTTGTTGTTAGGGAATGTGATGTGCGACGACACCACAAGAGATGTTATTCATGTAGTGTGGTTGAGTGTGTTTGAAGATATAAACTTAGCACGCACATACAGTTGGGGGAGTGCGGTATTGGCTCATTTATACCGAGAATTGTTGAATGGTTCCTAAGTAGATTGCAAAAATATTGGAGGTTTCATGCCATTATTACAGGTGAGAAAAAATATTATTTAGACTTTATTATTTCTAGTATAATAATTCGTGGTTATTCAATTCAATTAATATATTTCTCATTTAACAGATATGGGCATGGAGTAGGGTTTGGATTGTAAGGCCTGATGGGGTACCTAGACAGATGGCGGGAGCTGACGTGGATGGCATTGTCCGAGCACCTTATGCTGCACGGTAATTTACCATTTGAAGATTATGTTTAATTAAGAAACTTTCAATTTTTTTTAAAATTATTTTCAGTGATTGTTGTTTGAAGGTGGTATCGACCTACTACAAATACTGCTTCAGTCAGTCACAACGTCTAAGCAATTAGAGATGGTCTAGATCAGATGGCGGATGGACATGTGAGTCGGGAATTTTTTGTTTTTTTTCAAATTATTCTGAAGTTATAATTATCTCCTACTAATATATTCTAAATCATTTTTTCGTATTTCAGTTTGTTTGGACACCGTACAACCTCAATGATGCAGACATTGCCGAGTTGCCACCTCAATGTTTGAATGATAACGTATGGCGAGCATCAGTTCCGATGATATTCTTTTCCATCGTAGAGTATCATCGTCCTGAGCGTGTTCTTCGATAGTTAGGAATACGCCAATATATTCCACGCACACCTGGACGTGTTGGAAGGGTCACCCGAAAAGGTAAGTCCACGATTAATTGGGTGACTAAACACGCTCGGGAAATTGCAATGTGGAATAATCGTCAATCGTATGCTGTGACTGGACACTATATTGAGGAGGGGGAGACCAGACCGACGAAGGATACGAAGAGTGGTATGACCGAATCACTCGTCATTACATTTCACCCCGATTGACTAGGAGAGGTGCGGGACACCAGGTCGGGTCAGCAGGTCTATTGCAAAATGTGGTTAGTATTTGGTATTGTTTTCCATTGATACTTATTTTAATGCTATTTATTTAGGAACATTTTTTTGGTTGATAGTATTTGTTATTTTATATTTTCAGTTCATGGAAATTGAAGAGGTGCAAAATGCAATGGAACAAATTACCCAAACTAGTGATCCCACGACAATTAGGGAACTGCGATCTAGAATGAGGAACATTTAGGATATGGTTGCATGTAGTGGCAATGTAGCCATCGGTGCTCGTGTAGATGAGGAACATGCCGAAGGATCGAGCTTGGCTTTTGAAGGTCACTTCAATGCCGGAGGATCGAGCTCGGCTTTCCATGGTCACTTCAATGTTGGAGGATCGAGCTCAGGTTTTCATGGTCACTTCAATGCCGGAGGATCGAGCTCAGCTTATCATGATCAATTTAATGTCGGAGGATCGAGCTCGGCTCAACCTCGTCCCAACCCTAACGACGTTTACATTCCCACCATGGCCCAATCACCTGTGACTAATGTGCCCGTCAATTTTCACAATCAAGGACAAGGTTTCAGTACGCCGACATAGAATTTGACTGATCTCGGTGTAGACCAGTGGAGTGATGCACCTCTACATCATAGAATTCCACCTCCGCCTCCTTCACAATTTAATGTATCACTAGTTCAGTATAATGATGGTGAGGAAGAAGCAAATAGGAAAAGGTCTACGAGGACGAGGCGGTCCCCAGATTGTGGAATGGGTGGACATCGGGGTTATCCATCGCATAGATAGTTTATTTAGACATTGGTCGTTGTGTATTTATATTTCTTTTTTTGGTGTTTTGGATAATGCATGTTAATAATATAATTTTATTGACATAATTATTTTATTTGAAGCCAAAACAATTACGAAATTAATATGAACATTGAATTAATATAAAACTAATTGACAGGAATCTAGTTGTTCTCCTCATCAGACATGTCAATATCCGATCGATACTCAGGACCTATACTAAGTTCCCATCGGGCTCTTGCTTCTTGCACATAACCACATAATGCGTATTCTCGAGAAATTTCTTGGTAATTTAGACGTTGCATACGCATAACCATCCTGTTATTCTCCTCACGTATCCTATTGAGTGTTGTAGTTTTTCCTGTGGCGTTACACGGGGCATGAGTATGGCTCTTAGTCTGGGGCAGCAAATTTGACATTCACGACAATCCACGACAAGCCCGTCTTGTTCTTGGACCCGATGAAGCCATTCATCTTCCATCGTTCGCCAATATCTTTCTCAATATCTTTGATTTGGATTCAATGAGTAATAGTAATCATCATCCAACTGCCAACTACGACCCATGGCACGAAAAATATCATCAGGAGTGTAATACAACTTTGGGGCTCTAAACGGCTCCATTTTTTATAATTATTGTTGAGATTGGTGTTCACTCCCTTTGTATATATACTCACAATTCCGAATACAATAGTTTACAATTTTCACAACCCGTGACTACAATGCAGACAAAAATGCGAAACACGTGACTACAAATTCTGAATATAGTAGTTCACTCCCTTTGTATATATACTGACTTCACACCAGAAATCACTTCACGTTACATTATTTTAAGATTTAACACGAAAATGGGAGATAATCATAACTCTAGACATCGACAAACATGGTTATTAGTAGAAAAAAATGATGACTACGAGGAGTTGGTTAATGAGGACCCTATTGAGTATTATTGTGGGCTCAGAAGGGAATGGGCTCATCGGGTGCTCGAATCTGAGGAATTGGTTAATGATCTTCGAAGACTTGGCGTGCAAATTCCACGACGTAGATCCTTGATGATGCCCAGAGATGGTGAATAAAATTGTAGAAGGGCTGTTTCAAGAATAAAAATCGAAAACAACAGAACGATTTTACGTCGTTGTAGATATCACATGCTTGAACTTGCAGAAGAACTTGCATTCGCACGAGGCCAAAGACTCACACGTCGTGAAATACGAAATATTTTGACTCATCCTTCATACAGATCGGACTACTACATGTCAGATGAAGATGAGTAAAGTGAATGGAGTTTTTATTGTATTGTAATTTCAATGAATTGTTTTTTATTGACTAATTTGCAAAAACAGTTTTTCATTCTAAGCCAGAAAATAAAATAAAAAATTACGTAATTATTGTTGAGAAAGAGCGTCAAGTAGGTCTGTTTTGAATAAATACTTTTTTATTGTATTGTAATTTCAATTAATTGTTTTTTTATTATTGACTAATTTGCAAAAATAGTTTTTTATTTTGAGCCAGAAAATCAAAAAAAATTACGGAGAAAGAGCGTCAAGTGGGGCTGTTTTGAATAAATACTTTTTTATTGTATTGTAGTTTCAATGAATTATTTTTTATTATTGACTAATTTGCATAAATAGTTTTTTATTCTGAGCCAGAAAAGCAAAAAAAAAAAAAAATTAAACTATTTTTCATTTGGCTCAAACGGGCCTGTTTTGCGTGGCCATATCTCTTCACTCGGGCATCAAAATGAGCCAAATATTATGTGTTTACAAATTTCATAACATCACCTGCAACTTTTATGTTCAAGTCGTAGCCAAAAAACGCACAGAAACATGCCAAATACAAGCCCGAAAATCAACAAAAACAGTTTTTTAACATAAAACTTTGCAAACGGGCCTATTTTGCGTGGCCAGATCTCTTCACTCGGGCATCGAAATGAGCCAAATCTTACGAGTTTACAAATTTCACAACATCACCTGCAACTTTTATGTTCAAGTCGTAGCCAAAAAATGTACAGAAACATGCCAAATACAAGCCTGAAAATCAACAAAAAAACAGCTTTTTAACATAAAATTTTCCGAACGGGCCCGTTTTGCGTGGCCATATCTCTTCACTTGGCATCGAAATGAGCCAAATCTTACGTGTTTACAAAGTTCATAACATCACCTGCAACTTTTATTTTCAATTCATAGTCAAAAAACGCACAGAAACATGCCAAATATAAGCCCAAAAATTAACAAAAACAGTTTTTTTTTTTTTTTACATAAGATTGTTTTGTTTGAGTCTAATCTGAGTTTAACTCTGGTCAGTCCATCTCATTGTGAGTGCGAGTGCTCCACTACCGGCCTACAGTAGGTGGCTTCCTTAGATCAGGGTCATGGACCAACTCAAAATTGGGAGTATCTCAATAATGTGATTCCAACAACGGGTAGAACCTCCCTTCGCATGTTTTCAAATATTCGGAAGTCAGGTAATATTTTTCAACAAGCTTGGTCGACCTAATCCCTAATTTTGTACATAATTTTATTGCATGTGAGCACGAAATTCGATGAAGAGTCCATTTTCCACAAGAGCAATATTTAAGTTTGATGTCGGCCGAGTAATGATGATTACCGAACCCGATCTGTCGGCCCATTTTAACGTGACCCATCTCATGCTGCCAAGAAAAAACTTCTGCCCAGTGATTTATAGATTTTTTGTCCCACTCATTGTACATTTTATACGCATATGTCATGAAAGGTTGTGCCCTCATTGCATGAGTCATTTGCACTCGATCAGCAAAATATTGGACAATACGATAAAATGTGCACTCAACAATTGATGTGGGTGGAAGATGTCGAGTACCTTTCACCACATTGTTTAAGATTTCTCCCATATTCGTCGTCATTATGTCTTCGCGCATCCCTCCATCATATGCTAGTATCCACTTTTCTCGTGGGATAGCTTTTAGATAATTCAACGCAACTGGATCCTTATTACCAATAAGTTCCATTGCTTGGTCAAACTTTCGTTGGTTATGTGTCATACTTGCCGCATAACAGAGTTCCTTCATAGCCTTACTTTTGAATTGAGCATTAAAGTTTTAAGTCACATGTCAGAGGCAATATCTATGAGTTCCTAGTGGAGGGGTAAACGCAGGTAAATATCAAGTAGCATTTAATAAGCCCTTATGACGATCTGAAATAAGGCAAACACCTTCATCAGGCATCAAAAAGTGTTTGCAGAAACCATAACCAAGACTCGTTAGACTCATTATCAACAATAGCAAATGTCAGAGGCAAAATGTTCTGATTTCCATCCAGAGTTGATGCGCATAACAACTTAGCCTTGTGGCATGCGTACACATGAGTCCCGTCAACACATATGACTCGTCGACAATGTCGAAATCCATCTATACATGGCTTGAACGCCCAAAACTTAAATTTCAACATTTTTGAATATTGATCCGGGTTTTTGTGCCGCCATTCAACAACCGTCCCCGGATTCCACTTTTTCATTGCTCCCAAAAAGTTAGGCAACCTTGTAACGGACTCCTCCCACGTCCCGTATATAATCTCATTTGCACGTCGCAAACTGTACCAAGCATTCCCATATGAAATATCAAATTTCCATTTTTTTTCTGCACTGTTAGTACAATTAGACCAACTTTGTATGACGGATCCTTCCTAACTTCAGGTAGTTTCATTTGCAATCATGTTTATGTCCAAGTTAAAGTGGTGCTTGGAACAATCTTTAGCAAAACATGTGTGTGCCCCTTCATACCTTGTAATTTTTCAAAAGTTAGTATTCTTCAACAAACCTCCCCGCAGTTTAAAAGGGCATCCATTTTTGCATTCTACAACATACACTCTCGAATTACTAATTATGACCTTAAACTCGCGTCGTACGTGCTGCACGCGGTAGTTTTTCACCGCTGCTTGCAAGCTGAATTTGTTGTCAGAAACTTGGCCCTTACAAAGATTACCTTTCTCATCATCATAAATTATTCTCCTGCTCAAACCTGAACTTTGTCGATAGAGTGAATCTCGTTCTACTTCTGGGTATGTGGTGGAATAGAATGGGAGCACTTCATGAAGTCTTTTTTCGGCTCTTGTGGGAGGGACATCTTCATTCATCGGTACATTATTATCATGATCAACGTCATCCTCATCCATTGTTGCATTGTTGCGCCGTTGTTCCAACTCGGCGTCTGTATGATGATGGATCGAACAATCAGAATCATGTGTGTCATCGTCACATCCATTATCATCATTGCAAACGTCTACAAAATCACTAAACCCAACATTGGGTTGCTCAAAGTCATGACGGCTTTGTCTAGATGGATCTGCAATTAAAGATAAATATGACGATAGTATGCAAAAATAAGAATAACAAGCCATGAATCAAAGGAATACAAAAATTATAAAACTTATTAGAAAATTCATAATTACCTGCTTACACGTCAGGAACTACAAAATTCCTCAAACGACGATTCTTCAAAGGGAAATTTTGCCTAGACGGACCTACAATTAAAAAGGAATATTGTGACACTATGTAAAAATAAGAATAACAAGTCACGAATAAAAGGAATACAACAATTGAAGAAACTTATTAGAAGATTCATAATTACCTGCTTCCACATCAGGAATTACAAAATCCAAAGGGGAATTTTGTACATTTTGAAAACGGCCAAACGAATGACCCGATGTAGAAACACCTAAAAATGCAAATCACAAAAAGGTTAACTTATTTTACAATTCTGCAAAGAAAAGTACACAAATATGAAATTTAAAAATAAACTGCATAATGTAAATAAAAGAATAAACTACCTTGATGCAAATCGTGAATTGTAGAACTCCCCAAACCACTTGAAAAAAAAATCATGATACTCACGATTTTCCAACACATGTGATTGCGACTGCGTATTTAAATCTGGTACTGTGGGCTGTGTAAAATACGACATGAATGGGGTTTGTGACTGCATATTCAAATCGGGAACTGAGGGCTGTTTAAAGTACGGCATGAACTGGGGTGGCGTTAACGACGTCACTTAGGTTAACAACGAGCTATATTGACTCTGATGTTGGATCGGTTCTTTCTCAATATAAAGCTTGACGAATTTATCAACAATGTTAGGCTCCAAGAAAAACGCCAAAGTTTCATCATCTTTGATCTCCATTGTGCTCTCCTTCATCACATTTCTCTTTTCAAATTCAAACTTTATAATTACTTTTAATGAAAAATGATTCCGATCAGTTCTTGTTCTAGCGTATAACTTTTCCAACAATTCAGCATATGTGATCGTATGAGATAGTCTCATGTTAGTGCTTGGACGAGTGTTATATCTCACTGAATTTGAGTCTTCAATAATTTGACCATCCGTGTATACCAAAACGTCAATTGTGTTCGCCCTCGACATTTTCTATATAATATCAAAATTCAAACCACAAATAAGCACTAAATTTAAAATTATAGTCAAAAAATAAAATAATACCTACAAATTATACATAAAATTGGAAATTATATACCTATAAAATTAGAATTTACATATACAAACTATACTTCTATATTACAAATTAAACCTAAAAATTATAACTACTCATTCGAAATTATACGTACTATGTAAACCTAAACATTTGAAATTTCATTTGCAACTTATATGAAAATTTAAACCCTAACAATAAATTCAAGATTATATCTCTGAAATTATACTTAAATTTCTACACAATTACAAACTAACACTTATATCAAATTTTAAACCATAAAAAAAACACTATCAATCTACATTATACCTTAGGATCAAAATTTAACCTAAAAGTTTAAATAAAACCTATTAATTCAATAATAATACCAACATATTCGAGAATTATACCAAATAATCCAAAAATTATAACTAACTAATTGAATTTATACCTAAAAATTCAAGTTTTGAACCCACATTTCAATAAAATAAAAAACAATACTAACTCAAAATTTAAGTAAGTTCAAAAGTATAATACATAGAATTACCTTAATTTTGTAGTTGACGAACAAATTTTGAAGAAAAATTCGGGCTTGTCGACAATGGTGGTGAAAATTAGAGTAAAAAATTTGACGTGCAGAAGGAGAAGAGAAAAGAAGAAGAGAAGAGAAAGAAGAGAAGAAGGAGAAAGAAGAGAAAGAAAAGAGAAGAAAAAGAAAAGAAAAAGGGAAAAAAAGTGTGAATAGTGAGACGACATAGCATATGTTGTCTCATTGTTCATAGTTGACACAATATTTAAAAAAAAAACGAAAATAGGTGTTACGACATGGAGTATGTCGTAACACCATAATTTATTTTAAAAAAGCAACGAATATAGTGTTACGACATACTCCATGTCGTAACACCATAATTTATTTAAAAAAATAAAAATAAAATGTGTTACGACACGACATGAGGTATGTCGTAACATGCTAAAATCTGAATACCACCATTTTTGGTGGTATTTTCTGATTTTTGATTTATTTTTATATTATTTATTTAAATTTCTCTTAAAACTGAATATGTAATCGGCTAGCTTGGACACGTGTTTGTGGTCCTTACTTTCTGTTATTTCCCTGTATTTAACAGAACTTACTGTTGGCACGCTCTTTCTCATTACAACCGAAATTTAGGCCCCGATTGGATGGCACGTTGTTTCTCATTTTTCGATTTCTCAGAGATTTTTTTCATCAAAAATGTTGTTGTTTTGGCATCTCTTAAAAATATCCAAAGAAATGCTGCACATAATGTCCCTAAAGAAAATCTCAATTTTTTTTGAAAAATGGATTTAGTGTCATTTCTCTCAATTTTTTCTCAATAAGTCATATTTTTTACTATTCATGATTACACAGTTTATATAATAATTAAAAGTACTTTATCCACTAATATCTTAATATAATCATCAAAATAATCACATATTTTTATTTGAAATGATGCAAGCTACGAAATAAGATACACTTTGCATATTTTTGAATGCCTTAGTCGATGAGTTTAACTTAAAAATGTCTAAATTTTCTTATAAAAACAAAACTCATTCATACCAATTTTTCATAAAAAAAAACAATTTTTCTTACAAAACGGCATATCACATCATACTTAATCATTGCACTTTTTTTTTACAAAAAAAAACTCATCCAAACAAACTTCTTTTATCATATCTATACTTCCTTATAAATAATTTCTCTTACTTTATCTATTAAAAATAAAAAATGAGAAATAGATGTCCATTCAATCGGAACCTTTTTTCTGCTTTTTCCCCATTTTCTTTGGAGTTTTCTTATTCCTTTCTCCAAATAAGGAACTAAATTAGTTTGTAGCTATTATTGGTGCTTTCATTTCCTTATCATGCCCCTCAAACAAGCCCCTGAAGATGCCATCGTTGCCCTTACCGAAAAAATTACAGACGTCCATTCCACTGTTGATAGCCGCCACGATGCTTTATCGGTCGTTGTCTCTGACCTTCAGTCCAAAATTACCGTTATTCCATCTCCAACCGCTGGTCTAGAGGTGGCAATGGATGGGTCTTCCCCAAACCCAGACCCGAAAGTTTGGGTCTGAATCCAAATCCTGACTTAAAAATTTAGATTGGGTCTAAACCCAGACCCTGACCAAAAGTAAGCATAGCCCAGACTTGGACCCAACATTAGGGCCAAGGCCAAAACTTCAAACAACCCATTATACATCTCCCCCTCTACTAAACCCTAATCTCTACCACCGTTCATCTTCTCACTCACCCTCCATTGTCTCATTGTCCGCTGCCGCCCCATCGCCGCCGCCGCCAATAATCCTCCCTTCTCCTCCTCCGATCTCCGGCGACATCCTTCCCCTCTCTCTATTTTTTGGATTCTTGGATACATTTAAAATGTTATATATTATGTACAATATGATTTTTTATTTTTTTTTGAAGTATATTCAATGACAATCTAATTATGTATTTACTAAAATCGGATTTTATAATATATCTATATATATATATGTATATAATGTTAAAATCATTTTTTGTGACAATAGTTTATTAAATCTGATTTTATATGTGTGTATATATATATATATATATATAAATATCTTTTACATATTATATACAATCTGATTATACATTTGCTAAAATCTGATTTTATAATACATATTTGTATTAAATTTTTTTTTGTGACAATAGTATATTAAATCTAATGTAGATATGTATATATATAATATCTTTTACAAATGATATAATATATATGTATACATTTAGAATTACATGTAATATATGTATTATAATTTTAAATATAATATTTCTTATATTTATTCAATATCAAATATATATTCAGATTTAATCTTATATATATATATAATTTATATTAATATTATATTATAATATAATATAATATAATATATTTACAGATTATATATATATATAGGGTCAAGATCTAATACATACCCTATACTAGATAAGATATAAGACCCAATCTACACCATTGGATCCATTAAATCCAACAGTCCAAAAAGGAAGCAAAAAACATGTGGAAAAATTGATTGCAATTGGATTAGGGGTATAATAGTCAAATGATGTCATTATACATCATCTTCCCCCAAAAAAAGGCACAGAATCTCTCTAAAAATCTCTCAAATTGAAACGCACGAACTCTCTCCTACAATCTCTCAACTTGTTACCAAAATTAACTCAATCAAATTATACATTGTAAATGTATAATTTGCTGTGTCGATTCTTTTTTTTTTGATAAGTAACTGGATTCATTAAAAACTACAAAAAGCAGGTAAACCCATTACAACCCCATTTGTTCGAAGTTCTGGGAATGGAACAAAATAGCAACATTGATTAAATGTAATCTATTGCTGCAAAAAAAAATTACACATTGTAAATCTATTGCTGCGAAAAAAAATTATACATTGTAAATGTAATCTATTGCTGCGAAAAAGAATTATACATTGTAAATCTATTGCTGCGATCATTTTGATTAAATGTATAATTTGATTAAATTATAAGATTGTAACTGTATGATGTATAAACACATATTGTATATTTGGTTATAAGATACTGTATAGTGGTTTATAAGATACTGTATAATGGTTTGAAATTAGTAATTGTATGTCACTAATCACACACTGTATATCACCATTGTATTTGTTGTGGAACTCAGAGTCATATTCCACCAAATATAGAAATAGCGAGGGAAATATTGTACTAGAAAACCACACTAGATTTAATTCCCAGGAAAGATTGGAGGCGTCACAACGGTCGCGCTTAAAACCCAACCTCCTAGACAGAATTAACTAGACGAATTTAATAGCATAATATAACACTACAACTATAACTAACAATGGCTACTTGAAGAATAGCACAAAATAAAGAACACCAAATTTAACGAGGTTCGGCTAATTTAGCCTACGTCCTCGGACCCCACCAAAATATTTCACTAAAGGACTAAAGTGAAACTATTACAAACTATAGAGGAAGAAAGAAGAAATTGCTAAAAGACTTAGGCAATTTGGGATATCTTCTAAGGTGAAGAGAAGACCCATTTTTATACAACAAAAGAGCCTTCCACTTCAAATGTTTTCCTATGTGGGACTTTTACTCTTCTTTTGAAATGAGCCATTCTTCAACAAATCTCCACCTTGGCAAATTTCAAAATCTTCAATCTCCTCATCAAACGGGGTCACCAAAACCAATCTTCAAATTTTGACAATGTTGATCAAGTCCAAACAAAATTTGAACTTGATTGCAGTCACAACTTTTGTCAACATATCAGCAGGATTCTCAGTAGTATGAATCTTCTCGATTCTGACTCCACCTTCTTCAAGTATCTCTCTTATGAAGTGATACCGAACATCAATGTGCTTCGTCCTTGCATGATAAACTTGGTTCTTTGCTAAATGGATAGCACTTTGACTATCACAATGTATTTTCACATACTTTTGTCCAATTCCCAGTTCACCAAGCAACCCTTGAAGCCAAATTGCTTCCTTTACAGCCTCTGAAATTGCCATATACTCTGCTTCCGTAGTAGACAGAGCAACCGTTGACTGTAAGGTAGACTTCCAACTGACTGGTGCTTTAGCAAGAGTAAATACGTAGCCTGTAGTTGATCTACGCTTATCTAAATCACCAGCATAGTCTGAATCGCAATATCCGACTACATACTGACTATGTTCCCGCTCAAATATCAAACCAACATCAGCTGTGTCATGGATGTATCGCAAAATCCATTTCACAGCTTGCCAATGTTCCTTTCCAGGATCATGCATATACCTGCTCACAACCCCCACTGCTTGGGAAATATCAGGCCTCGTACACACCATAGCATACATCAAGCTACCAACAGCATTTGCATACGGTACTTTTGACATGTATTCCCGTTCTGCATCAGATTTCGATGACAAAGCGGCGCTAAGCTTAAAATGAGGAGCAAGCGGAGTACTAACTGGTTTTGACTTTTCATCAATGCCAAAACGCCTCAACATCCTACTCAGATATTATTTCTGAGTCAAACAAAGCCTCCTCAATTTTCTATCTCTGAAAATCTCCATGCCGAGAATCTTCTTCGCCTCACCTAGATCCTTCATCTCGAACTCCCTTTTCAAATGAGTCTTCAACTTCTCAATTTCTATTAGACTCGGGGAGGCAATCAACATATCATCAACATACAGAAGAAGATATATGAAGGATCCATCTTGTAGCTTGTGCAAATACACACAATGATCGTATTTGCTTCTTGTGTACCCAATTCCCATCATAAACTTGTCAAATCGCTTGTACCACTGCCTCGGAGATTGCTTCAATCCGTACAACGATTTTTGAAGTTTACAAACCAAATTTTCATTTTCAGCAACTTTGAATCCCTCTGGCTGAGTCATATAGATTTCCTCTTCCAAGTCTCCATGTAAAAATGCAGTTTTCACATCCAACTGAACTAGTTCAAAATCCAACTGTGCTACCAAAGCCAACAAAATTCTAATGGAGGAGTGTTTTACAACTGGAGAAAACACCTCATTATAATCAATGCCCTCCTTCTGAGCGTAACCTTTGGCCACCAATCTGGCTTTGTAGCGAACATCACCTTGGCTAGGAAATCCATCTTTCTTTGCAAATACCCATTTGCATCCAATTGCCTTCTTTCCCTTCGGGAGACTGGCCAGTTCCCATGTTTGATTCTTATGAAGGGACTGCATTTCTTCACTCATGACAATCCTCCACTTATCTTTCTCTGGTCCTTTGACTGCTTCAATATAAGTGGTAGGAACATCATCAGCGGCAATTGCAGATGCACAAGCCACCATATCATCAAAGCGAGCAGGTTTTCTAATTATCCTCTTTGGCTTGCTAGTTGCAATTGATTCAAGTTGCTGTGGAAGTTCTTGGGGTTGAACTTCCTCTTCTTCAAAATCTCCTTCTACCGTAGGAGAATGATCAAGAGTTTCTTGATCTGCTGGGACAACAAACTTTTCAAACTCCACCTGTTTGGGAGTACCATCCTGCTGTTCTGCATTCACCTTTTCCAACACGGTAGATTCATCAAAGGTGACATCCTTGCTAAAGATTATTTTCTTTGTCTCTGGACACCAAAGGCGATAGCCTTTTATACCAGAGGTGATCCCCATGAACACTGCTTTCTTTGCTCTAGGATCCAACTTTGATTCCTTAACATGATAATATGCAGCGGAACCAAACACATGTAAGGAATCATAATCAGCAGCAGGCTTTCCAAACCATTTCTCAAATGGTGTTTTTCCATCAATAGCAGTAGATGGTAGACGATTAACGAGATGACACGCATACGTCACAGCCTCAGCCCAAAATTCTTTACCCAACCCAGCATTGGATAACAAACACCGAACTTTCTCCAGCAAAGTCCGATTCATGCGTTCTGCCACTCCGTTCTGTTGTGGTGTATGTCTAACAGTGAAGTGTCTGACAATGCCTTCATCCTCACAAAATTTTTGAAATGGACCACTCCTAAATTCTCCACCATTGTCTGTACGGAGACGTTTGACCCTTTTATCAGTCTGAGTTTCCACCATCTTTTTCCATTTGAGGAATACCTCAAACACTTCATCCTTTGTCTTCATCGTATACACCCAAACTCTCCGGGAAAAATCATCAACAAAGGTTACAAAATAGTGTTTCCCTCCCAAAGAACTCGTTTTTGAGGGACCCCATACATTCGAATGAACATAATCCAAGATACCCTCAGTATTATGGATTGCTGTTCCAAATTTAACCCTTGTTTGTTTCCCACGAACACAATGTTCACAAAACTCCAATTTGGAGTATTTCACTCCTTTCAACAATCCTTGATTTATGAGGAGATTCAAGGATTTTCCACCTGCATGTCCCAAGCGCATATGCCATAGCCTAACTGCTTCTGAATTCCGATTATCAACAGTAACTGCTGCTACTGCACCCACAACTGTACCACCCATGTAGTGATACGTATTGTTGTTCTTCCGAATTCCCTTCATTACCACGAGTGCACCAGAGATGATCTTCATCACCCCATTCTTAGCTCTTACTTCAAAACCTTTCGATTCTAAAGTTCCAACGGAAATAAGGTTTTTCCTCACTTCTGGTGCATATCGAACACCCTTTAGGGTTATGATTGATCCATCGTGATTCTTTAAGCGAACTGAACCAATCCCAAGTGTAGTAAGAGGAGCTTCATTTGCTGTGAAGACAACGTCATTTTGTTCTTTGAAATCAAAGAACCAATCCAAATGTGGTGTCATATGATGACTACATGCTGAATCCAGCATCCATACTTCAGAAGCACCGCTGGATGATGTCGCCAATGAGAAGTCCGATTCAGCATCATCACACACGGTTACATTCGATTCCGCCACGGCCTTAGAATTGCCCTTAGTTGTCAGCTTTGGGCAATCTCTCTTCCAGTGTCCTGTTTCTCGACAATAGGCACACTCGTCTTTGCTTAGTTTATGCCTGGACTTGGATCTCCCTTTCTTTCCTTTGTTTTTGTTTTGTGAACGACCTCTGACGAACAAAACCTCTGCATCTCCGCCTGAACAAACTTGCTTGTCCTTCTTTCTCAGCTCATAACTGTACAGGGCAGCACAAACTTCGCTAAGAGATACAGCAGCCTTCCCGTGAAGTAGAGTGGTTTCATGAAACTCAAACTCCTCAGGAAGGGATCCCAGCAACATCAGAGCCAAATCCTCGTCTTTAAAAGTCTCATCCAAATTTATCAAATCGGTAACCAGTTGATTAAAACTGGTAATGTGACTATTCATAGTGGAACCCGAAACAAATGTGAAGCGAAAGAGCCGCTTCTTCAAATGGAGCTTATTCTGACAACTTTTCTTCAGAAACTTCTCCTCCAGTGCCATCCACAATTTATATGCCGAGTTTTCTTTCGAAAACGCATATCTCTGCTCTCTGGATAGACACGAACGAATTGTTCCACATGCCAACCGATTCATCATACTCCAATCTTTTTCCTCTATATCATTTGGTTTCTTCTCTTCAATAGCTAAGTATAGACCTTGTTGAAAGAGTGCGTCTACAACTTCGCTTTGCCACATACCAAAATGGCCTGTGCCATCAAAAGACTCCACTGTCAATCGCGTATTCGCCACAGTGGTTCTCGCCCAAATGGACGACGACGATGCTTTTGAGGTAACTTCCATTTTTGGTTACAAATTATTCTTCAAGAGCCCTCCAAATGCGAAAGCCAAATAGCCCGAGAAAACTTTTCTGATGTGGAAGATCAGATTAAACTGCGACCACAGAGCATACTCAGAATACCCGAGCTCTGATACCACTTGTTGTGGAACTCAGAGTCATATTCCACCAAATATAGAAATAGCGAGGGAAATATTGTACTAGAAAACCACACTAGATTTAATTCTCAGGAAAGATTGGAGGCGTCACAACGGTCGCGCTTAAAACCCAACCTCCTAGACAGAATTAACTAGACGAATTTAATAGCATAATATAACACTACAACTATAACTAACAATGGCTACTTGAAGAATAGCACAAAATAAAGAACACCAAATTTAACGAGGTTCGGCTAATTTAGCCTACGTCCTCGGACCCCACCAAAATATTTCACTAAAGGACTAAAGTGAAACTATTACAAACTATAGAGGAAGAAAGAAGAAATTGCTAAAAGACTTAGGCAATTTGGGATATCTTCTAAGGTGAAGAGAAGACCCATTTTTATACAACAAAAGAGCCTTCCACTTCAAATGTTTTCCTATGTGGGACTTTTACTCTTCTTTTGAAATGAGCCATTCTTCAACAGTATTTACTGTATATTTGTTTATTAACTATTGTATAATAGATTAATTAATCACTGTATAATGTTAATTAGCTAAGATAAACAGAAAGGTGTAAATACCAGACAATGTCTATCGTACTTCCAAGCCAAGCAGCAAAAATATATAATGCAATACCTTTATAAAATCTCGAATATCATCACCAATATTCTATATAGCTTTTGGTTTAGTTAATGAATATTACCAAAATATAAAGAATCTAGCTGTGTGTTTATATTGCATTTACACGCATTGTGTTCGACTGTTCTGGTTCAGAAATTTTGTTCTAGCTCTGCAAGGAAAGGTTCGAGCTATTGCGTATTATATTTTATTTACTACAATGCACAGAGGATCTACCAGTCAATTTGATAGCATAACTTCTCAGGCTCCACTAAGGAAATGAACAAGAGAAATATTGATCAAAGTTAATTGCAATTGCATTTTCAGAATTCTCTGTTTGAGTGACGCAGATTGCTTCCAATCCCCCAAGTGGAGTATATTATTTGAGTTCTTGTGTGAAGCATTCGGATGTACTGCTAAAATTGTGGTTCAAATTTGTTATGTTCATTCATAGTACAATGAATGCTCTTTTCGTGGATCTTGAATTTGCTCATTCTTCTAGTGTCTTGGGTTTACATATAATTAACTATTGTATAATATTTATTAGCTATTGTATTCACTATATAATGGGATATATTATACTGTATATTGATTTATATGATACTGTATAATGGGTTATATGATACTGTATAATAGTTTATAAGATTGTAACTGTATGATATATAAATACACACTATAATGGGTTTATAAGATACTGTATAATGTGTTATAACATACTGTATAGTTGTTTATAAGATACTGTATAATAGTTTGAAATCACTAATTATATGAACTAATCACACACTGTATATCACCATTGTATTTACTGTATAATGGTATTTAAGCGACTGTATAATGTGTTATAAGTTACTGTATGATGGTTTGAAATCACTAATTATGATATTTTCTTCTCCTTCTTCCTTTCTTCTCTCCCTGTCTTCTTCTATTCTATATGTATGTATGTATATAATGCTGACGAACACTATGAATATGACAACAATATGCACCTCCTTTTTACAAAGCAAGTTGAGAAATCACAAAAGTATTGCAGTAGATATCAAATCGCCGTTCTACTTGCATCCATCGGATTGAGTTTGACGATGATGATGAATCGAGCTTGATAATTAATTGAGATTGATGATAAATAATTAATTATATTGATGTTCAATTCTTGATTATTCCGAGCTGAAATTGCAGATGATGGATTGATGATATATGAATTGGATATGAATTTAATGTTTTCTGTATCAACCGTAATTTTCTGGGAGCTGAAATTGGAATTAATAATTAAAAACGGAAGAGGATTCTGTTACTGCGAATAATAAGGGATTCTATTATGATACTGCATGTTATTTGCATGGGTTTGTTGGATCTATTGACTAAAATGCCCCTATCATCATTAAATTAAATATAAAAATCGAGATAATGGCTTTAATTATGGACCGTGTGATCAAATGGTTTAATGGCCTAAATTGGGTCTTATATCTTACCTAAAGATTAGAGATGTATTTGATCCATACCTTATATATATATATAGCCAGTAGCTTAGGTTAATTCTTAATATTATAATATAATAAATTGTACATATTAGATATATATAATATAATATAAAATAATATATTATAATATATTCAGATTACATATTTACTTACATAAACAAAATCATAATTACAAAAAATAATAATAAAAGAAAAATAAACATATTGGGCCCGTTCTTAGACCCAGACCCATACAGACCCAAAGTTTTGGTCTAAATCCTGACCTAAAACTTTGGGCATGAGTTTAGACCCAATCTGAGGGTCTGGGTAAAACCCACTCATTGTCACCCCTATGCTGGGCATCTCATTCTGCACCACCCAACATTTTCGCATCTCCGCCCCATATTCTGTTCACTCACCCAACTCCCCCCTCATTAGCACTACATGTCCATATTCTAAACTAGTTTGACCTCCCGAAATACAGTTACAATCGTTCGACGGCAACGTCCCCTTGGATTGGCACTATTTCCGATTCTATCAAATCTCGCTGGACCAACGTATCGACTTAGGTTCTTTCTACATGGTGGGAGATGCCTTGAGTTGGTTCAAGTGGATGCATGCAAATCATGAACTCTCACCTGGGGCGCTCTCATTGGCCCTCATCTTATACCAATCACGAGGCTGCTCTATTTCAACTTCGTCAAATTTCCTCAATTACGGACTATCAAGCGCAACTCGAATGTTTGTATAATCGAGTTCTTGGGTTGGTGTTGGAAGCCATACTCAACTGCTTTATCTCTGGCTCAAGCATGGTTCAAAGTCGCGGTATCGGCGATAATATCGGGAGGTGCTGTTCCATATCGGTCGCGGCGTATCGGGATATTATCGGGCGATACGAGAGAAAAGCATTATAAAGTGCTCCAAAAATTCTAAAAAAATTAGTAAAATTAGAGAAAAATATAAATAACATAAATTGCTACTTTTTAATACATATTAAAAGTATTTACTACATCAAACCATCAATGAAGCTAAATATATCATTCAAATCTCTCAAGGAATTAATTCATAGAAATAAGACATGAATGCACTTAGTTTGTTACAAGGCTTTACATATAAATACAAAAAAACGCATGATGCCAACGACAATCCTTTCAAATCCAACTCCAAGTGCAAACAAACAATATTCTTGTTGTGAATCACTACAACAAATTATGGGCTATGGAGGCACATTCAATAAGGGCACTTGTGGTTTAACCCTGAAAAATGATTTAAGAAGGTCCATGATCTAATACAGCCCCCATAAGATTGTGTCATACTTTTACAGGCCAATTTTTGGAGGCCCAACAGGAACAGCCCCTAAGAAGCAATTAAAAGTCAGCTCAACTGGTCAAAACTCATCTCAAACTCACTGTCACTTTCCCTTCAGATTAAGCTCTTTTACGCTATCTGCCTCTCTCTGTGTGTCTCTCAAATCCCTCTTTTCGTTTTTCTTTTGAGATGAAATTTTGTAATTTCAAGCTCTCCGAATCCATACCAAGGCTCAATTACTCAGTTTTACACTATCTGCCTCTCTCTGTGTGTCTCTCAAATCCCTCTTTTCGTTTTCCTTTTGAGATGAAATTTTGTAATTTGAAGTTCTCCGAATCCATACCACGGCTCAATTACTCAGTTACACAGGTAAAATTGTTTCAGTATCCCGATATAATCCGGATATCATCCGATAATATCGGTAATATTCCGATAATATCATCGTAACACCGATATTATTGGATATCATTCGATAATATCGGCGATACCATACACCCCTGTAGCAAAGCATATCGTCGAATTTTATCGGATCGGACCCCTCCGATCCGATTATGTATCGGCCGATATCATCGGATATCGGCCGATACTTTGAACCATGGGCTCAAGGGGCGATATCCAGCGTGAGTTAACCTTGCTCCAATATCAATATTCATAGGAATTAGACATTATTTTTCCTAGTAAGATTCTCACTAAAATACATGGACATAGTCTGACACCAGACATGAGGTGTTGATTTTTATTTTATTTTTTTAATTCAAGAGGAAAGGGGATACCCTATATATCTAGACCGATAAATCTGGGTTGATAGGTATAATCTTGAGCAATAAAGACTTTATCTAACTCTATAAAAGAAGGGAGAACCGCAACTTGTAGCAGTCTGGATTCGAATTTAGGACCTCTCACTTAAAGTGAAAAGTGGATATCACTAGACCAACAGATTTTAAGTTAAGAGGTGTTGATTTTAACAAGGGAAATTAAACCTACTTGAAAAGGCAAATTACCGTTAAATGTTATTTGTGACACAAGAGGTGTTGATACTTTTTTTTTTTTTGTTTTGTTTTGCTTTTGCAAGGTATCCCCATAGCCGACCACTGTGAGACTAATTTCTCGCCCCACTGTCAGCGCACTAAGCAGCAGGAGGCTGGCCAAGGAATTTTTTCCATTCACAAGAGTTGGGATTCGGACTCCAAACCACTTGCTTAAGGGGCGAAACGCTGAACTACTACCCCAACCCATTTGGTTCGAGAGGTGTTGATACTTGGACATAGTCCAAACTACAAGTATCTTTCGGCCCCATATTTGCCCTGGCTCATACTTTGTATCAGGCCCAACCCAATTAATAATATTACTTCTGAAATAAGGTTTATGCGGTTTAATGGATATTATTTGTATTCTATAATAATTACTGTATTAGGTCTAGTTGTATCCACCTCCCACTTTATGTGAGAGATCTTGGGTTTGAATTCATGCTGTCACAAATTGTAGTTCTCCTCTTCTTTGTGGAGCTGTAGAGTCTTTATTGCTCAAGATTATGACTATTCGTCCAGGTTTGTCGTGCTAGATATTTAGGTATCCCGTTCATCTTGAATTTAAATATAATAATAATAATAATAATAATAATAATAATACTAATTAGTGTATTGCGTGTGTAATAATTACCAAAAAAACAATAGTATTGATTGTATATATAACAAGTATTGGTATGTATACTTTATTATTTGTATAGTATAATAACAAGTATCTTTTATAAATAATTTTTTCACATATACACGTTTTTCTTTTGCAGTCCTATATATCTTTTTTCTCCTCTTCGATTCATTTCGTATTGCCTGATGGGCTCGCACCAATTAAGGTTGCTTGTCATCCGTCTCCTTACTTATTCCTCCAGGATCAGTTTATGTTAATGATAAGCATTGAGACAATTGGGTGGAGTGTACTTTATACATGACAAGTGGTGTTTATGTAAATGATAAGTGTGTGTATAAAATAGTATATACTAACTGATACATATAAATTCTTACGACAATATAAAAGAATAAGATGTGTGCCTTAATTTACATATAAACATACACATATCACCAAGAACTGAACAAAAAGTTAATCAGGAAGCAATTTGCGTATTTTTTTTTAGTTTTGTTTATATTATAAAGCGCATCTTAGACCAACAAGGTCCAACAACAGTTGGTAGATAGTTGAGTTCCTTAAGCATGTTGTCCAGGGTTCGATCCTTAGTTATGTGTATGAAAAAAGCTTTGTTAGAATTTGTCTCCGAAATTCAGTTGGGGGAAACCCTTGGTATAAACAAAATAAATAAATAAATAAACTGCATCATAATTGATAAATGATATTTATAACCTTACAAATGTATAATAGCTGGTACGCGCCAGTAAGAAATATCATCTAATATTAATTTTGAAGCAAAGTGCTAGGTATTTAAATTTTTTAGGGGGTGTAATGATTTTTTTTTTTTTTTTGTCCGTTGAAGAGTTTTAGTGCTAAAAGATGAAATTTAGAGGGGTGAAGTGCATTTTGCCTTATATTTTATTTGCGCCTAAAATTTTATTAGCTCAAAAACATTTTCACTTAGTCTTTTTTAATGTCCGTGGTTGCTATTGACACTATATTTTAATAAATGAACTCCACCTTCCTTTTCGATTTAATAAATGGATAAGAATGTCCATCAATGAACAATACATAATTCCTATAAATTCAAAAATAAACTCAAAAAAAGAAAGATCTTGTAGGAATAACAACACGCAATTTGGCCCACCTCGAGTATGTTTAACTTTCTCGCAAGTATATAATCTGTAATCAAGTTTTGATAAAATGTGGACAACAAAAAATAATAAGTTCTTCAATAGAAGAACATCCATAGGAAAATGTCATTTTTGGTCCCCAGTTATGTGCCAAATTCAATTTTGGTCCCCCCAATTGCACCACTCATCAAATGTAGTCCCTAAATTACCACATTTTCATCAAATGTTGTCCCTCCGTCTAATTTTTCGTCAAATTGATGATGATTGGTGTTAACTGAAATATCAAAAATTCCATTTTGCACCGCAAAAGCACATTGTTTTTATATATAATTTCCACCCAAAAAATGAATAATTAACAAATATCATCATTGTGTTTACAAGTTATTCCCAAATCGTATTTGATAAAATCTGTTGTATCATTGCTTAGAGGAATTTTTTTACGTAGTTAAAACTACTTTTTGGCATAGATTTATTGCCTGATTTCTTGTTATTCTATGCATGCGTCTTATACAAGAATATATTAAAAATCGTGATCATCTTAATTAACTATCTTAATGATCGTGAAAGTTTCCGTGTGAGACTACACTGGATTGAGATAATACCACGTTAAATCAAAATACGAGTTCTTAATCCCAGACCATGAATCTTTTGTGTTCGTCTTTCTCTTCTACTAGCATGCTCTTCTTTTTGCCCTTGAAGTGTAATTTTGTTATTTAAAAATTTTATTTCCTTGTCTTACTACGGGTTTCGTCCGAATCTATTGTAGGCGTGGTTAAAACGCAGCTACAAGAATTCGGCATAACTGGGGGATGAAAACTCAATTTCTGATTTTTGTGTTTTTGGGGTGCAAAATACAGTTTCTGGTATTCAATTAACCCGAATTGTCAATTTGACGTAAAATTAGACAAAGGGACTATATTTGATTAAAATGTGGTAGCTTAAGGACTACGTTTGATGAACAGTGTAATTAGGGAACCAAAACCGAATTCGACGTATAGTTGAGGAACCAAAAATGAAATTTTCCCACATCCATGTTATATTAGTGCAACAAGAACTTGCGCATCCTACCTAATAGATTTAACAAGATAAAGTTTCATCAACCCTCCCAAAACACGTGTGTCGCAATTTGCTTTATTGTACTCTTATTGCTGAATTAAAAAAATGAATTAAATGTCAAATTTCAATTTGATAGACAATAATGCAATAAATACTTGAATAAGATCAAAGTAATTAATTAAGAAACAAAAGTGTTTATGTAAAAAAGTGATGAAATGTTTGAATAACTAAATGTATCTTATAAAATTATAAAAATATATTGTGTACTAGATTTATGGGTACTTTTGATTATTTATTAAATGAAAAAAAAAGTGTTCGTGTCTACCATAATGTGGAATGTCAATATACATCCCTTTATGTTTCACTCATGACTGCTTACTTATCTCAATCCTATCAATTAGTCATTCCATTGTAAAAGGTTTAAATTGACTTTACTGATTACTCTAACTAATGTATATATGTTGAGTTAGTAGAGCCGAATAAAAAAAAAAATTGAAATCTGAAAAACAGGTCAAACGTACTAATAATCAGCCACAGACAAGTGGTTTTCGTGGCTTATGGGAAGGGTCGCTGCGGTGACACAGTTAAAACGTTTTGCATGAGCTTTGCAAGTTTTCGTGGCGGTGACGGTAGGTCAGCGACGATTTTGCTGTGGCTAAAGTGGTTTCGCGGAGGCGAAAATTTCGGCAACAGTTGGGCAGCCCGAGCAATAAGTTCAGGCAAGCGTGTTTTGAATGGTTTTTCGTTTCTTTTTTGTTTCCTAGAATAATTAGACTTGTTTTCTTTTGTTAGGATTATGTTTCCTACTTTGATAAAGTTTTATCATGCCTTGCTATTATAATAGCATGACTCAACTTGTAATTGATGTATGATAGTAAAAGTTAATAAAATCTAAGTTTGGAAGTGAATGTTTCTCTTGTTTTGGTTTCCACCGAGAAAATATGTGTCATATTTATTGCTTTATTTTTGTTTCGTGCTCTTATTTTTCTCGAGTTTTCATCCATTGAACCGTTGTGTCCCTAACAAGTAACAACATATCCATTAGTTGGATAAATTTTCACAGTTTCTCCCCTAATGCCCTTGTATTTGGAAAAAAACAATGAATTTATCTCATGATAAATGTAATTTGTGAGTTTATGACATAGTCTAATCTCATTCAATGTTTAGTAGGATTTAACTAATAATCTTGACATACTTGACGCATGTGATTAATTGCATAAGATATAAAAAAATATTTAAAAAAAATTATATTTGTATGATAATATTTTTAATTATTTTAATATAAAAATATATATTTATATATATATATATATATGTGTGTGTGTGTGTGTGTGTGGGAAATGAAATTAGCACTCCAAAAAATGATAAATGCACCCGACTTTGACTTTTTCATTAAGCAATGTACTAAAATGCCCTTCAAATTTGAGAAATTATATTTCTAATGTTAATATTTTAATTACTTGATATTAATTAAGCAACTAAAAAACACAAGAGCACCTCACATGATTAAATGCATAGAGTTGATTATTCCTTTAGCATTGTTCGTATGGTTTTATTATATAGTAATAATTATCAATACTTTATATCCTTTCTTGATGATGATAATGAAAACACTTTTATCTTTACTCGTGCAAAATAATGTATTAAAATAAATAATAATGTGATTTAAAGTTGACATGTTATTCTAATATAACTTTAGAACAAAAAATTCAACTACCTAAAAATGAAGAATAGATAAAAGAACATACTCTAATTTTCAAGTTTAATTTTATACATTAATTATGCTGATTCAAATAAAAATCGCATGTATCAAAACGAACCCGTAAAATTTGAATTAGAGGCAAAAATTAATATATTTAGAGTGTATAACTAATAATGTTGTCATTTACATATGTTATATGGTTCATAAAATTAAATTGGACAGTATATACAGTTTAAATAATAGTCAGTGTATTGTTTAGACCCGAATAAACAAAGAGAAACCTTCATTACTATTTCATGCATTATTAGTTTAAGATAAAGACATATAAACCAAAAATAAAAAGTAAAACATGAACTGATATTTGTAGACAATTGCTGAAGATATTATGAAAATAAAAATAAAAACGTAACAAATAACCTTTAACATATGAATTTTAGTTCTATGCTATCTATATTAAATAAATATTTTAATTGTATAATGTATATTTATTACAAGATAGAATATTAATATTCTCATCTATTAATGGACAGTTTTGTCAAATCGAATTAAAAGAAATTAAAGTTGAGTGTTTTTATCATTTAAAAGTGTAAATATCAACTCCCTATATCTATGGATTTATGAGAAACTTAAATGAAAAAAATCATTCAAAAATAGAATAAAATAATATTATGAGAAAAGAAAAATAAATGAAGGACAAAAAGACGAGAAAATGTCAAAGAGATAATAGATGAGAGAGAAAACTAGTTAAAAATCCTTGTGGCATTATCTATTTTTTTTTTTTTATAGAAGCGATTACAACATCAAATTGTATCAATTACAAGAGAATCTATTACAAGTAAGCATCATTAGCAAATATAATTATAGACTATAAACTATTACAAACTAACTACTATCTAAGTAGAGAGAACACCCACATACATCAGTGGGAGTCGAACCCACAAACTCTTGGTTATGGGGCCTCAACCTTAACCAACTAGGCTAGGCATCATTGGCGTGGCATTATCTATTTAAAGTGAGGCTATTTTGTCTATACACTTAAAATACACCAAGGTGGTTACTCTACAGGTAAATTTGGCCTAACTGTTGCATATATTGATTATAGAAAGGTTAATTTTCGTAGAATTAATTGTGGTAAAAGGTAGAATTTCCAATTTTGCCAAAATATGAATTTGTATGGCAAAAAGGTCCAACTGGAATAATAGAAAAGGGGGTCACCATTCATCAAACTAGTGGATGCATTTCATATTTTTTTTTCAGGTTCACTCTCTTTTTTCTCATATTTTTTACCTTTTCTATTCATTATTTCTCTCTCTGTTTTTTCTATGTATTCAATTTTATTGTTCTTTTAACTTTATTTTTTTCCTTCTTGCTCTTCTCTTATTTTTTACTTAATTAATTTCAATTAAAAAAATCATATTAGTTTTAATTTTCCTGTGCACATTAAGGTACCACGGAAAATTCTAAGATAAATTGGGAGCGTTGCTTCCGGTCCATTTTACACCACAAATTCAAAATGAATGAGGTAGTTTTCACATCCAACTACCCTGTGTAAACCACCTCACTCCAAATATTTTTGTGATTAAAAATTGCTCCCAATTTACCATAAAATTACCCAAGGTACCACCACAACTAATCAACAATAAATTAAATGGTGGCGGCCGACAAGTATTTTATATTTCATTGATTTTGGTACGTCGGGAAAGAAGTTGTGTTTCACACCAAACTTCTTTTGCCTAATGCGAAATTGTGAATACGGGCATAGTTGACTTTAAAGTCCTATGTTTGTACTTTGTACCTAATTTTTTTTTTGGTAAATATCAACTTTGCTATTAAGTATTTAATGAGTTGTTGATATATATGGACATCAGTTTCATGTGTTTTTCTCTTACAATTGATAGAATTGATAGAGTTTTAGTTTGACAAATTTCCATTGCAGCTTTTGTCCTAATATATAAGTGGAATATGTCGGTTTTCTCTTTTTGCGAGCTTATTAATTAAGAGAGTTATTTATCAAAAATATTAATTTATGAGAATTCAAAATTTATTATGATGTTAATTTGTGAGCATTTTATTATTACTGTGATAAATGATTCATATACTTATAACTTTTCATGTAAGAAATTAAATTCATTAGTTAAAATAGACATATATATATATATATTAGATAATAAAAAATTGATAAATAAATTATTTTACCCACACAGCGAAGTCGTGTGATTTGTTGCCAAATTTGTTATGTGGAAAATTAATTAACTTATTGTCCTGCCGTCCAACTAAGTTGTTATTAAATATTGCTTGTTTAAGTCGGCTTAGACCCTCACCCAGATACATTATTTTGACTTATTTGAGCTCACCCCTGTTAGACTTCTCCAAGTATGAAAACTGAAAGGCCTAAAAATAGTCCAAATTGATTTATAGGACATCACATTATTCTGTCTCCGTGTAAAAAAAACCATCACACTATGACAAATTCAAAGTGGATGGCCATGAACATTGTGACACTCAGAATTTCCAAAGCTCCTTTGACCTAACTTTTAGGAGATTTTGGAACTTTGAATCTAATAGTTTGAAATTTTTATTTTAAATTGATGTTTCAGATTGTGTTCGTTTCTTTTATTAGTGATATATTTGTAAAACGCGTCGTAAATAAACATTTTTTTATAAGGTCGTAAATATACATGTGACTTATTATATGTGAAGATAAAATGCATACAAGGTGGAACATTATAGTGGATCTCGAGTAAGGTTCCAGCTTCCAGGATAATGGCAAACTTGGACGTTTGGATCAACTTCTCAAGTAATAAGGCCATGCATTGGACGAGTTCTTCAAATTGAGCATTTCAATAAGTGTTGCTAAAAATTGTAAAGTGTTTAGTGAAAATGCAGTAACGTACTCCTTGCGAGAGGGCATGGATTTTATTTCTTTAATTTTCAGAAGTTACTAATATATAATAATTCTTTAAAATGGACTTCTGGTGATATGTGACTTAGAGGGTGTTTGGCTAAACATTTTAAAAATCTTATAAAATTTTAGTGCTTATAAGATGTTTAGAGCTTATAAGTTCTTTATCTTGTAAGCTGTTAAAATATACGTTAGCGTCTCCTTACTTATTTTTTAACAGCTTATTTTGAGAGCTTATAAGTTGTTTTACTAAAAAAATTTACCAAAATTTTTGTAACAACTTATAAGCTCTCAAACAACTTATAAGATATTTTAAAAAGTTTATAAGCTCAGCACTCTCTTGTATCAAAGATCCATCTATATTTAATTAATGAGTATCACTTTTATAAATAAACTGTCAATTTTAGGGAGTGCATTTGAATGAACCGCCTAACACGTGTTATAATGGCCCCATGTCTAACACAATTGCAACAATTAAGTGTTTAATTGGATGACATATTCATATCGGAGAATTTTTCTTCATGACAAAAATAAGAAAAAATGTTTTCAGGGATAAGAAATATGGTGTTAAAAGTATGTTTGAATGAGTTTTTTTTTTAGAGAACGTAGAAAAACATGTAAAGATTATGGTTATTGTGATATGTTTTTTTTTTGGTGAGAATTTTGTTTAAATTGATGTTTAAATATAATTTTTCGTAAATATATTTTAGTCAAACTCATTGATTAGGCATTAAAAAAATAGGCAAAATGAATTTGATTTTGCATATTGCGTTATTTTAAATCAAAATGTGTGATTAATTTGACAATCGGTCTTGAGAAATAGCTGGAAAAAACACTTCTAGTAGATGGGTGAATTGTCGAATCATAAATGGTAAAACTCTACATTCTCTCTGCTTTTTTGTTTTTGTAAAAATTTCTTCGTAATTAGCTAGAATTTTGAGTATTTTTTTTAAAAAAATACAATTGATGATGTGCCAAACTGCCAATCAAACATGTTTTCAAGAGAAAAGTCTCTAAATTTTTCTTTTTCATAGTAAAGATAACCATCCAATTAAGACCTTACTCAATAGTAATTTTGTTTAATGGAGCACGTGAAAATCTTGAGTTACGTGCACAATGTAAGGAAGGAGCTCCTCGTGACAAGAATTAGACCATGACAAGAATTGCTTACAAAAATTATTGACAAGCACAAGAAGAAAAGTCCTCTACGATTTGGTAAAAAAGTATGGGGAGTTGATTTTGATCAATAAACGTCGTCGTGGTGCATTATACAAAACCAAGTGCAAATTCTCATTATTTATATCTGGTTTTCTTTCCAACAGTATGGTAATATGTCCACGCCATATACAAATTAAAGAAATATAAAATTATAATTTAGACTCAATTTATTGAAACACAATTAATTACAAGAACGATCATTTTGTTTGATTGATCATCTTTTGTCTAAAGGACAAAGTATAATATAGAGAAATTTATTTGCTGTATCATTGATTTGAATTAAATCAATCGAAGTGTAAAGTGAAAGTTACTTGGAGCTAGACACAGAAAATCATGCAAATCTATTGCAACATTGTGACATTGAATTCTTCATTAATAAAGGTAATTCGAGAACAACGCAATTATGGATGGGGGCAGAAATTTTAATTCGAGGCATGAATACCAAACAAAATAAAAATAATAATAATTAATAATAAAAAAGGCAAAACTTGATATTTTTTATTTTCGAAGAGGCAAAATTTTTAATTCCAAAAGTTTATAGGCCAAAATATCTTTTTAAGCTTAGGAGTGCGGCTAGCACCATCCGAACACACTAATAAAGAAGAAAAATTCATCTTGTTTAGTTTTTAAAAGCTGAAGGAAGAAAAAAAATGTAGAGGTCAAGAGAAAAAGTGATAATTGGGCCAAAATCAAGAAATTATCACTTTTACTAGTCATCATTGGAGAATTAGACAAATGTTTCTTTTTTGGGATAAATGAATTAGACAAATGTTTATGATTTGCCAAATTGTAGTGCGTCATTAATATTAATGGTCAGCTTTGGATATCTGCTGAAGTCGGAACAGAAAAGAAAAAATGAATGATTTTACAATGTGAATGCGAAACTATGCATGTACAACTGAAAACTTCAACGACCTTCCCACTACAAATAAATGATCATATATATATATATACATATATATATATATGTGCGCGCGCGCGCGCAATGTAAAGTATTTAGACTGTAGTGTTGAAACCAAAAAAACAAAAAAAATGGATTTTTGCACTTTATTTCCACTGTCGATAGAGGACCTTTTGTACCAATATCTTATTGTTTTAATTTGAGTATCGTAAATAGTGTAACTACTATAACTGCAATTTGTGATCTCTTGCGGTCTTAAATAAATAAATTTTATCTTCTTTTTTTTCTTTTAAAAGAAAACTTATTTTGACAATTCCAAAAGGGTGCATAATTTTATTGACCATAAATAATGGAGTACTACATAAAGTAGAAAGCGTTTGATTTGGGTCAATTTTATAGGTATATCAATAAGAGCTTTGGGTTGGGTATATCTAAGATCTAAAATAGGAACGACCTAAAATCTAAATAACCACATTAAAGTCGAGTGGAGTGACTCCATCATTCGTCAATTCTCTGATGCTTAAGTCAAGAGAGGCAACTAAAGTTGATATAATGTTAACTCAAAGCTGGACAATAAATAATATCTATATATATATATATATATCATTATACTGCTCAAATTGAGAGTGATTTATAAAGTTTTTTTATGGTATACGCTATACTGATATCTAAATAGCAATATAAGACCACGTGGATATACTTGTACGATCAATAATCAAGGTTGTTAGGGTCGATCTGACTGAGAAAAGCGCCAATCCTTCAAAATGTTTGGTGATTTTCATAAATGCTGGAGCATTTTGTGCGTAATAATTGTGCCAAATTTACGTACATCAGTATTTATTTCACTTCACTTACTAATTACTCCCTCATTTAACATCTTTTCAATCAAGGTGATTTTAAAATAAAAACTTTCAATGTTTTGAAGGTGAACAAAATTTCTAACATATTTATACTATGAAAAATTCTAAGACAAATCGGGTCCATTTGAGCCGGTCAGTCTTACACCATTAGATACAAGTGATTTAGATGCTTTTGACCATTTTGTCCCTACATCCAATTGGTGTTAGGCAAACCGACTTCAAAGGATCCGGTCTGTCTTTGAATCACCCGTTATACAATGTGTGAATTTTCCACTATTTGAACATTTATTTCTAAAGTTGACCACTTTGAAAAAAAAAGTGAAATACAAAATTCCAAAAACATTAATAAATTTGACACTGAGGTATATTATTCGAAAAACTCTATTTAATGTGTGAGTTTTCTTATCTATCACTTAGTACTATACTCTACTATTAATTATTAATATCTTAATATAATCATGTAATTTGATGGCTTCATTTTTTTTATATATGTCATAGTGATGTGATACAAAAAGAGAATTGACAACAGCAAAAAGATAAAATTTAAGATATTATATATCTATAAAGCACGGATACTTCAAAAAATTATCACGTATCATGTCGGACACGACACCCACGTATCTAGTACAGAAAACAATGTCCTTAAATAAAATACTAAAAATTAAATTATGATAGTATTGGACACGCCAAGGGGGCGTGTCTAATACGCACGAGGACACGGAGAGACTTTTCTGAGAGACTAAGAATTAAGTATGGGGTCATATAGTAAAATAGAAAAAAAAATCATAATCTAATTCTAAATGGAAGAAAACACACTCATGCATTGTTTACATGACACTTGATACTTATTTCACTTATTTGTGGTGGAGTTTTGAAGTTCAAACAATGAAGTATTTATTTTTATTTATGTCATGTATTTGATTGAAAGCATGTTTATTTTTATTTTTATATTTAGTTTATGATTATGTTTTCGTTTTGCATTTGTTATTGGCTTCTTGTTGTTAAGAACTTTAATTCTTTTAGCATATAGAGCTTCACAAGTAAAATACAAAATATATAATGAACAATCATTCTCGCAATTTATTTATCTAACATATTTTACTAAAAATAAAATCAAAAGTCTAATTTACATATTCTAGTTTAATATAAATATTGGACAGTCGTGTTGAAACAGTGTCGCGTCTTAATTTTTTTTTAAAATTATTGTATCTCGTGTTCGTATCGTGCCATGTTCGTATCACAATGTCCATATCCATCCATCCATATATAGTGTATTATCGAAAACCACAATTCTACTAAGAACAATGAGCAACTCTTTTAATAATAATTAGAAGGATATATCATTATTTAACAGGTGGAAAGAAGTTATTCACCAATTGATCTTAAGCTGAACGGACACAAGAAATGCTTCCGAAAGAGAACCATAGGATTACGAAACTTGACTTAAACTAACCTATTAACGTATCATTAAACTATGGTTAAAATTTGGGTCTACACGCAACGAACAATAACTAGAATATAATACACGAAAATTTTGAAAAAATTGGTTGAAAGCTCGTTAAATGGGTATTGTTTGATACATTGCATGAGTTATAGGGCTCTAATCATAGGATATTAACTCTGATATCATATTCATTTAAAATGGTAGGATCATTTATCATGTGGTATGGGTCTAGTCTCTATCGACTGGTTGGTTGTGGCAAGGATTATCCTTGTGCACTTTCTTTGTATTCTTCTTTTTATTAATGAAATTGAATTTTCCAAAAAACAAGAAAATCTTGAAAAAATTGCTAGAAAGAAGATATGAGTATCATATATATATACACACATATATATATATATATATATATAATTGTTAAAACGACAAATACGGAGAAAATGACCTCCAATGAAACTTGAGAGAAACTACCTAATTAACATATATAACGTAAAATATGGTTAAATTGAGGGTCTACACACATAACGAACAAAAACTAGAATACGCAAATTTCTTGAAAAGATTGCTAGAATAAGATAGAATCCTATATATAATTATTGAAAGGACAAATGTTGTGACAAAAAATGACCTCCTAGGTCGGAATTTATATGAAGTTGCATGTAGCTAGTACGCAAAAAAAATCAACTTAATACATATATAACTCATATCAGATAAAAAATTACGATTATTTAAAAAAATTGCTTAATGAATCGCTTGTAAGTGGCTTTTGCCATTCGTATCCTTAAATTACCAATATATATGTATTATTATATAATAACAATAACAACTTTAATTACCAAGAAAAAGTATCTTAATAATATTGACGGAGATTCCAATGGGCTTGTTAGTTCTTAGTAAAGTTGGCGAGATCCCAAATGGTGGGGTTAGGTTTGGCTGTCAAAGGGTTGCATGCACATGCATATACATTCACAAGTGCGTATATATATTTGTCTCTATTGACAACTACACATGTCAGGATTTTTGAACTCAACCCATTTCTGACGTATATAACTTGTCTATTATCTCATAATCCAAAAACGTGAATATATCCGCTAGTCTTTTGCAATTTTAGATACTTCATATTTGTAACCTTTTAACCATCAAAAAAGAAAAAAAGAAAAAACCAAAAATATATTGGTCTAGTGGTATCCATCTTTCACTTCATACGAGAGGTTTTGAGTTCGAATTTAGACTGTCACAAGTTATAATTTTTCATTTTTTTATGGAGTTAAATAGAGTTTTTATGGTTTAGGATTATGACTATAAACTCTGATTTGTCGGGCCAGATATTTAGGATATCCCCTTCGTTTTGAATTAAAAAAAAAGGAAAAAAAGAAAAGAAAAGGTTTTCATTCTATCTAGTTTTCATTTTGTTGTTGTTGTTGGATAAAAAGAACGTTGTTGTTGAGTGCTTTTTACAAAAATAATCCATTCTAGTTATTTATATGCCAAATAAATTGGTTCCAAATTGATAATCAAACAATACGGTGGCAAAATTGATTAAGAATTATAGATTTCTTTTAAATCCATTATTCAAAAGATAATCCATATATATGAAACTTGCTCATATTATAATGACATGCAGTGACAATGTTCGTTGACACCTCATTTAGGCAGGATTTTCAGCGAGGGATGGCGAGATTTTGTGATATAGTTATAATTTTTTTTTCATATAGACGAAGGATGCCCCCCACAGTACGGTACGCTATATTTATGGGAGAAAATCTAATAAGTAATTAGGTTCAAGTATGAAATATTTATTTTTTATCTATACTATATCATCAATTTTTTTCTTCTTTAAACCTTTTCAATTGTTTTATAGATGCCCATAATCTATTTGTTAGAATTCTTAAACCAAAAATATTCTTGAACTAAATGTTAGAGCACTACAAGAATACATGGCTTCAGAGACAGATATTTTTCTGTCTCAAATCAGAGATGGATTTTGAGACGGATTTATTTTCAATCTCAAATCAGAGACATAATAAAATTTTCGTCTCTGAATCGGTCTCAAATCTGAATTTCTAACAGAGACGGAATATTCCATCTTAATTTTTTAATTTTGAGACGGATTTACAGACGAAATATTTCCATCTCAAATTTGAGATGGAAATATTCCGTCTCAACTCTGAGACGGAAATAGTCCGTCTCAGATTTTAGACGGAATTTCCGTTTGAAATTAAGGGGGGCAAAAAAAAAATTTTTATGGGTAACAATAACAAAAAGAAAAAATTGAGGGGGCGGTGGCCCCCACCAGCCCCCCCCCCCCCCCCCCCCCCCCCCCCCCCCCCCCCCCGACCTCATTTAAGATGTGTTCTTAAAATGGCGCAGTAGACACTCCACAAAATGATAGAAACATTCCTTTTTAATTAATTATTTTTCCTAAATAACTGACAAGATCGATTGCCCATGACATAATAAAAAAAATATTATTGCATTCGTTTATAATACATACTGCACAAGGAATATTTATTTTTCTATATATTTATCTCATGAACTCATCCTAAATGAGTTAGCATAATATTTTCCATGTCTCTTTGAATTTTTATGTAAAGCTTATATATGTGAAACATAAAGGAGAAAATTACCTCTTTCGTTTATGTTGGACGGGTGACACGACTAATTAAATTCTAAAATTTATTCAATACTTATGTGACAAATTTTAGTATCTCATAGAAAGTGAAATCCACTTCACTTTATCTTTTGCTCCATTTTACAATTTAATCTAGTGGAAATTATATTAGTCTATTGGTAAAACAATTATAGTTTTAATTTGGCAAAAATACTAATATTTAGATCATTTTACCGGACAAGACATCTCCATATTTTCATTTTTCTACGATTTTTCAGATACTTTAATGATTTCTCTTTTCTTTTCTTTTTTGGTGAATTTTTCCATGGTTTAGGATGCGACCAAAACTTACAAATTATATGGTTAAAATTATCCCATCTCAAAATCAACAACTTAACTCAAGACCTGTTGGTCTAGTGGTATCTACTTCCCACTTTATGTGAGAGGTCCTGGGTTCGAATCCAGATTACCACAAGTTGTGGCTCTCCCCTCCTTTATGGAGCTAGATAGAGTCTTTATGGCTCAGGATTATAACTATCAACCCGGGTTTGTCGGGCTAGATATATAGGGTATCCCCTCCCTCTTGAATTAAAAAAACAAAATCAACAACTTAACTGCAAACATGGCATTTTTCGTCAATCACTTGACGACTGTACCAAACCTGAGGAAAAATGGATAATTTTGTGCTGAAAGTGAAATTCCCATCATATCGATATTAAAAATATATCACTGGTCATTATGGTACAAAAGTGAGATTTTTTCTAACGAAAAAAAGTTCTAAAAATAAGAATGAAGAAGGGGGGAGAATCAAAGATTTAATGTCATAAACAATGTTTGCCAAAGAACAGAGACAAAAATCCCTTGTTGAAATCTATGATGTATGGATACTCCTAAAAACAACGTAGTGCAGTATTATATCCGTATCTTACCTGTATCGACATTGGTACTCTCTAATAACGTGTTGATGACATTTTTGAAGTGTCAGAAAATAAAATAAGAAAGAAATTGCTTTGGATACCGTATTTGATATAAAATTTGAAGTATCCGCCAGAGTGTTTCTTTGAATATTATACAATAAGTTTTGGGATAAAATAAGAAAAGAGACAATATTTTTGATCTTTTATTAAAAATTAAATATTAAGTTAAACAAGTGACAAAGAAATTTAAGGAACCAGACGAAATTTTATTTATGTTACTAAATCTATTGAATCAAATTTATTCTTAAATATTATACATACATATAAATAGGCGTATTCTCAACGTATCGTATCTAAATTTTTATAATCTATTGCATCTCATATCCGTATCTAGATCTATGTATCGTAGGATGCAATTATTTTGATTTTATAATTGATAAATGATACTCTTCTTTAACTTGACACAATGACAATCCTCAGTAGCAAAGCAACACAACTTAAGGCGGGGTTGGAGGGTGCCACCCCCCGCCTTCTCAATTTTTTTTATTATTACTACCCATAAAATTTTCAAAATATTCATCTTCGCCCCCCCTCCCTCAATTTTTTTTTCATTACTACCCATAAATTTTTCAAAATATCTATTTTCGCTCCCCCCCTCCTCAATAACATAATTATCCTCTATATTATACATATTTATTGTAATTGAACCTAATTACCTATTAGATTTTTCCTCATAAATATAGTGTACCGTACCGCAAGGGGCAAGCCCCCCCCCGCACCCCCCTTGAATCCTTTGTCTATTTGGCAAAAAAAAAGAAAGATATAGCTATATCTCGCCCCCCCCCCATTGAAAATCCTGGCTCCGTCCCTGTAATTATTCGTTTATGCTTTTGGCGGCAAAATTGTAATTTTAGTACTACAATTTGACGTGTTCGCCGTTTTTGTTATGAGAGCGGCAATTTAAGTACATTAACGACACAAAATTTAGTACATTCAGTATTTTTCATCGAAAATGATGTGGTCACCAAAATTGCAAGAAATTGCTGACATTTTGTCGGAAAATATCAAAATTGGGGATTTTTAAGAATTGAAGGGAAAGTAGATGATGTGGTAGCCAAGTGGGCAATGAATTAGTGACATGGTTGCCAATTAGACGAAGTCGAAATTTTTGCTATAAAGGAGATTCAAAACCCCGAACCATTAAAAATTGGCACTTCTACCACTCCACCACACCGCACCACAATTTTTTTTTAATTAGCTTTGGTTTAGTTAATTATAGCCTTACTTCAATATATGCCTTGGTAATATGTAATTATCAATATTTTATATAAAAAATATCTATATATATTAAAGAATTATTATTAGTATATATACACTAAAATCTATAATTAATAATTCAGTATAAATATTTAGTATTTATAGGAGAAGTAATTATGTATTTCGAATATATAGTTATTGTATCTAAAATTTATTATGAAATATGCAATTATTTTAATCGTAATATATATGAATTTGTTCTTATAATATTTTTAAATTACATGTTTTTGGAAAAATAATATTGATAATTGATATATTAAAACATTCATTGATTTGATATTTTATCAACAAAAATATATTAGTATATATTAATAATAATATTTAATATATATAAAGTATTAATTTCGTACAAACTCATTGAGTACTTAATATATCTGTTCTTAAATAGTTGATGTAAATGTCGTACTTGTAATTTTAATATATTTTATTATAGTATTTTAAAGTTATGTTTTAATGTTAAGAAAATTAATTTAGAGAATAATATGTGGTGGAGTGGTGGAAGTGCCAAATTTTAATTCCAGGGTCATGGATTTAAAGACAGAACTTTTCAACTTTGTCTATTGGGGCGTCATGTAATTAATTCATTGTCTCGCTGGATCATCAATTTACCCTTCAATGCTGAAAAATCCCTAATTCTTTATGTCATGCACGTGCATAGCACGTGACTATTTCCAACCAATATTAGATTTTTTGGCCATATTTTTACTCAGTATGCCGATTTTGTATCAATACTGTACTAAACTGCTAACTCCCACATTAAAGTAAAAACACAACGAACATGCCAAGTTACAATACCAAAATCACAATTTTGCCTACCTTTGGCTGTCAAACGTCGCCAACTTTTTTGTAAATAAGCGAGAGTAACGATTAGTTGGAAGTATTCTATTTATTCTACTAAATTTTGTATATGAATTTATTTTGGTAAAAACTTTGTTATATGATTCATTGGAATTAATTGGTTATTGAGCAATATTACATGTTTAACATACCTAAAAACGCAATTACTTTAACTACGAAAGTTAATTGTTACAATGTCTTCGAGAAATTGTGTCTAAATAAAACAAAACTAGTTAATTGATTGGAGAGGTGATTCTATGAAAATTAATTATAGGAGAATTCTTGAGAAATCCTTACCTTCTTTTTCTTCAATTTTTTTCTTTTTATTTTTCAGAAAATTACACAAACCTCCCCTCATATAATGTGTATTTACACAACAACTTCCTCATATTTTTTAAAATTATATAGACACCCCCCAACCCAATAAGGCACTTTTTACAATTATCTTCTATTATGTTTAAAAATTCTTATAATTTAACCAATAAAAACTTTTTAATTAAGTCCTGTAAGGGGTATTGATAATTTCAAAATATAAGGGATCTTTGGGTAATTACGTATTACTAGAGGATATGTCCGTCATTTTCCATGGAGATATGATTGTCAATAGAAACCAAATTAGCTAATTTTGAGAAGTTCCTTCACACTTGTTTGTGCAGATTCACTTGAGGGGTCCCACGTATAGTTTTATCTTTTCTGTATGCATTTTAATTTGATCCAACGGTGGTCGATGAATAATCTTAACGAACTCACTTTTGTGAATTTTACCATTGAACTTTCAAAGTCCAAAATATGAGTAATGAAAGAAATTTTCTCATACTCTCTATGGACTAAAACAGTAATAACAAAACTTAAATACATGTCAAAACATCTTTCTAGTTTTCTACCTTATCAGCAATAGTAATTCAACCGTGTGACCCGGGTCTCGTGGTTGAAAACTAAAATCTCCTATTGGATGGCAAATGCAATTTGGATGTGTGTTTAAATCATCTTTTATTATATAATAGGGATATTTACACTTACATTCCCTCAATTATTGTGTAATTACTGAAAAACTTATAGGTATAAGAAAATACTCCCTTTGTCCCAAGAAGAATGTCCACTATTTCACTTTTATCTGTCCCAAAATAATTGTCCCTTATTATTTATGTGTGTATTAATTGTCTAATCTGACTATATTACCCTTCATTTTAATTGAGAAATACATAATTAATTTATTTTTAATATAAAACTACAATCATATTTAAGGAAAATAATTCTATACATGGATAATAGACAATAGTCATAAATTAAACTAAAATCATGCATGTTTTAGAAGGTAATACTATTAATTGTCTTTTGTTTTATGGAAAGGGTATTTTAGGGAAACAATGAACTTTTGATAAATATTAAGAAAAGTCAAAGAGGACACCTTTTTGGGACGGAGGGAGTATGTATCTTTGAAAATTTTGGTCCATTGCCTTGTATATACAAACTATACGAGGCTGTATAACTATATGAAGATCTTATGGGCATTGAAATGCAAACACTACAAGATCCGCATATTTTTGTTAATTCGGGTCAGGTATATCCATGACCCGACCCTACTAGGCGTCATCTGAGCGGTTTGTTGGCTACACATGTTGCTCATCTAGTAATGACGTCTCATCTATCAGACTCCCATCAGTACAACATGGAAAAATTATCTATACAATCATTTATGGAGATTTAAGGGCTGGAGTCTGTGTAAGTAATATACCTCATAACTTAATATACCTCGTAGCTTGCATCGTATCATCGTTACTAGGTCTATAGACTCGAAAGTACGATCATAATAAATAAATTTTGGGATATCTCGTATTAGAACCTTAAATACTGGAAGGATCTTTGAATTAGGAACAATGTTAGACTTGATCCTGATTGAGGTACATAGGCATCTTAGTTAACCCAAGTGCAGTCTACAATCACAATCACTACTATAGAAATGACCTATAACAGCGGTTCCTTCCGGAAGGAACCGCTGTCATAGGGTCGTTTATTTATTTATTTTAATTTTATTTTCTCGATTATAATGTTACCATGTCGGAACGACACGAAATTCGCACGATCATAGGAAAATGGCGTGCTGAACAAGACGTATGCTATGCATTATGATCTTGTGAATTTAGCCATCTGAGATCGTTTAAGGCCTCAAATTTGTGTTTTATTACAAAAATAGGGTATTTTCGTAATAAAATATAAATTTGAGGCCTTAAACGATCTGAGATGGCTAAAATCACAAGACAGCAATGCATAGCATGGGTCTTGTTCAACACGCCATTTTCCTATGATCGTGCGAATTTTGTGTCATTTCGACACAGCAAAATTTCAATAGAGAAATATTTTCATAAATACACAAATATACATACACCCATCCACACATATACAAATATACATACACCCATTAACAGATACACAAATATACATACACCCATTAATATATACACAAATATACATACACCCATCCACATATATACATACACAAATATACATACAACTACATATACACATACACAAATATACATACAACCACATATACACAAATATACATACAACCACATATACACAAATATACATACACCCATCAACATATACACAAATATACATACACATATCCACACATACACAAATATACATACACCCACACATACACAAATATATATACACCCACACATATACAATTATACATATATATATATATATAGGGAGAGAAAGAGAAGAGGCTTACGGTCGTGGTGGTGGTGGCGGCGGCACAGGTATGTGGTGGTGATGGCGGCGGCGGTGCCGGGCTTTTGGGGGGGGGGGATCGAGAGAGAGACCGAGAGTAGTGAGAGAGAGAGGCTGAAATGAGTTTTAAATTTTGAGAGTGAGAGAATTAGGGGGGGAGGCCGGGTTTCCTAGCTAAAAACCCGACCGCCTATGACAGCGGTTCGGGTACGAACCGCTGTCACAGGATTTTTTTAATTTATTTTTTGAACAGCGGTTCAATTGAACCGCTGTCATAGCCCCCGCACTATGACAACGGTTCGGGGCGAACCGCTGTCATAGCCCGACACTATGACAGCGGTTCAAGGCGAACCGCTGTTTTTTTTTATTATTATTATTTTTCATTTTCTGAAAAATTTATGACAGCGGTTTCGGGGCGAACCGCGGTCATAGGTCCGAACTGAATAGCCCTATGACAGCGGTTTTTCAAAACCGCTGTCATAGGTACGCTGTAATAGTGTATTTTTGTTGTAGTGAATTGAGTTACATTTGGTTCGAATACGGAGTCACTCTGACTAAGTTAGATCGAATCGTAGTGTTGACCTAAATCACCCAGAAGGTTTTGAATATTACCAACACACTCCTGTCAGTGGTGAAATTGTAATATATATATATATATATATATGTGTGTGTATATATATATGTATACATATATATATATATACATATATATGTACATAAAGATGACAATGAGGCGGGTATGAGTCTGGTATTGCAAAACTAGAGACCCGTCTCATTTAGCTTTCTTGATACTCGTGTTAGGTATATGCCCTAGATGCCAACGAGGACAAATAAATTGTATAAGGTATTCAATTATGTTGTACAAACTGATAATTAATAAAGGCAATTATTATTTTGTTTATGTAAAACTTTGTGGCATCAAATAAGTATTGAACAAACAGTCATTGTGAATCGAGATTGACCCTTCACCCTTTATGGAATAAAGATGTGGCACGGAGAGAGTCTTATTCCTGATCACTCAAAATGGGTTCGCAAATTAAGGAATCTTAATTAGGCATTAAAATTCGACCTGTATGACACATGCTTTGACAAGGAGTGCCAGTCGAACACTATGGGATAGTGAAACACATGTTATAGATATATCAATGGAATCGATATATTCAAACACGGCTCCCAGTGATCCGATCACATGGGCGGTGACTGTCAATGATTGGATTACTGACCATAATAGTATGCGTGGGCCTTAGACATAAGGGTTCATGATCAATGTGCCTGTACTGTTGAATCTGTTACTAGAGTAGTTAGGCCCAATTCACCCTTTGGTGGGGCCGACCTCGAAGTGCGATCTCAATGAATCAAGTAGCAGTCGTTCAGTGATCACCAAGATGGGATTCACTGTCTCGATAGTAAACGAGAAAGTATCATGTGCAATCATATGCATATGAAATTATAAATTTTTGGCTAAAGCAATGAAACTAACTCATGTGGGACATGAAGGGTAGTTTGGTAATTTCATCATGATATGATTACAAGCACAATATCAAGTTCAGTGAGTTTGACATAAACCATGACTCTCACTTGATCGGGATACGTCAGTGAAAGACTTATACTCATATGGTATTTATGGTCCAAATGTTCGTAAATGATTCGTTCATTTTGTACTCAATTAGGTTACGATGTGAGTCCACGAGACTGACTAGGTGACACTCACATCCTTTGGTATTCCTCCCATTGCCAATTGAGACGAACCTAAAGAGTCGAGCTATAAGAAACGAACATGATATCTTTTCTGTTAATCTTTTAGAAAGATGTAATTAAATGGACGAATTGATTTATTGGTTAAATCAATGAATTCAATATTTAATTTAATGAGATTAAATTAAATTATTTAATTGGGGAATTAATTAATTAGGAATTAATTAATTATTTAATGTGTATTGGAATTTAAATAGGATTTAAATTAAATACATGTTAAATAGGTGGACTAAGTTGAATGGGCCAACAAAAGCCCACCCACGTCCATAATAAGCTCTAGGGGGCGGCCACCATGGAGTCAAGGAAGACTCCTTGACTTGTTTGTTAAATAAAGGAGTTATAAGGTAACTCCAATACTTAACAAGTCAATTAAGGGTTTTAACCTAGTTGCATGGCACAAGAGAAATATAATCCTCCCTCCTTCAAAGCTTGTCTTAGCCGTCCACCACATTAACGAGGAAGCTTTGGAAGAACTTTTGAAGGTTCGTTTCGCGTGCATCTTTAGAGACAGGAGCTCAGGAAGTTGCTGTTACACGAAAAAATACTACGAAATTGATAAGGTAATCTATTTCGTTTAAATTTTTGGAAAACTGTCAAAAATCATTAATTCGTTAAAGTAATCCAAGATTAGGAATCCGAAATTTTTTTATTCCGCTGGGTTTTTACACGAAGGATTCCTAACAACTCGGACTCACCTCGAACCCAGTCACACCCCCCTCCCCCGCTGGATACATGCGGGGGCTAGGTCCTACCCAGCATACCCGGTCAGACTTCTAATTTTCATACCATTTTTTTGTCCATATTCCGTTCTCTCAAACACATTATAAACATATAAAATAACATCAAATTAATGTGAACACATCGAGGAATACAAACCATCCTGTATTTTAATGTAAACTCATTCAAAACAAATATAAATATTAAAAAATGAGAAATGAGAAATGAGAAATGAGAGATTAGAATTGATGATTTGGTGTAGCATTGTATACTACTTGAAAACACACTTATCTCATATTTTGAGCCTTAACTAATATATATTAATTAGAGGCATCGGCGCCCCAATGGGGACAAATTGGGGGTTGGTACTCAACTCTACCCAAATTCAATTGGCATCACCACTGAATCAATTTTAATCGTGGGACTAACTCAATTAACAAAAAGAAATGAATATATAAAATGAAAATTGAACAAAATGTCACAGAAAAAATGATAAATAAATTAGAGATATCATACGATGGTTGGTGAGTGGAAATAGGGAAATAGAAGTCTGCAATTGGGTGCTTGCTGTTTGAGCAAAGAAAATGGGAAAATTGCAAAAGAAATATGCCACTTATTCTCCCTCTCTCTCTCTCTCATCACTTTCTTCTCTCTATAAATACCCAAACTCTCTCACAAGTACAACGGCGTATCATTCAGCAATTCTTCCTTCCTTCCAAACTCCCTCTGTCTCTCTCTGTGCACGCACCTCTTCCCTTTTACATAATAAAATCATAACAACTGAAGGTGGGAATAGGCCGTTTTTGTGATTTGAGATTAACACTTTTTCACTTTCAATCGATCTGCATTTCTGATGGCCAACAATGTCGGAATTCTCGCCATGGAAATTTACTTTCCTCCAACTTGCATCCAACAGGTAATTTTTTCAAGCTTTTTTGTTATTTTCTGAATTAATAAGTTTAATCGAATGATCTCAATACATGGAATATAATCCAGCTACGTACGTACGTGTGGGAGGAGTTTCACTTTTCGTGCTTTAAGTATTCTTTTTTTGGTTTTTGGGTATTTGCTGTTCCGGTGTTTATGGAAGAGGAAATATCGGAATGGCGTCCAAGGTTTAACATGAATATTATCCATAACAACATCATTTCTCCATCTGGCGACTTGAAATTTTGTTGATGTAATTTTAATGCTGCTTATATTATATGATACTAACTTTGATCCTTTATCCAAGCTCGGATTTGTTTACGACGCCTTTCTGATTTCATTTTTAAATTCAGATTCACTTTGCACACATTTTCTTTGTTCCTCTCCTTTTCATTTCCTGCTTTTTTGATCGTTTAGAAAGGAAGAAAACAGATCTTAGCATCCTTTGCTGCAATTTTGTTATTCTCGTTACAACTCTGATTGCGTATTTGTAGTGATTAAGACGGTGGTGAGTTGAGTAGACATCTATTCAGCTAGATTCCTGATGACTATTGTTGTATCTATGTGCCACAGGAAGTGCTGGAAGCCCATGATGGAGCAAGCAAAGGGAAGTACACAATTGGGCTTGGCCAAGATTGCATGGCATTTTGTAGCGATGTCGAAGATGTCATTTCCATGAGGTATTCATTTGAACATTCTGTTACCATAAGTGCTACTGATTTCTTAATGCAAGCCAGGGGAATAAGGAAATAAAACATATTTTAATCATTACACATGTTTGAGTGGAGTTAGACCTATTATGCAACATATCTTGAAGGATTATTTGGAGCTTTTTGTTAGAGTGAAAATCAGATAATTCATATTAGACCATTTCTGAAATTCTGTTCAGTTTTAATTTTCAAAATGATATGAACTGAGCCTTTTTGTAGTTGTAATCAAGAGAAGATTTGTAGTGTTATTGCTGATGAATTCTATATTAACTTTATTTTTCTTGGCCATGGAAATAAATCTATTTGCTCTAGCTTAGTTATTATCTGGGAGAGTTGTTCTGACAAACTATCTTGTTTAATACTTTTTATTAACATTTTTTTCTATTTGAATTCAGTATGACTGCTGTCACTTCACTTCTTGAGAAGTATGGGGTTGATCCGAAGCAGATTGGGCGTCTGGAAGTTGGAAGTGAGACCGTACTCGACAAAAGCAAATCCATTAAAACATTTTTAATGCCAATCTTTGAGGTATTTGAGTGTTTGCTTTTACACCACCAGGTGCTTTTTTATTGTTAGAAGTTAGTGTGGTTGATCATAAATCATGAACGTTTGAGGTTATTATAGCAACAATTGTCGAAATAGTGTTAGCCAAAAGGTGCTCAAATATTAGGAGTAGTCTTCCCAATGCTTTGCTTTTGGAAACACAATTCACCACTGCTATGTTTTAGGAAAATCTTAAAGTCTTGATTAGTCCATTACAATTGGGCATGCTTATGTCATTTATTTTTCTTTCTTAAAGTGTGACAATTAGTGTCTTGACTTGCTACAGGGCTATACTTGAACGTATCAATGCATTTCTTAATAAATTATTTTGGGTCACCGTCATAATTGGCATCTTCTTCTTCTTCTCCGTTATTTTTCTTTTTTTGGATAAACATGTATTTTTAACCTGTATTCGTCCTTTTTCGTGCAAATAACCAGAAATGCGGAAATACCGATATAGAAGGTGTTGACTCAACCAATGCGTGCTACGGGGGTACTGCTGCACTATTTAACTGTGTCAATTGGGTGGAGAGTAGTTCATGGGATGGACGATATGGGCTTGTTGTATGCACAGACAGTGCGGTAAGAGTATCACCTTTATGCACTTCTATTCCTCAATTAACATTGTTCACCAAAAGAAAAAAAAAATGGAAATGACGCGAGCAGAATTTCCTTGTTCTTTTTTCTGATTAAGCGGGATTCTTTCCATCTCTTGATTAATTTTGAAAATATTTACATATTTTCTCTTTGCTGATGGAATTCCTTGCATGAGCTTTGATTAAGACTCTGTGAAATGGTTCAGTGGAACTTGTTTGGTCCATTTACCAGTTAGTTTCATGTGATAGGTCTATGCCGAGGGACCAGCTAGGCCAACTGGAGGAGCTGCAGCTATTGCCATGTTAATAGGGCCAAATGCTCCTATTGCTTTTGAAAGCAAGCTTAGGGCGAGTCACATGGCTCATGCTTACGATTTTTACAAGCCCGATCTTGCCAGTGAATATCCAGTAATCCTTTTTTTACTTCTTCTACTTCCTCTCCTTGGCTGGTGTTTACAAAAATCACGCGTTCTACTTTGAATTCATAGTATTGTATGGGTTGTAGGTCGTTGATGGCAAGCTTTCTCAGACTTGTTACCTCATGGCACTGGATTCTTGTTACAAAAGCTTCTGTGATAAGTAAGATCCTGTACAAAAATTTACCTTTTTCTTATTTTTTTGTTTGTCTCTAAATTTGATCATTGGTTACTTAACTGTTGTACGTATAATAGGTACGAGAAGCTTGAGGGAAAGCAGTTTTCAGTTAATGATGCTGAATACTTTGTATTTCATTCTCCATATAACAAGGTAGTTAATGTAAAACAGGGTCATGTTACAGAGTGAAGTTTTAAATGTTCTCGACTTGTCTGAATAAAAATGATATATCAACTGCATTTAATTTTTGTTAACATTTTACTTGAAACCTGCAGCTTGTACAGAAGAGTTTTGCTAGACTGTTGTTCAATGATTTTTCTAGAAATGCCAGGTAAATATTTTCTTCATCTTTTTTGGAATCCTAATTATGTCAATAAGGTTTCTGCTTAACTGTCATCTCTGTTATTTCTTTGCAGCTCCATTGACGAAGCTGCTAAAGAGAAGCTGTCCCCATTTTCATCATTAACCAATGATGAAAGCTACCAAAGCCGCGATCTTGAGAAGGTCTGAATAATCTAACTGCTCCTTTAAGTTTTACACTGGATTGGTTGCTTAGGTTTATATTCATGTCTATGAACTCTACAAGGTAAGATATATAAACCTCTTTGGGCTCATTGTACAGGCATCCCAACAAGTTGCTAAACCATTTTATGATGCGAAGGTGCAACCATCTACTCTAATTCCGAAACAAGTGGGGAACATGTATACTGCATCTCTCTATGCTGCATTTGCATCCCTCCTCCACAACAAAAATTCTACTCTGGTATAAAGACTACAAATCTTTTGGGTTTCATTTCCTTGGGATTTATTCATGTTGACAACTAGAACATGATAGTATTTTCTTTAAATGCCTTTCTTCAGGCTGGGCAGAGGGTGATACTGTTTTCCTATGGCAGTGGTCTGTCAGCCACAATGTTTTCTCTACGTTTTAACGAGGGTCAACATCCTTTTAGCCTGTCGAACATTGCAACCATAATGAATGTTTCAGAGAAGTTGAAGTCGAGGCATGAGGTATGTTGATTTTAGCTCCATTCTCTTAGGTTGTGTTTGGATTGAAGAATTTGTAAGCCATGAATTTCGAATTCATCAATAAATCTATTGAACTTGTTTGGTTGATTTCAAGTTGCAATGAATTTCAAGTTTTTTAAAACTCATTTTGAGCTATTTGTACAGTCATTATGGTGGATTTCAAATCCAGCCAATAAGGAGTAGTTTGAAATCTTTCTTTCAATTCCATTCCTCATGTCTAAATCCATCAATCCAAACACAACCCTAGTGACTAGATAGAAGAACTGTGGATAAATTAATTTGTCTGATTTAGGCGAAATCATGTCACCCAATTAGGTCTGTGAGCTAGTAGATGAGAATTAATGCTGATATCTTAAAGTGAAATGCTGACAACACTACATATAATCATCTCATGAGCTGATTCTGGAACTCGTCTTATTAGGAAAGTTTGTTCTTTGTGAAGAAGTGATTATAATAGACGTTCTTTGTGTGCAGTACCCACCAGAAAAATTTGTCGAAACCATGAAAGTGATGGAGCATAGGTATGGAGGGAAGGACTTTGTAACGAGCAAGGACATTAGTCTTCTTGCTCCAGGGACATACTATCTCACTGAAGTGGATTCCAAGTACAGAAGATTTTATGCGAAGAAGGCTATTGAGAATGGCAGCATTGCAAATGGTCACATAGTCTGACCACAGGCCATGAAATTGGCTCTTGTTACTAGTTGTTTCAGCACAGAAAAATAACCCCGTCGTTTAGTTCAAGCATCGAGTTTGTTTGGTAGTTTGTTGGAATTCTTTTTCTTGGTTTGTCTGTAAAAGATTACATAACATATTGTGGCTGTATTCTACATAATAATGAAATTGATTGAGGCACTTGTCCTAGGGGCTTCTACATATTCTGTTGGCAGATCTCTGTATTCCTTGATATGATGGTATAATCTATAGTAATTTCATTATTATTAGAGGAGTTATTTGCTATCTGCACAAAATAGGCGGGTTGAGCTGGACTGTAAATACGCAAAATAAGCGGGTTGAGCTGGGTTGTAAATACCCTAAATAAGAGGGGTAGTTAGTGTAACCCTACAATCTATGTTTACTGCTTCAAAAGAGTGTCGATAGTGATGGTGAAGTTGCATACTTAATCAAATTTCTTTTGTGTTGGTGAGATGCTAATCACTTGGTTAATAATACCCAGGGAGGAACGCAAAAAGCAAGCTAGTGATATTAATATAATCCCATTTGAATACTAGAGCAAGGGGAAAATTCCAAGTTATTCCCTGTCACGAAAATCATCGGATTAATGAAAGGGTTTGTGAATGAATCAAAGTGCGGAATAGAATCTTAAGACATTAGCTATGCGTGGAGGGGCTGATTTGGAAAGTATACATATTGCATGCCCACCTCCATTTGGAATGAAGACTACTTTTATCTATTATATTAATATATTTATTAGGAATAATTACATGACCTCCTATGGCTGTGTTTGAATTAATGGTTTATTTATTTATGAAAGTTAATAAACCATTTTATGTCTTTGAATTGTAAGTTTACCCATTCCAAGGTCAAACAGATTAAGTTTTCTTTTCTTTTCTTCTTTTGATGAATAAATTATACCCGTATAATCCGAGTTAACGATTTCTATTTTCAAAATATACTCGACCGTTTACTCCATTTAATCTAGTTTGTTTATTTCTTTTAATAATTCTTATTTGAAGTTATTTTTGTATTTTTGTGGTATATAATACATAATTACACATATTACTATCAAATAAGTGATAATAATATTATACATGTACAAAATAATCTATGAGTAATCCATCTTTTAGTCCTCAAATAATTCATTCAAATTCGTATGTTCTCCACAAATTTGCATATTTTACATTGCAACTTTTGAAAAAAAAAACTTGTAATATACCCATAATAGGTACCAATTTCTTTTTCATCTCAAGTTTTACAGTGTTACCCGAGTTATTAAACATGATTAGATATGTACAATATTGTGCATTGTAACATGATACACCACAAAGACGTTTCAGTTGCCGCCAAAGATGTTAATTAACAGCGACAAAAACAACGAAATTGTGCAACAAATATTTACTATGAGTGAAAGTTTTGGGGACGACGAGAATCTCAAAACACAAGCAGCCGGATTCCTGCAGTAAAATCACTATAGAATGCGGAGAAAACAATTATTGAAGCTAATATATATATATATATACACATGGATATCAACTTATGAGTTACACTACAAGCTAGCTAGAATCTTAATGGCAAATACTAGGATGTTTTCGGTTTTATATCCGTTATTGCTTGCAGCCCTTGTGCTGAACTGCAATTGCGATGACAAAAAGGTTTAGAGAAAATATTACTACATGCTCCTCTATTTTCTTAATTTAGTTTCAACATGACGAATTTCTTTGTCAAAGTTTTCTTTTTATTTTTTTCTAAGAGGTGATATATTTTACGTGTAGCTCCACATAGTGTACATGGGAGATCGGGCGCAAGGGGATATATCGATTACATCCAACCATCATTCCATGCTGCATAGTGTACTTGGAAGGTGACTGTAGCAGCTAAATAATAATGAATCGTAATGTTTATGTTGAAATTAAATTTAACACATCTTAATAATATTTGTTACCAGTACCTTTAATCTTGGCTGATATTTTCCAAATTTTAATAATTTTCTGATTCCAGTGCTTCATCAGCCAAACAGTCATTAATCTATAGCTATGAGAGAAGTTTCAATGGATTTGCAGCCAAGCTTACCGAGGACGAAGCTGCAAGCATTTCAGGTGAGAGTGAGACTGCTACTATCTGAGAACAATTAAGTGACAAAATATATGTATGTATCCAATTTTTTGCTGAAAGTAAGATGAATATATGTATATGGTTTCAGAAATGAATGGAGTCGTCTCAGTAATCCCAAACCGCATGCTAAAGCTTCACACGACAAGGTCGTGGGACTTCATGGGGTTTAGCAAAGGCAAACTTGGAGCTAGTCAAGAAGGCGAGGTCATCATTGGACTCCTCGACACTGGTAAACATCCTACACTTTCACTTCTATGTAACAATTTCAATAATTCTATGCACATGTGCTTGGATCATATGACTGTTACAGTGTCACCTCATATAGTTTTATGATGTGGCATTATTGTATCCAAAAGCGTTGTTCTTACAGTTCTACTAGATTATGTGTATTTTGTCTTAATTTATATCTTGTCTACAATTTCTAGGTGTGTGGCCAGAGCATCCTAGCTTCAACGACACGGGTTATGGCCCTCCACCAGCTAAATGGAAGGGCACATGCCAAACCAAAAATTTCACCTGCAACAAGTATGCATACCTAAAATCACTAAACTTGGATAAAAAAAATTGGATTGGATCCATTAAACTATTTTTCTGAGAATCATCATTCCTATATCGATAAGGATATTCTGGTCATTTTACAGCAAGGTCGTTGGCGCACGTTACTACAATAGCGACAACTCTTACTACGATACAGATATCCCATCTCCAAGAGATACTGAAGGACACGGGACCCACACAGCCTCGACAGCAGCTGGTATAGAGTTGCCTGGAACGAGCTTTTTAGGCTTAGCGGAGGGCGTAGCAAGAGGTGGAGTTCCTGATGCAAGAATAGCAGTGTATAAAGTGTGTTGGTCATCTGGATGTAGTGTTGCAGACATTCTTAAAGCCTTCGACGATGCCATTGCTGATGGAGTTGATATTATATCGGTTTCATTGGGGTCTGGCTATCCTTCTGATTATTTCGACGACCCTATTGCCATCGGATCTTTCCATGCCATGAAAAATGGGATTTTAACCTCGAATTCAGCTGGAAATTCCGGGCCGGACCCTGTTACAGTTTCCAACTTTGCCCCTTGGACACTGACAGTTGCTGCTAGCACCATTGATAGAAGATTTGTAGCCAATTTGGTCCTTGGCAATGGGCAATTCTTGACAGTAAGTCGGAGATTTTGCTCGTTAGTGTCAATATTTGCACTTCTCTATCTATTTTTAATAAATTGTTATCTCCAAAATGAAGGGAATCTCCATTAATACATTTGATCTCAATGGAACTTCATATCCTTTGATCTGGGGAGGAGATGCTGTAAATTATACTTATGGTTCTAGTCCAGATAACGCAAAATATTGTGAAAACGATGCGTTGAATCTTGATATGGTGGCTGGAAAGATAGTATTCTGTGAAGATCGATCAGACGGTTCTACCATTCTTTTGGCAAAAGGCGTTGGAATTGTTATGGTGGGTAAAACTGAAATAAATCCTGAGTACGCCTTCAGCTATCCGTTACCAGCAACACTTATAAGTCCAGGAGATGGGAAAAAAGTTTTGGATTACATAAAATCCACCAAGTATGCAATTCTATCTCTGTCTTTGCTCCTAAAGACTCATCAAAATAGTGTTGTAAGTTTCAGAATGTTACATATTTTTTCAGATACCCTGTTGCAACCATTTTAGTCGGCGAGACTTGGAAAGATGCCATGGCACCTAGAGTTGTTTCGTTTTCTTCGAGAGGGCCAAGCGCTATAAGCCCTGATATTCTCAAGGTGATATGATAATTTCTATCTCCAAACTTCATATGTTTAATTGTTTCTAATTGTATTTTGTACCTTTTCATCCTGCAGCCTGATATTGCTGCACCTGGTGTGGATATTCTTGCTGGGTGGTCCCCATTGTCGCCACCTTCGATCTATGATCAAGATACGAGGAGCGTATACTTCAATGTAATCTCCGGCACATCCATGTCTTGCCCCCATGCTAGTGCTACCGCCGCTTACGTTAAAGCCGCTCACCCTGACTGGTCACCCGCTGCCATCAAGTCCGCAATTATGACATCAGGTGAATATTGATTGATACAATTTTTATTGGACTCAACAAGGAAAATTCTCCACCTGTTCCGACTTTGTTACTCATATTTTCTTTCTGGGACGTTACCAAAATAAGATACATTACTTTAAGTAGTGATGTAACCGCTCTAATTCGCAACCACTACTCTTGAGGGCAGTATTAATTGTAGAGATTCTTTAAAACTCTCACTTCTGAACCGTCGTTTAAAACTTCATATCTCATCAAGATGGATAGATAAAAGTGGGACGGGGCGAGTAAATAACACTAATATTGAAGCAGTTCAACCCTACTTCTACATATGACACTATTTCTTCATATTGAATCAGCTCAAATTATGGATCCAAGGAGACACACAGACCTCGAGTTCGCGTATGGTTCTGGACACATCAACCCTGCTGCAGCAATTGACCCGGGGCTCGTCTTCAACGCATCCGAAACTGATTACATCAACTTCCTGTGCAAACAGGGCTACAACACCACCACTCTCATGCTAGTCACCGGAGACAACAGCACCTGTGCCAATACAACACCCGGAAGAGCTTGGGATCTCAACTATCCATCATTCTCACTATACGTCGAAGACGGCCAGCAGATAATGGGGACCTTCACTAGAACAGTCACAAATGTGGGATCACCAAACTCGACTTACACTGCCACCATCTACATGCCGCCCCTTATCAGTGTCACGGTTGAACCATCTATTTTAGCATTTTCAGCCGTGGGAGAAGTGCAGTCGTTCACGATGAAGGTCACCGGACCTGCTATTAAACAGCAGCCCATCATGTCGGGAGCGATCACATGGAGCGATGGGACCCACACGGTTAGAACACCGCTTGTGGTTTACAACTATTTCCCAGGTGCTCCTTACAATAATTATTCTGATGAATCCAAGTTGATGGAAAAGGAAACTGTGTTAAGGGGCTCATCAAAGAATCACATGCATTAGGAATTGAAGACGGCGTATCGGAGCTAATGGCTTTTTTTCCCTCAATCCTAAGTAATAATCATCTGAAACAAAAGGTTTCCTGGTAATTCATCCTTGGATGGAGAAATAAAGTGAGGTTGAATAAATAAGTGGCATGTTAGGTTCAAAAAAGTCTGCCTTTTTATTGTGGAAATACCCTGTCACATCATGTTTAGCAATGGATGTAAAATGAATAATTAGCAATGAGAAATAAGTTTACTTCTAATAGCCTGAAACTGCAAAAGACACTGTTGAATTGTATGTTCCGCCTAGGCTTGGCACTGGGTAGGGAATGCCCTGACCTTGGGTCTGAGTATTTACCCAATACCCAGACCCAATGTTTTGAGTCTAGACCTAGACCTAGACCTAAACCCAGACCCAATGGGTCCGGTGATTGGGTCTATTCCCTACCCAATGCCAAAACTACTTCCGCCAAACTAGCATATAAAGCAAGGCTATGCAACACCAAACTAACATAGACGAATGGAGTACGATAAGGTAAAAATTTTCTCTTAATTGATCAGCATTGAGTTTATTTAGCATCACAACTAATAAAAAACAGAAAACAATAAACAACAACAAAACTCATGCATGTAATATAGAAAAGAGGAAATACACGTGGAGAGAGTGATCAGTCCAGATGAAGGGAGATGAAAGAATCAATATCAGCTAACAACACTCGATCAAAATCTCTCAAGCAACAGGGGTCTTTCGATTTGGCTTGAATACATTCTGAATGAGGGATTCCTTAATCGACAAAAGTTCAGGAAATTCCGTCTTCAATTTGCTAGCATCAAGTTCATTATTACTCCTTGGGGCAATAATCACCTTAGCCTGCTCCTCAAGAGTGAAATTCTTCCAGGTGAAATTTGGGTCAATATATTCACGATACATCTCCAAGATTTCGTTGTGGCTCACAACTCCGGGATTAGTGAAGTTATAGATTCCAGTGAGATTTCTCTTTGCCATCTCAATGGATATGGGAAGAAGCTCATCCAAGATTGTCATGGAGTTGGGTATGTCCACCACCTTCTCGTACCTTGAGATCTTTGTGATGAAATTACGAGGATTCGACAGGTCAGATGAGATTGGCATCCTCACTCGTAGCGTGCAGACATTCTCATAGTTCTTTAGTAGATCCTCAACCTGACAACACAAGTAAAAGGAAACCACTATTAGGACGAACGATAATGAACAAATTGAGATACATGAGATAGTCCCACATTATTTGCCTAGTCTTACGAAGATATCATAGATTTAACTATGAGAATAAGTAGTAAAGGAATCATTATCAATGCTACACCATTTCAAGTACTTGAACTTAATTACATAGTGGGCACTGTGAATGATATTTTACCTTAATCACAGGGCAAACGCAAGTATAAAATGCTTATTATTATTATTATTATTATTATTATCATCATCATCATTATTGTTACTTTATTGCGTAGAGCGATATGAATTGGAGTTTAGTTCTTCTCACATGGTACGTAATGTGATCTAGCAACAAATGCAATCTAGCAACAAATCTCTACAGTAACCCAATTTTTGAAGCTGGTATGGCTAATTCCTGGGCAGAGTCGACATTCCCCCGAAAAGGGAATCTTTAGTCACATTGATTCCTTAAATCATCTTTGTTATTAAGAAATTTGAACCCTGTTAGCAACAAATAAGCTACACATTCAATTATTACAAGATCTGTGACTTAGATACAAGAAAACATGTTATATTTTTTGTTATACACACCAACTTAAACTACTCAACAAAACAGTAACACTAAATCACATATCATCATCATCATTATCAAATGCGCAGATTATACATACATACATACATACATACATATTTGACACATAACAGATAAAAACACATTACTAATGATAAAGATCTATATGTTGAAGGTGAAAAAAGAAAGGTCACCATTGCTTTGGTCTTGGAGTAAAAGGATCCGATGAAATTGGGGGTGTCCTCCTCCTTGAACCCGATACCCGACCCGAGTGGATGCTCCGAATCGTACTCGAAGATACAACCCGTGGCGTAGTTAATGAGAACAAGACCCTTGTCCCTGCAGACGTCAGCGAGGGTGAGGGTGCCGACGACGTTGGTGCGGATGGTGTCCACCTTATGCGACTCGCACCAGTCCACGTTGGGCCGTCCCGTCACGCCGGCGGCGTTGAAGACGTGTGTAGGGCGGACGGCGGCGATGTCGGCCTCCAGGGATGGGCGGTCCTCCAGGCGACCCGACCCATAGACGTAATGGATGTTCTGGGCATCACACAGCTTGCCCAGCACCCCACCTATCCACCCGGTGCGACCGTAGATCAGGAACTTGAAGGGTTGCGGTGATGACGAGCCGTTTGGTGTGGCGCCCATTGTGTTTGTGTCGTCTTCGTGTGTGTGCAAGGGAAATGAAATGATGAGTAATATTATTATTTTGTGATATATGAACAAATGCGGTGGAGTTCATATATATATATATATGGAAGAAAATTACATATGGCTATGGCCAGTTTAGTTGGGCACTCTCTCCTTCATGTATGGTGTTAATTGACAAAGGTACCCTTTCACATTCAGGGGTGGATTTAACCCCCGCGGCCCCCCGAGAATATAAATTATTGTTCCCGGGTATATATATTTTTGATGTATGGCCCCCTTAAATATTAGATTAAGGTTTTAGATGTAAGCATAAAAAAGCTTTAGTGCAGTTGGTTAACACTTTCTCTCTTAATCTTGAGGTCTAGAGTTCAATTTCTCTAGAACTCTCCCTCACGCCTATACTTGTTTTTAACAAATACATTACCAAAAAAGAAAAAATAGGAAAGCAAGATAAATTGAAATTGTGAACAATTTTTTTTTTTTTGGTTAAAATTAATAGGCAATTTTCCTAAAATCTATAAGATAAATATGTTGAAAAGGAAAAATTAGAATTAAAATTATTAAGCACTTTTCTTACAAATATATAAAAGGCTTTGGTTATAAGGGAAAAAAACAAGACATACAAATTTAAAAGACAAGAAAAAGTCTATCAAAAATTAGGATATTGGTGTTAATAGTTAATTGTTACCTTATATCTTTTCAAATAGTGAATAATCATATGAGCAAATTAGGTTCAAAATTAGCATTTAACATGTCTTTTTATGTGTAATAACTTATTCAATCATATGATAATGTACACAAAAAATATCGAGTACAAATGAAATTTGATCTTTTTAAAAAAATATTATTTATATATTTAGAAAAGTACTATAATTTTTATTGACAGTCGTTTATTCTTACACACAATAATTATCATTTTACTGATAAATTAAAAATAAAATTCTACATAAAAATATTATCAAAAAATTTACTTTAATGCATGGTAACTCGCCCCCCCCCCCCCCCCCCCCCCACATGTGATTTTTAGATCCGTCCCTATTCACATACCCAAATTCCATTAGGAAGTGGGAATATGGATGGAGGATAGGGGTGTTTATGATTTTCTGAAACCGTACCATACCAACAGTACTGTATCGAAATAATGGTTTTTTTCACTAAAAATTATCGGTTTTGGTACGAGCCATTACCGTACCGAATATTTTGGTATGGTTTAGGTTTTAGAAATTCAATACCGGTGAAAAATCATACCAGACCATATGTATATATATATATTTATAACTATTCATTATATATTATTTGTAATGTTTTAAGATTTATAGATACAAATATATAGGAAGTTGATTTCTTACCAAAACTTATGGGAATGTGTGATGTTATAGAAATATGAAAAATTAAGTAAATTTTATTAAAGTTGACAAGTAGTTAAAAAATAGATTAAAATTATTTTCTAGAATTATTTCAAACCTAGACTCCAAATCATAATACTAACATCAAGAATGTGAATTAGACTATAACACTTACTTTAGGAAACAAACGAGGCCGAGGTACAAAACACAAGAATTTGAATCTCCATGATTTTTGTGGTAGTTGGGTTCAATAGTCGCTCAATTATAATAATTCCTGCTATTATTGTAAAAACTTACATTCTTATCATTTTAATCATTATTTAGTTTGACAATTGTTTTTAATTTTATTATCTAGTAGTTATAGTTAACAACCAACTTACGACCACATTTCTAAAGGAAAAGAGAACATATTAATTCTAAGCATAAGTTTATCGGTTCTCATTCAAAAAAAAATTTCTATTGCAAAGTCTAGTTTTTTTCCCCTTTTTTTTCTACAAACAAAAGTGCAAAAGAAACATGCATTGAGATGAGAGATGAGATTTGTTCTTTTTTAGTGTATTGTATAGATAATTCTTTTTGAGATTTTTTTGCATAAAAAGTGAAAATGATAATACATAGATACATTATGTGATCTATATAGTAAAAATACCGAAAAATCTTACCGTACCGTACCGAAACCGTATCGTACCGGATACGATGGTATAGGTTTCGAAAAATTCAATTTTGGTATTAGTTGTTTTAAAACCGCAATTATTGGTACGGTATAAATTTTATAAAAATACCGTAAAAATCGAATCGTGTGCACCTCTAATGGAGGGGCCCTTGTTGCTTATGGATCCAAAATCCAATTAAATATGCACCATGTAGATCTGAACTTCTGACTTTGTTCAGATTGCTTTCAACTGGTATATGAATTTAATATACTGAAATTTAGATCACGAGGGGAATTTTTTTTTTTAGGGAGTGTGAATGAAACTTGTCGAATTTTATATATGGGAAATTAAATTAACTATCCCTTTTATTTTAGTATAATTTTATTTCAATTAACTTATTTTGGGCATATAACATACCTCTTCTGTCACAGAAAGTGTAAAATGACAATCTTAATCTCGCTTCATAAAAGTTAAGATTTTTTTAGAAAAAAAAAAGGTTAATTACAATAACTACCATACTTATTTAATGTAATTACACATCAATCCACTTATTTGGTCATATAACAGATAACCCCTATTATAATAAAACTTTACATTCACCCCCTATAACTAACTGTGTTTATTTTCTTTTCTTTTCTTTTTTTTTTTCATAATATATTTTTTATTTATCTTTTTAATTATAACCATATATATATATATTTATTGATCTTCACTCAACTTGTTTAAATTTACTAATTGGTTTCATATTTTTTGACAATTTACTAATTTCGATTTACCTGCATTGAATAATGATATTACTCCTAATCAATTGAAACTTGGTATTTATTTTTATTTTATAAAAGATTTAATTTGTTGTTCAATTTAAATAGCAGTGTAGGTCGTACCATATTTGAGCAAATAAAATATGTTTATATATATAATTTCCAATGATATTTTTAATTTTTTAATAAAAATTGACTATTTATCTTCTTTTTTTATATTTTTGCAAAAATATTGTTTATCCGTTCCCCTAAATTAAAATAGAAGTACATTTTGTAAAATAATCTGCCTGAATCAAAATATTCAGCAAGGTATACTAATTTGGCTCGCATTTGGTATGACTTCATCAAGAGTATTCCCCTAATTGCTTAATTAAATTCATCTAAATTGACCCACACGTATTTATTTTTCTAAGGAATTGGTAAACCCAAGTTCTCTCTCATCATCTCTCTCTAAACCCTAGCCTTCTTTTTTCTTCTATTTTCCTCTGCCGGCGATGGCTTGGTGAAACAGTCGTCTACTTCACCACTTTTACCACCACCATCGTCGACGGGTTTGGTTGGAGCACCCTTCTTCAAGTTGTACATCATATATTCAAATTTGACGAGACAGATATGAATCTAACGAGACAGAGATATAGGCAGGTCTGACGAGATGATGACGGGTGATACATAAATTTTTATATAGCATTTTAGATATTTTGTTTAGTATTTTACTTCTCTCTCGTATGAGAGTTTGCTTTCTCTCTCGAATGGGAGTTTCATCTCTCCTTGAATAGGAGTTGCACAAGAACTTTCTTGGGCTCGTTTGTTAGTTTTTAAGATTCATTATCGTGAAAAATCTTGATATTTGGTGCTTCAATTGTTTTTTGCTACATCGTTAGACATATTCTCAGTTGTATTGTTCTTGACGTGGATGAAATAAAATATCGCTTTCCCTAAAAAAAAAAATTCATCTAATTGTCTCAAGTTGGCATAAATCTGAAATTGCACTTTATTAACAAAATATTAACAAGTTTATTATTCAATTATGTATTTAAAGGTTAAAGGTTACTATTACATTGAAAAATTACATCCGTCAGAGGTTATTTGATCAAACAAAATTGACAAAGAGAAGGGCAAAATGTAAAATCTAACAAATGTCTTTTTATGACATCAACAAATTCGGCTGGTTTTGTAATGGAAGAGGGTGATTATATAAGTAGGGTCTTATTATGAAAGGATGGTGTATATTACGTGATCAAAATAAATGGGTTGAACTATAATTACATTAACTAAGAGGGATAATTAATGTAACTAACCCTTCATATTTCAGAAAGATTTCCGGTTTCAAATAAAAATCCAAATTCTGATACCCTATTGACAAGGCACATACTAGCTAAATTATTGTTGGATTTAAAATAAACAAATGGACAAAATATCACCAATAGTCACTCAATTCTATCATTTGTTCCACTTTAGTTTCTCATTTCTCAAATGCATTTAAATAGTCCCTCAAATCTATTATTTGACCCACTTTACTCCCTCATCTTTCAAATGTGCTCAAATAGTCCCTTAACTCTTAGATTCATCACTAAAGTCCCTGGAGTCAATTATCCGCTAAAAACTGACCGAACCTGAGGCACGTGATTTATATTATGTTAGGACAGGCGCATTTTGACTTTTGTGAAAATATTCCCTCCATACCACCTACTTTTATCTATTTTTATTTTATAGTTTTGTAATTATTTTAGATTTAATTTAATTTTTCTTTTTTTTTTCCCTTCTTCCCCATAACCCTGACCTTAATTCACCTTTTCCCTCACTCCACTCTCCAAGCTAATTTCCTATACATCCCCTCCACCTTCTATTCACCATCTACGTTGTCACCACCACCACCCTTCTTAGATTGTGTTGCCGCCCCTCCACCCTCTAAACATCAAGCGTCGTCGTCGCCGCCCACCATCTAGATATCAAATGACGCTGCCCCCCACATTCGACAAATCAAACATCACCCCCAACCTCTAAAAATCCAACACCGCCACCCCCATCCTCTGAAAATCCATTGTTGTCGCCTCCTCCACCGTAATCCCGCTGCCGCCTCCTCTACCATCTGCAAATCGCCCTCCTCCTCCTCTATCATCTGCAAATTTTGTCGCAAACTCCTCTCTCGCTGCTCATCTCATCTCGCTGTTGTTGCCTCGTTACCCGCTTTTAATTGCTGCATACTGGTGGGCAGGTAGTTTTGGAGGGAATTTTTTTGCAAAAGTATAAAATGCCCTCCAGGGACTATTATAGGATGAATCTAAGAGTTGAGGGACTATTTAAGCGCATTTGAGAGATGAGAAACTAAAGTGGGATAAATAATAGATTTGAGGGATTATTTGAGAGCATTTGAGAGATGGAGGACTAAAGTGAGACAAGTGATAGATTTGAGGGACTATTTGTAGTATTTGGCCTTAACAAATTGCTAAAGAGAGCTCTTTTCCTTCTCTCAGAAGACCTAGCGACTCATCTTATTCTATTTTGGTTCTTCGGTTGGCAGTAGAACATTGCAGCTACCATTGTTATTGTTGCAGAGTTGGAGTACGTCCATTCAAGTCATTTTCCTTCCTTGATTATTGAAGCCGAACAATGAATTGATCAGATTCTCTAGTTGAGAGAGAAACACATATTTGATGCACATTTCATTGTGCCTTTTAAGCATTTAAAAATTCTTTAAAATTGCATTCCAATAAACTTGATCAAGGCTACTAAATATTAATAAATCTTCTTAGTACCCCTACAACACAAGTCATATCCAATCTTGCACATTAACGTGCATACATGAGACTCCACTACTATAAAAATACACTATTACAGCGCACCTATTACAACGATTTTTAGAAAACCGCTGAACGGAGGGGCCTATTACATCGGCTTTTTGGTGAACAGTTGTAATAGGGTTTCGCGTGGGACCTATTATAGCGGTTTTTCAAAAAATTGCTGTAACCGGTCCGGGCTGTTACAGCGGTTTTTCACAAAACCGCTTTAATTGTTCAATTATAGCGGTTTATTGAAAAACCGCTGTAACAGCCCGGACCGGTTACAGCGGTTTTTCAATAAACCGCTATTTAAAAAAAATAAAAATCCCATTTGCCCCCCATTTTCCCCCCCATTCGGCCGATCTCTCTCTCTCTCTCTCTCTATTCTCTCTCTCTCACTCATCTCTCTCTACTCTCTCTCTCTCACTCGATTCCTCCACCACCACCGCCGCCACCCCCATCGTCACCAACCCAAGTCACCGCCGCAACCACCACTACCACCTTCGCCGCCGCCACCACCATTATTCTCTCTCTCTCTCTCTCTCTCTCTCTCTCTCTCTACTACTAGATCTATATATATCTCTAGCTATATAAATATATATATACACACACCACATATATCGGCGCCACCACCACCACACCCACCATATACCGCCACCACCACCACGTTATACCGCCGCCGCCACCCGAGCGCCGCTCGACTCTCTCTCACCTTATAGGTATATACTTATATATATATATGTTTATATATGTTGTGTATATTTTATATATGTTATGATAATTAGGGATATATGTTAATATTTTGATTGTTGTTATACATATGTTATGTTAATTAATTGGGGTTTTGTGAATTATATAATGTGGGTTATAAGTTAATATCTTGATTGTTGTTATATATATGTTATGTTAATTGGGATTTTGTGAATTATATAATGAGGGTTATATGTTACTTTCTTGATTGTTGTTATATATATATGTTATGTTAATTGGGTTTTGTGAATTATATAATGTGGGTTATATGTTAATTTCTTGATTGTTGTTATATATATATGTTATGTTAAATGGGGGTTTTGTGAATTATATAATGTGGATTTTTGTTATGTTATGTTATAGTTGATTATGTTATAATGTGGATTGTTGTTATGTTATAGTTGATTATATTAATTGGTTTTGTGAATTATATAATGTGGGTATTTGTTATATATAAGTTATGTTAATTGGGGTTTCTTGATTGTTGGATTTTTGATTTATGCTAAGTATGTTGGTATTATGATTGGATTTTTGTTGTATTTTTTTGGTTGACATCGTTTAATGCATTCATGGTTTTGTGAAGTTTGATTGGTTTTGTTGGGTTGCAATTTTGGGGGAAGATTAAGTCGAGAACTTGGTAGAAATTTGTGCGTTATTACTCTGTCGAATTTTTGAAAATATGATGCTTTATGTGATCCAACTGGTGATCAATATTTATAAAATGATGCTTTAGTTTTAGTTTTATGTGATTTATATGATCCAACTGGTGATCAATATTTGAAGTTGCTTGAAATATGTTGCTTTATGTGATCCAACTGGTGATCAATATTTTCGTATAGTGAGATCGACATTTTGGGTTTGTTGTGGGTGAAAGATTAGAATGTTGGGTTTGTTGTGGTTGAAAGATGCTAATTTTGTTGGTTGCAAGTTTGGGGGAAGATTAAGTCGAGAACTTGGTAGAAATTTTTGCGTTGTTACTCTGTCGAATTTTTTCTAGGATAATGGGAAATAAATTAAAATTAAAATAATTTAATTAATTCAACTGAACTGATGTTAAAATTATTTAATTTAATTAATTAAGAATCAAGATGGATGTATCAAAATTGAATTTTAGCGGATCGTAAGATCCGAATTTTGTTGGTTGCAACCCACCCGGGGGAAGATTAAGTCGAGAACTTGGTAAAAAAAAAAATTGTCGTTACTCTGCCGAATTTTTTTATAGAATAATGGGAAATAAATTAAAATTAAAATTATTTAATTAATTCAACTATGAAGTGATATTAAAATTGTTTATTTTAATTAATTCAGAATCAAGATGGATTGAAGTTGGATATTAGCAGATCGTATGTCGGAGCAATATGAGAAAGGGGTGAAAGAATTCATCAATTTTGCGATTGAGCATGCATCAGATCGGACTAGAATCAGTTGCCCGTGTTTACGTTGTTGTTTTGGAAAGAGAATTAGTCCACGTGAATTGGAAGATCATTTGGTGTGTAATGGAATTGATAAAAGCTACACACGTTGGACAAGACACGGTGAGAGTAGTGTCACCTCAGATGATTTGGGTGGTACATCATATCGATCACGGGATTTGGACATGAATGATTATGAGCCTGATCGTTTGGAGGAGATGACAAATGTTATTGAGGAGGATTTGCGAAATTGTCCCAAGATGTTTGACAATTTGACAAGTGATTCAAAGACACCACTGTATAGTGGTAGTAAATTCACAAGATTGAAAGCAGTCCTAAACCTCTACAAGTTAAAAGCCAACAATGAGTGGAGTGATAAGAGTTTCACAGACTTACTTGATCTATTAAAAAACATGCTACCCGAGGATAATGTGTTACCTAATCGTACTTATGAGGCTAAGAAGATGTTAACCTCAATTGGCATGGGATATGAGAGGATACATGTATGTCTCAATGATTGCATATTGTTTAGAACTGACTATGCACCATCGAAGGTTTGTCCGAAATGTGGCGCCTCGCGGTACAAGAAGAACGGATCTGCTCCTGTCAAAACCATGTGGTATTTGCCCATAATACCACGATTTAAGCGCATGTACAGTAGTAAAGAGTTGGCCAAGGACTTGACGTGGCATGCTGATAGAAGGCTTGAAGAAAGGATTGAAGATGATAAGATTCGACACCCCTTAGATTCTCCTCAATGGAAAAAGATCGATGATGATTTCCCATAATTTGGTGAAGAATCAAGAAACCTTCACCTTGTATTGGCTACAGATGGCATGAACCCTCATAGCTTGCAAAGTAGCTCATATAGTACATGGCCAGTGATTTTGATTATCTACAACCTCCCACCATCGCGATGCATGAAGCGAGAACATATAATGATGCCTGTACTCATTTCTGGGCCGAAACAACCTGGAAATGATATAGATGTCTACTTGGCTCCTTTAATTGAGGATTTGAAGGTGTTGTGGGAGACCGGTGTTCAAGTATATGACGGGTTCAGAGAAGAAAATTTCAATCTCAGAGTCATGTTATTTGGAACAATCAATGATTTTCCGGCAAGAGCAAACCTCGAGGGATATTGTGTACATGGCCAATGTGGATGCCCCATATGTGTCAAGAGTACAGATCAATATCGATTGACACACTCTCAGAAATATGCATTCCAAGGGCATCGGAGATGGCTAAATCGAAACCATAGATATCGTCGGTGGAAAAAAGCTTTCAATGGGAATATAGAAGAAGGCCGAGCTTCTAAGTGCTTGACTGGTGAAGAAGTGTTTGAGAATATAAAAGATTTGGAGGTTAAATTTGGAAAGACTTTTGTAGGTGGGCTTGCAAGAATTGGGTGGAAAAAAAGGTCAATTTTCTTTGAGTTGCCGTATTGGACGTCTTTACATGTTAGACATTTTCTTGATATTATGCATATTGAGAAAAATGTATTTGATAGTGTCATTGGTATACTTCTAAATGTGCCCGGAAAGACAAAAGATGGCGTAAAGGCAAGGTTAGACTTGGTTGAAATGAAGATAAGAGAAAAATTGGCACCAACAAATAAGGGAAAACGTACTTATTTGCCTCCAGCAGCTTGTGTGAGTTTCTTAATGGAGTGAAAGTTCCAGAAGGGTATTCTTCAAACATTAGCAGTCTTGTATCAATGAAGGACTTGAAGCTAAAGCACATGAAGACTCATGATTGTCATGTGATCATGGATCATTTGCTACCAATTGCTATACGGGCCATTTTGCCAAAAAAAGGTGAGAGAAACTATAACCTCATTATGTTTCTTCTTCAAAGCAATGTGGAGCAAGGTGTTTGATCCTGAACAATTGCCTGCACTTCAGAAACAAATTGCCATCACTTTGTGCGAGCTTGAGATGTATTTTCCACCAGCGTTTTTTGATATAATGACTCACCTACCTATTCACTTGGTGAGAGAGACACAACTATGTGGACCGGCTTTTATGAGATCTATGTATCCGACTGAGCGTTATATGAAGGTATTAAAAGGCTACGTGAAAAATCGTAGTCGACCGGAAGGTTGCATTGTTGAATGGTACATAGTTGATGAAGCGATTACATTTTGCACAGAATATCTGAAAGATTCTAACGTTGCAGAGCTTCCAAAGTCTCATGTTGTGGGAGGGAGAACAGAAGGAGAAAGCGTACTTGGAAAGCAATTAGTTAGTGTTTCTTGCACACAAAGGGATCAGGCACACCTATATGTGCTCCACAACACCGATGAGGTTGAGCCATATGTTGAAGAGCACAGGGACCAACTTAGGAGATCAAATCCAAATAAAAATGAGAGTTGGATTTCAAGAGAGCATAATAAGAGTTTCTCTGATTGGTTCCGAAAGCATATTCAAGAGAAACAGAACGAGAATCCACTTTCAGTTTCAGATAAATTGGCACGGTTGTCGATGGGACCGGGCAAACTTGTATTTTGTCATTCGGATTATCGTATAAATGGTCACACATTCTATACAAAAGACCAAGATGAACGGAGTACAATGCGGAATAGTGGGGTGAGTCTTGTAGCTCAAGCAATGCATATCTCAAGTGCGAGAGATAATAACCCTATCTATGCTCATTTATCATATTATGGGGTGATTGAACATATATGGGAGCTGGATTATAGTTCGTTTCGGGTGCCTGTATTTGGGTGTAGGTGGGCTGACAATAAAAATGGTGTCGATAATAGTGAAATAGGCTTCACTCGAGTAGACTTTGAGAGGGTGGGTTACAAAGATGAACCTTTAATTTTGGCATCACAAGCTAAGCAAGTGTTTTTGTCACCGATCCTATTGATAAGAGGTGGTCAATTGTTTTATCGGCAAACAAAAATACTTGTATTGAGGATGATAGTTCATATAGTGATGATGATGGAGAAAATCCTATCTTAGGTGATTCACAAGCCAGTGATAGTGATGGTGACTTGGATATCAGTGATGATGAATTGTATATACGACAAGATCACCAAGAGGGGATATGGATTAATCCATCTGTTCGTCGACATATTAAACAAAAGGGTCATACTGAGGGGAAGCAAAAGACTATTAAGCCAACGACAAAAAGAAAACGATGAAAGGTATTTGAACTTATGTGATAATTATATGATATACTTATTTCCTAAACTTTTTTGCTGGTTCATATAAGCACTTGTTAGTGTATGAGTCCGAGCGTCTCTTATTAGTGTATGAATTGAAAAATTATGTTGCTAGATGAAACTAACTTCTGTATTTTTGGCTTTTGTAGGTCGATATTGTATACCGCCGCCGCCACCACCACCACCGGCACAGCCACAGCGTTCTCTCCTCCTCCTCTACGACCACCACCGCCCCCTCCACCACTACCACCACCACCACCGTAAGCTTCTTCTCTCTCGCTCTCTCTATATGATAACGAGTATTATTATTTGAATACATATCATGAGTATAGCCTGTTTGTTGATATGTATTTTGATTATGTATCGTGATTGGATCAATATGTGTTGTTTTGTTGACATAGTTTAATGCATTCATGGTTTTGTGAAATTTGATTGGTTTTGTGAAAGAAATGATGGATTGGTTTTGTTGTTTGCAATTTTGGGGGAAGATTAAGTCGAGAACTTGGTAAAAAATTTTGCGTCGTTACTCTGCCGAATTTTTTCTAAAAGAATGGTGGCGTTATTTGGTACTATATATATAGTATATGAATCTAAATTCTGTATTTTTGGCTTCTGTAGGTCGATGGATTCTGGGGGTGCTTCAAACAAATGTGTTCAAAATGAGATACGTAGAGGTATCGCTGCAATGAAAAAAGTCATAAATGCCAGAAGTAAAGGCTTAAAGCTACCAGTCGGCTGGAATAAGAATGGCCAACCAATTGACCAAAATAAATCAACATTTGTTGGTTACATTGGAGTCATAGCTCGTGCGAGGGTCCCGATTACCATCAGTGATTGGCGACATGTCTCGGAAGCAACAAAATCAGCAATTTGGAATGAAGTAGCTGTAAGTTGGTTATTATCATGTTTCTAATTGGTTAATGTATTTTTTGTTTATTCAATTTTCTCTAAATTATAATTTCATATATACTTTGTTGTTTGTTTTTCATAGTTGGCCTTTGATATTGAAGAAAGTAGACAAAAATTTGTTTTAGCCGAAGCTAGAAAGCTAGCTCGAAACTTCAAGAGCTTCTTGAGCAGAGTGTGGATAGAGGATGATAATGGGAATATTAATTCCAGCCCACCCCAAAAATATAATATATCTCAAGAAGATTGGACAGCGTTTTTACATATTCGGCAAAGTGAAGGTTTCCAGGTAATTATTTTAATTTACGGTTTCATTTGTTGCATATTGCGTTTATATGAACAGTGATTAATGCTTTGATTATGTAATGAACAACAACTAAGTAAGGAAAATCAGGAAAGAGCTAAGGAACCTGAATATCCTTATAGGAAATCACGTCTTGGAGATGCTCAACTGGAGCAAATTGAGGTACGTAGTTCGTTTAACAGTGAATCCTTACAAGTTTTCTAATAAAAATTCCTTATTAATATATATATATATATATTTAATCATAATATAGATGGAAAAAAGAAAGGAAGCCGGGTCAGATTGCACAGACGTGACACGAGCACTCGTGTGGAGGATTGCACATTCTGACAGCTAGCATAACATTGATAATGTCAATGTTAAAAGAGTAGCGAATGAAATTGTGAGTTATTTGCAATTTTAGCTATATAATGTGTTGTATGTTTTTTTTGAAATATTTTTAAAAGAGCAAAATTCACTAATGTTCAAAATGTATTATTACAGGAGTGCTTATCGCAGGAGGGTAGCCATAGTGGAAATGAGAGGACCCGAGATGATATATTGGCTAAAGCTGTTAAAAAGAAGGAGCATTCAGGTCGCGTTAGGGGTGTAGGCTTTGGGGTATCACAAAAAAACTACTTTGCTGATTCAAAACCTTCTAAAGATGAGGAGATTGATAACTTGAAAAACATGGTGCACATGCTCACTGCATCATTATCCTCATTGCGACGCGAGTTTGACGAGCATAAGGCGTCTGGGTCGCAGCAGCCACATCAAGATGAGGCGGTTTCTTTGAAAGATAGCTGCCCAGAGCCACTATGTAGGTTGTGGTGCCATGTCAATTGCCACTTTCAACACCGTCTTATCGTATGGTGGCTAAAGGACAAATGTACAATCGATCAGATGATAGAACAATGCATACACGTCCATTACCCACCCACCTTGTGAAAGTGATGATTGACATTGCAATTGAAGATATTGCACCCCTACCAGTCCCTCTCGCTGATGAAGGAGTGTTCACAGTTTCTGAGGCTGTGGGATACATTGTTGCTTGGCCTAAGAGTCTTGTCACTGTCAGTGATGCATCGGTACATAATTATTAATATCTAGCCATTAATAAATTATAACAATTGTTTAAGGTTACTAAATATACTTTGGTTTGTAACATTCACGTTTTGTTTTCTTTGCTTAAATAGTCTCTTGGAAAATCCAAATCATCAGTTGGAAAACATAAATTAGAGATGACGAAGCACTCAGTTGTCAAACGAACACCTCCAGTGGCCAACCCTTCACGTGAAGATGACAGAGCAGCAGACGTAACAGCTGATCAACGCCCTCAGCCACTTGTAACTCTTGAAAGGTACCTGCAGATAATGCCTATTGAACAACTGGTCTCTATAGACATTCCCGAGGCAATCTATAATAACGAACCCTATCAAGAGTATCTTGGGCGGGAGGAGATCTGTCATTTTTTGCGCAAAGAACAGATAGGAGTCTCTATCATTTCAGTTTACATCAAGTAAGTTTTTAAATATGAATTAAAAAAAAGTATGTTTTTAAATTATTTTACTGCATTAATTTGAACTATATATGTTTATTTTCGTTGCTCAAACTTATTTTATGCTCAATTTAGGTGTTTGTGGGCTAAGTACGTGGTCCCCGAAGAGAAAACAAATAATTTCGGGTTCCTTAGCCCACATACTATAGCTGCGGGAGCAGGTCTTAATCCCTCTCAGCGTATCATACAAGCGCAATATATGACAAATTTCGTGAAAGATTGTGCAGACGGGAAGTTGTTTATTGCACCTTACAACATCGGGTGAGCTACTAAAAACTCAACTTTATTTTGTAAAATTTGTTACGTACGCAAAACTAATTTTGAACTTATCTTTTGAATGCTTTTTAGGGGACATTGGGTGTTGTTTGTGATTGATCCAATTAAAGAAATCGTTTATTATTTGGATTCTTTGCACGGTGATTCGAAGAACCGGCTCGATATGAAAGAAACATTCAACCAGTAAGTTTTTCATTCAATCAATGTATCCATTATATTTAATATTAATTTTAAAGTGTATATATCTTCCTAGATTTCACAGATATATTTGCTTGATATTTACATCTTTCCTTGTTTTTTGATGCTTTTAACAGTGTTGTGTTGATGTTTCGTGCAAATCGTAACACCCAAAAGATCAAATCAAAAAACATGGCCTGTAAATGGACTTGTATAAAGGTTAGTGTAATTTTATATTTTCAAGAGATTATTCGTATAAAAGTTATTGTTCTAATACAATTTTGATTTCAATTCTGTAGTGCCCCTTGCAGTTAAATGACAAAGATTGTGGCTTCTTCATTATGAAATTCATGAAGGATATTATTAGCCACGGAGAATCTACAATCCCACCAATGGTATGTATATATAATCCTAATTAATACTCATCATCAAATTCTAATTTCCCTTTATAAGTTATTAAACCTTTGTTAGGTTTTCAATCTCTATCGTGTAGTACTTTCCTAATTGTCAATACGTCACTTACTCTATAGAGCAACTTGATGAAGTACGTTGCGAATTGGCACAATACATTTTCCAATGCGCTTTTGGTATGGTGTAAGTTGTAAATTGTTGTAAATTTTTATTTGATTTGTTGTATTTGATTGATTGTAAACTCGTTATCATTTGTTGGAGATTATACGTAAAATTTGATTTGTTGTTAGGAGGAAAGAATTGGTTTTTGTTGTTAGAGATGATCATTTAATTTGGTGAAGTTAATTTTGGGTTTTAATTTGTTGTTTCTGTTGAATTGGTTTTATGGTCTGTTGTGTTAGTGTGTTGAATTTTGAGCTTGTGGGAAGTTGGTTACAATAAATTTTGTACAGTACTGCAAGAAAAAAAAATAAAAATACACCTATTATAGCGGTTTTCTGAAAAACCGCTATAATAGGTATAAAAAAAAAAAAAACAAAATTGCCGAAATACTATTACAGCAGTTTCGGAAAAAACCGCTGTAATAGGTTTCCCAATTACAGCGGTTTTTTCCGAAACCGTTGTAATTGGTCCCTATTACAGCGGTTCAAAAACCGCTGTAATAGGCATAAACCAATTACAGCGGTACCTATTACAGCTGTTAAAACCGCTATAATAGGTCATTTCTGTAGTAGTGCTCCTAATTAATCTAGAATATTCGAATTGAGAAATACCAACACTTCGTGCTCAACTTAACCAAATGATCAAAAGGTGTACATGCAGTGTTGCAACTTTCATGGTTGAACTTCTTCAATGTTATCTCAATGTCGTAACATTAACCCAATGCAATTGTATCATGTAACTATCTCACTTTTGTACTTAAGATCATAGCAACTTCTTCAAAAAACTTCATGATAAAACATGTAGATGAGAAATATTTTGCTTCAGACACTATAAATTATTATTTCCTAATATAAGCAATCTGCATACAAATAAATTATAACACATTTGTCATTTCCACATATAAAATAAACACATTGATCATAATCGATTATTCTAATATCATTTTGAACAAACTTCTCGTCAAACTTCGCATATCACTATTTAGGAGCTTATTTTAAGTCATATAAAATTTAACAAGAGTTAACAATAGTTTTTTTTTTTCCTGACTTTTTAAAGCAAAACCCTCTGGTTAAATTTATCAATCTATTGTATTATGTATACTAGTTACGTGACATGCTCAATCCATAAGCTTAATAATTTTAAAATTATGGTTAAAAGTAATTAATTAATTTCTTGGTTTGTAATTTAAACTTTTCTTATACATATATGCTTAATAATTTTAAAATTGGCGAAAAGTAATTAATTAATTTCTTGGTTTGTAATTTGGACTTTTCTTACTATTTTATAGATTTAATTGATATTACAGTAAGCATATTATCTTTTCTTCGATTTTATATGAAACATTAAGATTTTGTATGGGATATTGTAAGTAGTTAAAACTGAGGTGGAGAGAAAATAGCAAAACTTGTTGGTAGTAAATAAAAAGAATGAAAATAAGGAGAGAAGAAAAAAAAGATGGGTGAAGAGAAAAAATAAATTTGACAGTAAGCAATTTTTTGTTGGCGCAAAACTATTAAATCCTCTGAACTATGGTCATTTTCACATGTTTTTAGAGATTTTTTTGTACTTTACATCCTCAACTTCATGGAATTTGCAGATTTTTATATAAAAGTATTTTTCGGCGGAATAATCTACCGGAATTTTGTGACATGCCATGCGTGTACCATTTTTAAGGGCACGCTAGTCATTTTAGGTAAGATTTTTGTGAAATAACTATTTTGCTTCTCCAAGATTCATTTTGCTTCTTCTAAACTTCATTTTGATTCTTCCAAACTTCATCTTCCCCAAAATTTCTCCATCATCATCCATTTTTCTTCATGGATTTTCTTCCATAAACAATGCTTATCAAATAATCAAACACACACACACACACGATCGCGCATACACACACAAACACAAAATCACACGCACATGCTGAATTACACACACACGCACAACTCACGCATGTGCGCGCACACACATATACATATACACGCAAAAATAATATTTTATTTGATATTTTTAAATTAAATTATTTAATTAATTTTTTTAAGACAAAATAAGTTTACTAACTTTTTTATCTCATTTAATTAAATCATATTTAATAGTTGAAAATATTTTAAGGGTAAAAGAGTAACTAATCAAAATTCATCACTTAAAATGACACATTTAACCTTAAAAATGGCACATGTTAAGTATGTGAGGAAATTCCAATGAAATATTCCGCCTGAATATGTTAAAATATAAAAAGTCAATTTTTGTGAAGATCCGGATGTAAAATAATTAAAAAAAAAAGTATCTAAAAAAATGGTGAAAATAACCATAGTTTGGAGGGTTTAATGTTTTTGCTCCATTTTTGTTGGTAGTTAGATGTCATATCAAAAATAGCAAGACCAAGTTAAGCTCTGTTTTGCCATATTTTCAATTTCATTTTTAGAATTTTATATTAAGAATGTGAATTATCGATATTCGTGTGAAAATTTTGAATTTTGTGATATGTCTAATTGTATTTTTAAAAAATAGTTGGAAGTAAGGCTCTGTTTGGCCATATTTTCAATTTCTTTTTTGGAAAGATCAATTTCACTAAAATAAAAGAGATTATGTTAGGAATTTCATGTTAGAAGTTTTGATGATGACAATTAAGTTTTTGTTAGACTCCAAAAAAGTTGTAAGTTTATTTTCGTAGAAAACTTGTATAGGCTTTGAAGCGTTAGACTTGTAATAGATTTATTAGGCTTTGTTATCTTACTTTAGAGTGTTAGGCAAAATAGTCTTAGGCTGAGCGTCTGATGATTTCTGAGTGAGTTTATCAGTGGTAAAGTTCGAAGACTCAAGCGCCTGATCTCAGAAGATAGATACAGTCTCCAAGCGTCCACTTTGGCCAGCTATATCAAGCGTTACCTTATGGGACAGAAGTGATTTCACCTGAATTTACTTCTAAGTCCAGAAGGAGTTTAATGCAAATATTCTCAAAGCATTAAATACCAACGGGTATTAATTTCAAATGCATTAAATGTTGATAAGAGCATTTAATATGATAAGCAATGTCAGACGTACGGAGAAGCCACCCTATTGGACTGTCAACTATCTCAGACTGCAGCACCAACTTTCGTGCAGCAGATTTTCAGGAAAAAGGACAAAAGCTGTTCACTCGCGAAAGTGAGAGACACGCGCCAGTGCATGTGTCAAACGGACACTTTCTCCAAGAATACCTATAAATAGGACTTCAACAACAAACAAAAAGATGAGCAACAATTTTATCAAAGCCAAATTGCTGTTGCATTAAAATCTCATTCCTTAAACTCTCAGAAAAGCCAGAAACTTCAAGAAACATCCAAATTGCTTTTCTTATATTCCTGAGACAGTCAACAAATATCTCAAATATTCTTTTTGAAGAAACCAGATTCCTACTGAGATATTACCAAGTTGTTTGAACTTCATCAAAATCAAACAAACCTTTTAGAAAATCCCATCCAAGCCTCGCGATCTGTGTGAAGTCGAAGTTGGATACTTGCATCATTTCTGAGTGAAAGAAGCAAGAGGGTTGAAGTGATTTGAAGCAGAAATCTGTGTGATCAAGGAGCTCAAGTCATCGACATCCATCTCTCCCTAATTTGTAGAAGATTCTGTGTGATTCTTTGAGAATCATTTTAGTGGATTGCCTCCAAGTGCAAAGGAGAAGAAGGACGTAGTTGGGATTACACCACCCAACGAACCTTACAAATATTGTGTTATTTACTTTTCAGTCATTTCATTCATCTATCATATCATTGCATAAGTAAAACACAATCAAAAGCTAAGCACCTAAGAAACATCTTGTGACGCTAAAACTTTCAAAGAGAAGACTCCAAAATCATTCCGCTGTGCTAACCCTGATTAAAAGAACTGAACGCTTAACCTACAAGGTCAAAGTATTCAATTCCTGAAGTCTAAGTTAACTTTATAAAACAGTCTTCATTAGACGCTTCACAAAGTCTCAAATATCTTATGTGAACGCTAAGGTGAAGCGTCACACTCTTCAAGCGCCTATCATTTCAAGCGTCCAAATACGTTTAATACGAAATCTTTTTTAAGTCGAAAAAGACTTAAAGGGTCTATTCAACCCCCCCCCTTCTAGACCCTTTCGTATGCCACTTGGGACCAACAAGTGGTATCAGAGCGGTTAATTTTGAAATTTTAAAATTTCCAAGCATAACTGCTTGTTTAGATCTTTTTCTTTCAAAATCTAGTTGCTTTTTAAAGCTTAGATATGGCATTTGCTAAAGTTCCCAAATTGACAGAATCAAATTTTGACACATGGAAAGTCAAAGCATTTACGTATTTATGTTCATGCGATGATGACATGTGCGATATTATTTCAGATGGGCCAATCAAAATATACAAAGTTATCACAAGAGCGCCTGGAGCCACAGAAGAAACCCCTGATAGTTACGTTGAAAAACCAAAACAAGAATGGTCTCCAGATGAGCGTCGAAGAGCTAACTTGGACAATGTTGGTCGCAACGCTCTGTATACGGCTATTGGTGATAATGATAACTTATTCAATAAAATCAAATCTTGCAAAACGACTAAAGAAATATGGGATAAGCTGGCTACAATCTGTGGTGGTTCAGCTCAAATCAAAGAAAACAAACTTTCCATTGCTAAGGAAAAGTTTAACGGATTTAAGATGCTACCCACTGAAACGCTAGAGCAATTGGATATAAGATTCACAGCTCTTGTTACAGAACTTACGTCGTTGGGAATGGACTTACAGAATCGAGAAATGGTGGTTAAGATCTTTAGAAGTCTACCAAGTAAATTTTTGATGAAGACAACAGCTATGAGAGAATCAAACATGCTGGATCTCTTAACTCCAGAAGACGCCTTTTCAGAGATAAAAGCTTTTGAGTTCGAGTTGAACTCTGCTAGTGACATTGTGAGTAATCCAGTGATTGAATCTGGAGCGCTCATTGCATCAATCAAAGGCAAATCGGGTAACAAAGGAAAGAATTCGGACATTAATGAGGAAGAAGAGTTGGCTTTGCTGAATAGATTCAGGAAGTTCTTGAGATATGAAAAGAAAGGAAAAGGTCCTAATAGTCAAGGACAAAGTTCATATCAAGCGCCTTCTCCCATACAACAACAGTTTCAAGCGCCTCAATATTCTGTTCCTTTACCTCAAGCGCCTGCTCAATATCAAGCGTCTACTCAAAATCTCCCAGCACCAGTGGTTTCAAAACCACACACTGCAAGGCTAACAAGTGAACAAAAAATGAAAACCAATCTTTGTTATAATTGCAGGAAACCGGGGCACTACCAGGTAAATTGTCCCTATCCAAATGTATCCAAGCCCTCAAGGCAGGATTACTTGGATAGAAACCAATTCAGGAGCAACCTTCGACAACAAGGTTTGCTTGCGGAATCAGAACCAGCATCAGCACCTGAAGATTTAGAATCATCAGACGAAAGTAGTGATGATGATGAGCCGATAGATGACTCAGCGCTCATATGTCTCATGGCCAGAGATGATGAAGCGTCCCCTGAGGTAATCAATGAATTATCAATTCCTCTTTCTTATGATGAATTACTTGACAAAGTCAAAGAATATTACAATGAATGTCAAGAAGCTGCCAAAATATATCAAAATGATCTCGCTATTATTTCATCACTCACAAACGATAAAGTAACGCTCAGAGCAGAGTTGCAAATTCAGCAACAGTGCATTGAGAAAAACCAATCGCTTGAGAGTGAAGTTATTCAATTGAGAGGTGATCTTGATATAATAGTCAAGAGAGAAGCTGATCTGATGGCTAGACTTGCCAAGTCAGAACAGCTCATCTCATCGTTGTCCAAAGCATCCAGAAAGCTCGACAATGTGACTGAAATAACAAGGTTGTTTGGAGAAAAGACCGGTTTAGGATGCAATGAATTTGGTAAACAACCAAACAAACCTAATGTTACGGCAAACAACAAAGGAAAGGGTGTTTTCTTTGTTGAGAAAGGTTCACAAGGTCAAACTCAAAATGAACCAAGGGACAATGGTAAGAGGCCAAATGAGAAAGTCAAAACTAACTCAGACAAGGGTAAGGCTAAAGCAAATGATCCACAAAGACAGACTCATCCAAACGCTCAAAAAGCTAAGGATAAATCTAGTCACTGTGAATCAAGCGCTAAGCGTCTAGCACCAAACGTGCAACCCAAGCCAGAGCCAAGGAAATACCAGCGTCGATATCCAAAACAGTCAAGATCATATTATCGATACTATGATAATTATGATTATGACTATTATTATAATCGTGGATATTATTATACATCCAAAAATTACACACAGCACAAGGTGAAACCCAAAAAGGCCAATATTCCTACTATGAAGACAAGGCAAATTTGGGTTCCTAAAGTTCTAATTAACACTAACAAGGATACTAATGTTGAAGGACCCAAGCAACAATGGGTACCTAAACAGAAATAGAACTTCCCTTTTGATTGCAGGTACCTAGAGCTAAAGTCAATACATCTGTTTGGTATTTTGATAGTGGATCGTCAAGGCACATGACAGGTTCCAAAGATCTTCTGATCAACTATCAAGCTGCCAATGGTCCTCAGGTTGTATTTGGTGATAACTCCAAAGGTAAAACCAAAGGTATAGGTACTGTGCATAGGGGGAACATCATGATAAGTGATGTTTATTTTGTTGAGGGTCTAAAGCACAATTTATTAAGCATAAGTCAATTCTGCGATAAAGGCTTTGAAGTCATATTCTCAAGTGACTATTGCTATATAAACGACGCTAAGACTAAATCTACTAAACTAAAAGGAAAAAGGAATAACAACGTATATTTGGTAGATTGGGGTTCAACACTTGATAACAACCCAACATGCTTTGTTGCTAAAAATGAATCTAAAATGGGTTGGTTATGGCATAGAAAAATGAATCACCTCAACTTTAAGACAATCTCTCAGCTTATAAGTCAAAATCTTGTAGAGGGATTGCCAAATGGACCATTTCATAAGGATCGCCTCTGTGACGCTTGTCAAATGGGTAAACAAGTTAAATCATCTTTCAAGAGAAAACCTCATCTATCTACTTCTAGAATACTTGAACTACTTCACATGGATTTGTTTGGACCTGTTCAAACAATCAGTGTAAGCGGTAAAAAGTATACTTTAGTGGTAGTAGACGATTTCTCTAGATTTACTTGGGTGGAATTTCTTTCATCCAAAGATGAAACATGTGACAAGTTAACAGCGCTTATTCGGCAACTTCAAACATTGAAAAATCTTAAGGTTGCAAGAATAAGAAGCGATCACGGTACTGAGTTTACTAACAAGGTTGTTGAGAAGTTTTGTGCAGAAAATGGAATACATCATGAGTATTCAGCTCCCAGAACTCCCCAACAAAATGGTGTTGCTGAGCCCCGGAACCGAACGCTTAAGGAAGCCGCTAGGACTATGTTAGCTGAATCCAAGCTTGCTCCTAGATTTTGGGCCGAAGCGATCAACACTGCTTGTTACACTCAAAATCGATGCATGATCAACAAACAGCATGGAAAAACTCCATATGAACTGTGGAAGGGACGTAAGCCAAATATTTCATACTTTCACGTCTTTGGTTCTAAATGTTTTATCCATAATAATGGATCCCAAAGCCTAAAGACTTTTGATCCTAAAGCGGATGAAGGAATCTTTCTAGGCTACGCCAAAAATGGAAAGAATTTTCGCATTCTCAATAAGATCAAATCGAAGGTTGAGGAATCTATTCATGTTGTGTTTGATGATGCTAACCAAGAGCCGAGTAAGGTAAATGTAAATGATGTAGGAGTTGAAGATCTATGTCATCAAGCGTCCAAAATTACTATTGATGAAGATACTGACGATGATGATGAGATCTCAGTGCCTCCTCCTAAGAATACTCGTGAAATCAATCTAAATTATCATGTAAGAAATACGGATGATCATGAAAAGAATGATCATCAAGAGCAAAGAAGGAATCGTGAACTTGAAGCGCCAACGCAGGAGAATGGTCAAGCGAATGATTCTCAAGCGCCTGTTCATTCTCAAAACCCCTTCCAAACAGATAGACTATGGTTACGTGACCATCCACCTGAGCAAATCATTGGAGATATTGAAGCACCAGTTAGAACTAGAGCCGCTACATTTAATGAGGCTATGTTCGCAAGCTTTCTATCTCAAATGGAACCTAAGAAAGTGGATGAAGCGTTAAGTGATCCAAGTTGGATTGAAGCTATGCAAGAAGAGCTCAATCAGTTTGAGCGAAATAAAGTTTGGATGCTAGTACCAAGACCAGCTCATCAAGGAGTTATTGGAACTAGATGGGTATATAGAAACAAGATGGATGAGGACGGCATTGTTGTAAGAAACAAGGCCAGACTCGTAGCTCAAGGATACTGCCAAGAGGAGGGCATTGACTTTGATGAGACTTACGCTCCTGTTGCTCGTCTCGAAGCAATCCGCATGTTTCTAGCGTACGCAGCGTTTAATAAGTTTACAGTATTTCAAATGGACGTAAAGAGTGCCTTCCTGAATGGTAAACTCCAAGAAGAAGTGTATGTGGAGCAACCTCCAGGATTCATCAACAATCATGGTAAGGGTATGGTTTACAAGCTAGAAAAAGCACTTTATGGGCTTAAGCAAGCACCTCGAGCATGGTATGACACTCTCTCTATCTTTCTTATTGGTAAAGGTTTTTCAAAAGGCAGCGTTGACACAACGTTATTTAAAATTACCAATGATGAAGATATTCTCTTAGTTCAAATTTACGTTGATGACATTATATTTGGTTCTACTAATAAGCGTCTGTGTGAGAAATTTTCGAAAATGATGCAAGAACAATTTGAAATGAGCATGATGGGTGAATTAACCTTCTTCTTAGGACTACAAGTTAAACAACTCCCTAATGGCATATTTATCAACCAAGCTAAATATACACGAGATATGATTAAGAAATTTGGTATGGAAAATGCATCATATTCAAAAATTCCAATGAGCCAAACGCTTAAGTTAGATAAAGATGAAAGTGGAAAGAAAGTTGATATCACTAATTATAGAGGTATCATAGGATCACTTCTTTATCTCACTGCCAGTAGACCTGATATTATGTTTTCGGTATGTATGTGTGCACGATTCCAAGCTGATCCTAAAGAGTCACACTTGACTGCTGCCAAGAAAATCCTTAAATACCTAAAAGGCACACAACATGTGGGCTTATGGTATCCCAGGGATTCTCCTTTTGAACTAATCGGTTACTCAGATGCAGATTTTGCAGGTTGCAAAATAGATCGTAAAAGCACTAGTGGTACTTGTCAATTCTTAGGTGATAGGTTAGTTTCATGGCATAGCAAGAAACAACAATCCATAGCTACCTCCACAGCCGAAGCTGAGTATGTAGCTGCAGGAAGTTGTTGTGCACAAGTTCTATGGATGAGGCAACAACTTAGAGATTACGGAACAATCTTAGGACCAACTCCCATTCATTGTGATAACCAAAGCGCTTTAGCCATGACTCAAAACCCTGTTCTTCATTCAAGAACCAAACACATTGACATTAGATACCATTTCCTTCGTGACCACGTTCAAAAGAAAGATATCTCCATGCACTTCATTGGAACTGACAAACAACTGGCAGATATCTTCACCAAAGCACTCAATGAACAACGTTTTCTCACTTTGAGAAGTGAACTAGGTATGATTGATTTAAACGCTTGATCATGAAGCATCATATTTTATTAGGCATATAATTTAGGGGGAATCCACTTAAGTTATATCTCACAATATTCTTTAAAAAAAAAAAAATAATAATTTTTTTTTACTTGATCATAACTGTAAGCGTCAATGATAAAAATTTTCAGATGCATAATCATCAACGCTCAGCTCTATGTTTGCATAAAATATTGAATGCTCAAAATATTGAAAAGTCTTTTGACTTCAAGCGTCCATTTTATCAGCTAAGCGCTGAATAGTTTATCAAAAATTTATAAAATATTTTCGTTACAAGCCATGCATAAAATTTTCAAACTTCTTTCAAGGTCGTGGGTAGACTCAAAGGTCTATTTTGTACTCTACTCACACGCCTCTATCACATCAAACTGGCGGGTACTCAAATTTTTTAAAAATGACGGTTCAGAGATAGCACGTGTTTGTGTACGTGTCAGTGTACAAACATGCGCGTGTGTTACACTCTGAAAATACCAAACGTTAATTTTTCTTTAACTCGGATGTCAAATCTTTATATATGAGAATTACCAAATGTAACTTCTCTCTTTTACACAAAACTCGCGTCCGCAGTTAATAAATTTATGGCTAAGATTCAACAGTTATTACACGTGTTTAAATCCTACTAAGACTACATAACACAAGTTTCAAAACTCTTTACTGTGTCATTTAAAACACAAACTCTGCAGAAAAAGTAACTTACTTTCTATTCAAGCATATCTGCAAATCTCTCTTTATCTCTCTCAATACAACAGAAAATCTCAGTCCATCTTCTTCGTTTTAAACAAAAAAATGGCACCAAAGAAATCATCATCTACTTCTGCTGAAATTACCATCAAGGTAACTGAAGGTCTTGTTGTCGACTGGAAATTTCTATATGAACAAACTCAGATCAACCTGACGGACATAATGGACATGGTCGTCCAAGCTGGGCTCAAACCCTTCTTAACCCAATACTCTTATATGTTTCCTACTGAAGTTGAAACTTTCTGGAAGACTGCTACACTTTCAGAGGACAAGAAGTCCATCTCTTGTCAAATTCCCTTCTCCAAGAAGGAGTCTCCAAAGGAATTCATCCTATCTGCTTCCACCATTGCCAAGAACTTCAATTTGCCTAATGAGGGTGAGGCACTGGATTCTGTTACGTTGAAACAAATTAAGGAAGCATGGGCAATCATGAGTGCGTACGACGATGTTCCTTACACTCAGTACTTCGAGAAGAAAGACCTGGTGTCCAAATACCGGTTATTGGCTGATTTCTGCAGCAAGATCATAGAATGCCGCGTGGGAACCTTTGATAAGGTAAATCCTGTTCAATTTCAGATGATGGTTGCTATACTCTTCAACATCAAAATCAACTGGAGTGAGTACATCTTCGGACGGTTTCGGGACAGTCTAAGCGCTTCAAATAAGCCTTATGGACTCATCCTGAGTGACATCTTGTTTAAATCGAATTGTGTGTACTCGTCTGGACTTCCGTTGAATAAGTCCAAGTTGTTGGGAAAAAGGATTCTGACCAATATGTTCAATCCTCCAAAAGTTAGTGGTGCGGCTAGACCCCTATCTGAGCGGCTGGAAGAACGCCAACTGCTTGCTCAAAAGGCTGAGAGACCAGTGCCAGAGGAAGCTGTGAAGCGTCCAGCAGCAACGAAGAAGAGAGCCCCCAGAAAACCCAAAGTTAAAATTGCCGTCCCCTCTCAAAAGATTGATGAGGAAACTGATGAGGATGCCGAGGACAAGTTGCCTCTCAAAAGACGAAAGCTGGAAGGGATCATTAAGCAAATAGACTTTGAAGAACCAGCTGTTGATCCTCCCGCTCCTCCGGCTAAACTAGTTGAAGGAGTCAACATTAAGAAAATCTTTAAGCGTTCCAGGACTAGCAAGCGTCAAGCTACTCCTGAAGAGCCTGAGACAGTTGAGCCAAGCGCTCAAGTTGCAGTTGAGCCAAGCGCTCAAGTTGTCGTTGAGCCAAGCGCTCAAGATGTTGCTGTTGAGCCAAGCGCTCAAGTTGCCGTTGAGCCAAGCGCTCAAGATGTTGCTGTTGAGCCAAGCGCTCCAGAAACTGCTGTTGAGCTTAGTTCTCAGGGTAAGTTTATTTCTTCCCACACATTTCTATTCCTACATCTGTAGAAGATCCTGCTCTTATAGAGGATGGCTCTTGTTTTTCAGCTATAGTTCCAGCTGCTGCTGAAGTGTCCACAGATGTTCTGTTGGATGTTGACCTGACTGGAGTTGTAGCTATCGCTTAAGATGTTGCCGCTGAAGTAGCTGCAATTGAACCTGAGGAACCTGCTACTTTAACAGAGGCACGTTCAGAAGGTCAGAACGCTGCTGAAGACGTTAGAGCTCCTCGTCACTTCTTTCAACTCGATCCGCTGAAGACAATTGATCATTCAATTAACTATATGCCCCCAGCGCTCGACGAAGATTTCATTCCTGCAGGATATAATATAGAAAGATATATTGCTGCAGAAGCTGACGCTGCAAGACTGATTGACTTTGACAGCGCAATCAAAGCAACCGTTCTAGACAGACCAGGAGACAGACCTCCTAGATGTGCCGTGGATGTGGCTTACTATCTTGACAATGGCCACAGCAGACCAACTGGGTTCGCGCTAAGGGATTACACTGTTCGTGTGTATGATCCTCTCCGTCCTAGCTTTCTCAATCCCTCAGAGTCAGTCTTGAACAGAGAAGGTTACACACATTTCCCTCAGACGGCTCACAGCCCTGAAAATCTTGCATCGGTCCGTCCTCTCTGTCTATGGAAAAATAAAGAGATTCATGCTGGTGAGCGCCTTGAATCGTTGACCGATCTGCTCCAGACTGAAGCTGATGCTTACTTTGACAGCGTCTGGAATGCCAACTATCAGCCTGATAAGCACCGCTTTGAAGCCATAAGAGATATTCATCTTGAAGGTATTCGTGCTATGGTGACTGCTGGCACAGACTTCTGTATAAATGAAGTAAATTGGGTTGAAGCGTACATGGGACATAAATACACCTTCCCAGAGTTAGTCCAAGCTCCCCATCTTTTCGGCATAGGCATGCATGACAAGAAGCGTCAATTCGCCAAGTATTGCCTCCTGAAGCGTCAACAAAGACTCGGACCTGTTCTCAAGCTCCCAATTATTAGACATCAAATAGAACAATGTCTACGTCAAGAACTTCAGAGATTATCCCTCACCCCTCTTCGGTTTAATGCTCAAGCGTCTTCCAGTGGTACAGTTGGTGAACGGTGCTTAAATCTTGCTCCAAGCCACTGTGAAGAAAACTTCAATCTGATGGTAAAGATTCTATCTCCCGTATCTCTCTTTGATAAAATCTTCACTGCCAATCTCAGATCTTGGAACGGCTCAGTGATCAATTCATTCAAAGGATATCCGCTGCTCCCTTCCATTCGCAGTGAGGTACTCAATCACTATGAGTATGTTCTTTCTCTGCTTGAAAGGAATCAAGAGCTCGCTCAAGCCATTTATCCGTATCTTGAAGAGTACTATGCGGACTGTGTGCCTACACATCGACGTCCTGCATCTCTTCCCTCAGATTGCTTGATTGGATTTTCCAGAACTCACTGCACAGATTCACTATTCTCCATCGCTCAAGCGCCGTCCAAAGTTTTCCCAGATCATGTGCTGGATATCATTGGTCCAATGTACATCAGGGCCATTGATAGTCCTCTTCGCACATTTATCTCCGGTACTTGTATGTCCAGGACCAGACTCATTGAACTCTTGGATTCTACATCCACCTCTTATGCCGACTCAGCAAGCTGGAACTTCCAATTCACTGACTTTCGCCAACCTGAGTCAACGCTTGAGGAAGCGCCTGCTGAGACATCTGAAGCGTCCAAATCTGCAGATACCAGTATTCCTGACGCTCCTGAACATGCTACCATTGATAGTGCTGAAGATACTTCCCTGGATATTCGAGGTACTGTTTTTGATCCAGCCTATCAAGTTCCTTTTGACTCTCTCAAACACTCATCACGGTTCAAGCGACCAGCTCCTCAAGCGGTTCAATCAGATGAGAGTCAAGCCTTCGGTCCCCTGCTTAAATCTGTTTTGGAGACAATTAGCGCTCAAGCTACTCAGAGTGAAGAATCTCTCCATTGGATTAAGGAAGACCTGGCAAAGATTGAAACTCACGTAATGAGCGCTCAGATTGCTCATATGCGTAGTTCAGCTCAAGCGGCAGTTGGTGAGTGCAAACAAGACTTTCAAGAAATGCAGGATGCTGCCCACGCAACCCAACTTGCCATGAAAGAAGAACTTGAAAAGCGCCTTGCAACCCTTGAGATCTCTGTGAATGACGCCACCAGCGCTAAGCTTCTTGTTATGCAGGAACGCTTCGACAAGCGTCTGGATGACATCACAGATTCCTTATCTCAGATTGCTCATCAGGTAAGTGTACTCACAAACCACTTCTTAAAATCTGATGATGGCAATAAGGGGGAAGAGAAGAAGAAAGGAGAAAAGCGGAAAGCGTCCAGTTCAAAAGTTGAAATCCTCCGTCTCCTAAGCGTCAAATGCCTCCTTCTCAGTCTGCGCTTAATCTCCCGTCTTGGATAACTGCTCTGAAACAAAGTTCATCCGGAGCGCCCAGTAGTACACTAAGGGAACCTCCTAGAGCGTTATATCCAAACCTACCAATTCCTACAAGAGCACTGCTTGAACAGTTTGACATTCCTCTTCAGAGAACATCCATTTCAGAACCTACAGATCCACAGATCTTAGCTGAAGAAAGGAAGATGACTGATTTTAGCCAAGCTTTTCGAATCTGCCTAAGGTACATTGGTATCGACCCAACTGACTGGGATAATCACTTTAAAATATTCAAAAAGAGACAACAAGAAGAAAACAAGCTTATCATCAACAAAGATCATGAAGCAATGATGATCTTGGAAGACAATCTGACTGAAGCTATCCGAGCTGAAATGTCCAAGCGATACAGAGTTAGACCAAGTCATTAAAGCTTTCTGATTTTACATTATCTATATTCTTGTCTCTTATATCTTTAAATATTCAGCTGTAAAAATGCTTGTAATTCTCGATAAATATGAAATGCATTTTCTTTGCTGAAACATCTCGTTGAAGCGTAACTAACTTTAACTAACGTCTACTGATCAAAGCTAACTTTTACTTTTGGCTATCTAACTCTTGAACTATAAAAGAGTAAGTATTGCCATCATCAAAAAGGGGGAAATTGTTAGGAATTTCATGTTAGAAGTTTTGATGATGACAATTAAGTTTTTGTTAGACCCCAAAAAGTTGTAAGTTTATTTTCGTAGAAAACTTGTATAGGCTTTGAAGCGTTAGACTTGTAATAGATTTATTAGGCTTTGTTATCTTACTTTAGAGTGTTAGGCAAAATAGTCTTAGGCTGAGCGTCTGATGATTTCTGAGTGAGTTTATCAGTGGTAAAGTTCGAAGACTCAAGCGCCTGATCTCAGAAGATAGATACAGTCTCCAAGCGTCCACTTTGGCCAGCTATATCAAGCGTTACCTTATGGGACAGAAGTGATTTCACCTGAATTTACTTCTAAGTCCAGAAGGAGTTTAATGCAAATATTCTCAAAGCATTAAATACCAACGGGTATTAATTTCAAATGCATTAAATGTTGATAAGAGCATTTAATATGATAAGCAATGTCAGACGTACGGAGAAGCCACCCTATTGGACTGTCAACTATCTCAGACTGCAGCACCAACTTTCGTGCAGCAGATTTTCAGGAAAAAGGACAAAAGCTGTTCACTCGCGAAAGTGAGAGACACGCGCCAGTGCATGTGTCAAACGGACACTTTCTCCAAGAATACCTATAAATAGGACTTCAACAACAAACAAAAAGATGAGAGCAACAATTTTATCAAAGCCAAATTGCTGTTGCATTAAAATCTCATTCCTTAAACTCTCAGAAAAGCCAGAAACTTCAAGAAACATCCAAATTGCTTTTCTTATATTCCTGAGACAGTCAACAAATATCTCAAACATTCTTTTTGAAGAAACCAGATTCCTACTGAGATATTACCAAGTTGTTTGAACTTCATCAAAATCAAACAAACCTTTTAGAAAATCCCATCCAAGCCTCGCGATCTGTGTGAAGTCGAAGTTGGATACTTGCATCATTTCTGGGTGAAAGAAGCAAGAGGGTTGAAGTGATTTGAAGCAGAAATCTGTGTGATCAAGGAGCTCAAGTCATCGACATCCATCTCTCCCTAATTTGTAGAAGATTCTGTGTGATTCTTTGAGAATCATTTTAGTGGATTGCCTCCAAGTGCAAAGGAGAAGAAGGACGTAGTTGGGATTACACCACCCAACGAACCTTACAAATATTGTGTTATTTACTTTTCAGTCATTTCATTCATCTATCATATCATTGCATAAGTAAAACACAATCAAAAGCTAAGCACCTAAGAAACATCTTGTGACGCTAAAACTTTCAAAGAGAAGACTCCAAAATCATTCCGCTGTGCTAACCCTGATTAAAAGAACTGAACGCTTAACCTACAAGGTCAAAGTATTCAATTCCTGAAGTCGAAGTTAACTTTATAAAACAGTCTTCATTAGACGCTTCACAAAGTCTCAAATATCTTATGTGAACGCTAAGGTGAAGCGTCACACTCTTCAAGCGCCTATCATTTCAAGCGTCCAAATACGTTTAATACGAAATCTTTTTAAGTCGAAAAAGACTTAAAGGGTCTATTCAACCCCCCCCCTTCTAGACCCTTTCGTATGCCACTTGGGACCATGACAGATTACAATAAAAGTGCACTGAAGGTACAACCTTGCCACTCCAACTAGAAACATACACTAGGCACACTTAATAATAATCGATCCCACGTATAAAG